>JAZKJV010011604.1:0-600000 GCA_037367405.1 Ottelia alismoides
TGTATTTCCTTCTTAGGTTCAAGTACAATTGGCTCAAGAAGAGGGTATAGAAGAAGATGAATTGTGATTAGTGTAGTCACATATCCTATGTGTAGCCAAGTCTCTAGCTGCAATCAACCTTGATGTCTTTGACTTTGAAGCATAAAACCTTGCTTACTTGATATATACTCTGTCGAGAATTGATTTTTCATTAACTTTTTGCCTGTCTATTCTTTTGTAGTCTTTATTGCATTTTTTAATTCTATACAACAACATTTACATAAGAAAATTTTCCTCTTGAGTCAGTAAACTATCCCGCTTTTGAAGTTTTATGGCAACCCACAACATCCTATCTGTAGATGTCTTTGCCACTAGTTCGGGGTTTGGGGACATTGGGCACCTATTCGGGCAACGTATGTTTCCACACGTATATTTCTCAAGCCAAAGAATCCTTCCATCACCACCTCATCAGAGTTGAGCTAAGTGCAGAGTGCTTGTCCAAGTTAGGTCATTATTAGCAAGAGTCATGCATGCACTTCGAAATATTCTACTTAGGCTAATCAACATGACATGTGGACATAATGTAATTTACTTAAAGAATTAAGTTTCATTGAACTGAAAAGTGTTAATTCCAGTTCCTATATGATTCTTGTGAAGTTAACTAGATTAAGGTTTAGATCAAGCTCCAATATTTAGATTTTATTTAGACTAGTTCAATTGCCAAACTCATTCTGAATAATTTCTATTTAATGCAGAAAAATTTTTATTAAGAAATTTTCTGATTTTGAACTTTATGGAGTTTTCAAAAAAAATGCAATTTTATTGAATTTTTAAAAATATTTTTCTTTTTTTGGATTTTTGAAGGGGTTGGTAAATTTAATATATTCTCATATTCACAAAGATTTTACACATATTAACAAATAGTTTTATATAAGTTATATACATGTTTTTACATAGTTTATAAAGAATTTGATATAGGTTTGTAGATATTTATACAAGATTTTTTTATTTGCAGAATTATTGCAAGGATGACATCTACATGATTTTTAAAATAATTTGAAACATTTTCACAGACATTTGAAAAATTATTTTGCAAATAATTTTACAAATAATTTTTCAAAAATATTTTTACAAAAAATTTTATAAACTTTATACAATGATTTACAAAGAGATAATTTTTAAACGGTTCGAAAACATTTTACAAATATTTTTTCAAATGTTTTCCAAAGATTTTTTCAAAACATTTTTACACACATTTTTAAATCATTTGTAAAATAGTTTTAAACCAATTTTTACAAACACTTTTTCAAAAAACTTCACACATATTGACAAAAGTTATTTACATTTCATTTATTTGTATACCGTAACCAATATAATATTTTATTCATAATTATTAGAAAATATAGAAATTACATGTTATGTCTAACATATATATATATATACATACATATATACGACCCCCCTATACTTAGGTCGAACTATGTCCTCATAGTGATAAAAGAGCAATAAAGGAAGACATAACTCGTGCTAAGTATATAAATGTCTATACTACTGATGGTATGGATTTCGCAAGGGTCTAATAGTATCCTCACAGAAAAGAAGATATATTTTTGTTGAGGCGCTTGCTCACAAACCTGAGGTCAATCATGAATTAACCCACAAAATGACAAAATCAGTCAAGTCAAGCAAGTATGAATCAAAATATATTATACACTATTAAAGATGTATAGTGATAAGAAAGTAAGGGTCGAACTCAGGAAGCAATGGTGTAGAGCAAGAGATGAAAAATCAAAGCACAATCCATCTTTCAAACACTTAGCCAAATTAGAGTTTTTGTGGGTTTGAAAATTTTAAATTATTTTTAAATTTTTATTTTTTGCAAATATTTTTTGTATTTTTAATTTTTCCAAATAAATAATAAGAGAATATAAAAGTTAATATAATATGTATATATATATAAGTAATAAGTGTGTAGGATAGATAGTAAATAATATATATAGGAATATACCCAAAAATCAATGAAACATATGCTTTTGTATTTCATTTTTTTAACATTTTTGTGATTTATGAAGATTTTTTGCAAAATTTATAGGATTTTTAAAGTAAAAAATATCCAAATCAGGGATTAAATAAATAGGATGAGTTTAAATGAATTAAAAATAGCAAAAGTATCAAAATTTCTTCAAATCAGTTTTAATAGAAAAAGAATAATATAAATAAAATTATAAAATAGAAATGATATCTTTTAAATTTTTGAGAATTTTTTATATTTTATATAGGATTTGTGGTTTTAAAATTTTTTGTACTTTTCTTTTTTATTTTTAGTGGTTTTTTGATCTTAAGGTTCGAAAATACTTAAATAAATATTTATATTTTTTGTATTTTTTTCGAAAAATTCTTATATTTTTTGTATTATCTAAGTTAAACAAGGCAAAAATGTGCATTTTTTTATTTTTAATAAATATTTAAAGTGCCTAAATTAAAAACCAAAAATATAACGTGAACCTGCACACTAACAAGCACCTAATCCTTTTTTTCAACATTTTTGGAGCACTATTGATATTTTTAATAAATAAAAAACATCAAAAAAATTATTAAACTAGTAGAGGCATATATGTAAAAATAAACTTGTGGTGCCTCCAGTAATTTTTATAAAAATATATCTTGAATTAAAAATCCTTAGACCAAGAAGAAATACAAATACCCATAGGGTATGTATGCAAAACACCACCTCACGTGGGATGACATGTGAGGCGACGTGGATTGGATTAAGTAGAAAATATGAAAAGTACGAGGTATTTTGTGTAAAATACAAAAGTTTTAAAGTACAGAAAAAATATTACAGAGCAAATATAAAAGCGATAAAAATCTAGGGTGTGTTATGAAATTACCTCCAATGGCGCGGAGATGGACGGTGATGCGTGCATCACTTAACCACTTATCGCTACTAGGGAAAAGCGATGATGTTTGATGATGAAAGGAGAGAATTAGATCCTCATCAAAGATCATATAGTGCAGAGCTACTTCATCCAATTGCGGTTGTACAACCTGGAGCAGACCCTCGATTGGACGGCAGCTGGGCACGGAGGAAGATCGATCGAAGAACATGACACTACTGAGATTTGACCACAAATTCTCGAGGTAGACTGCTCCTCTCCTATTCCTAAAGGGTTCAAAAGGATCCTGGTGCCCTCCCGCACCGGTGGAGGATCTTAAAAGGGTGCGAGAGGTCTCGATGATGTCTGGCAGAGCAACTTGACTTGGGGCTTCCCTGAGCTACAAAGATACTTCCTTTCTTTGTTATTTCCTACATCGGTTAGTCGCGACAAAATGGAGAAGCTATAGGCAGTTTCAGAAGGCAAAATGAGTGAAGGGTGCATGAGATGGGGTTCCTCCAACAAGAGGCAAAGAATGAGGAACATATCTTCGGATCTATAGGAGATCCGAGGGAGCGAATATGACTAGTTGATAAGAGGGCAAAATGGGAGGCTATGGAGGTGAATGTGTTGTGGAGGACGCCATATATGACTGGAACGAAGAGGCGGAGCTGGAGCTCCGTCATACTTGGCGATTAGAAAATTCGATGAAGTAAACACAATCAAACAAAGCTAAGTTACTCCTAAACTAATGCTAACCTAAGGAACATAAATTACTAAGGAAATGAGAGCTTACCGACCAAGCACATCTAGAAGCAGAGGTTCCGCAAAGCTGGTAGAGGAACTCGGATCACTTGATTTAATGCTCACACGCATCGCTGGATCTTTGGGGAGATTACTGCTATCACAAGTTATCTCAGTATGAGCTTAGATTAGGGTTTGGCATAGTCGAAGAGGATAAGAGGAATGATGTTGGTCAAATGTGAGGTTAAATAAGAGTTGATCTTTGACCGAAGATATCACTCGATTCAAAGGGTCGAGATCCAAGGAATCAAGCCAGCGTGCGCTAAAGATGAAATTTTGTAAAGAGTATGTGAAGAATCGGTGAAAGAGTCAATACGAACAAAGGTCAACCACTCTGTTGAGTGCCAAGCATGGGGTAGCGGAGAGCTGACTGTGGTCAATCAAGTTTTTGCTTTAATTAGTCCACGTCACCTCACTACCTGACAACATACAATTCAAAAAGAATAAATTATTCAAAAATAAAATTGAAAATGATTTTATTCAAAAAAACTGAAATAAAAAAATATTTGTTATTTTATGTAGTATTTAATAATGATTTATTTATTTTATGACTTTATTTATTACAAGTTATTTTTTGAGTATATAATTATTTGTAAATTCATCTATGTTTTGCGTATTTTATTTGTATTTTTTATTTTATTTTTTTGAATTTTTATATTTATAACTTATTTTTATATACACAAATATATTTTTATTGTATTTTTTGATATAATATTTACACTTAAATAAATAGGGATGTTTATTATATAAGTATAAGTATATGTATTTTTATACATTGTTTTATTTTTGTGTTTTATTTATGGTTTTATTGTATTCTTATTACGTAAAAGTGTTGTAAATAATATTTAAAAAATTATAAAAAATATATAATTATAGAAATAATAAAGAATAAATAAAATGGATATTTTTTATAGGTAAACTATACACTAGGGGTTTAAAACCGAACTTTCACATCTTAACTCCAAAAAATACAAAACCACCTTTATTAAATAGCTTATCAATACAATTAATGTAATTTTGATATTTTTTGAGTTTTTATTTAGGAGATATGTGTATGGGAATTTGATATTTTGGTTTTTAATTTAGAGTACAAAATGTACATTATATATTATTTTCGTGTAAATTTAGTTTTATATATTCTTATATATATCACTATCCACAACTTTCATTTAAAAAGTTTCTTTATTTGAGGTATAAAAAAGAGAAAATAAAATAAGTCCCAAAATGGATTATTGATGAAAAAAGAATGGATTTTTATTGAATTTCGGCCCTTATCTCCTCCTACTTTATTCCTTGTCGACCCAGTCATCAAGATGCCTAGGTCTCGGGGTCTAGAGTCATAAAATGACTTTGTCATTTTATTCTTATTCTTTTCTTTATTCTATAATTTTGGCATTAAAAACAATACTTTATACACAATAAATGGAATAAATGATGGATATTAATTTGCAGAAAATAGTGCTTTTTACATGCATTAGCTAGGGTTTTTAAGGCCAAAATGATAGAATAATGGTTGTGAAATGGATATTCATTACCCCCCTATACTTGACTTTGCTAGTCCCTAACAAACATTTATGCAATGAGTGTAAAAAATAAAAATAAAGAAAATCAAAAGAAAGAACTTGGAATAATTTTCGACTTTTAAACTTGTCTTAATAAAATCAAAGTTTGGAGTTCAGAGAAGGCCTTTGGATTAATGTTGTGTTCAAACCACAAAGAAGTCAGGAAGTGTGACGTAACAACCCTTAGGTTCCATACTCCTCTTATCTAGTCCAATTCACGGTCAGGTCAGAACAATCCTCCCTCTCGTATATTCTTGATACCTTGAAGTGATCGAACTATGTATGTGAAATTATTCATCTCTCCCTAAAAAAAATCAATGAACTGTCGAGGCGTCTACTCTTCTGGTAACTCATCCTCATGGATATAGATATTCCCTTCTAAGGACAGGTACTCCTGGTCTTTACAACTGAATGGGGAAGAAGTTTAAAAGAAGGGAAAAAGAAGTGGGAATGGACCCATGTAGTCTTCATTCCCAGTGAAGTCGGTCAGTGTTACCGATTCTTCACCAAGAAGTAGGCTTTTTTTTAAGATCAACTTTGAATTTTTAGTTGTCGGCTTCTTTTGATATTTTCTTTGACTTTGTATAGCTTCTGCATTCTTGTTTGTGCCCCAGTGGATAGAGCATATTTTGTTCCACCCAATGTTTGGGTCTTGGAAAAAGTTGTGTCGGTAGACCATTCCTCATCCGAAGCATTGTCTTAATCCATATACAGTCTTTAGATATCATTACAACCAAAAGAAGTGGGTTAGAGTACGATGACATGGTTTTTTCAAGGGGTTGCACGATCTCACAAGGCGAGACTGCAGTCGATGCATTAACCTCTCAAGATACTCAAGTAAATCAACAATTAACCCATAATATCAACTAATCAATGAATAACAAAAAATGTGGAGTTAAAATTTATTAATCTATATAATACAAAATGTATAGCATGTAGAGGTCTAACCGTAAAGAGCAAATAGGTAGGCTACGATTATTCCTAATCAATGTATATTATGTACAATTATCCTCTCATTTCTGATTTTTTTGTGGGTTTCAAATTTTATTTACAAATATTTTTTAAATTTATTAAATCATAGTAAGTATATGTATATAAACTAAAGATAAAAATGATATAGTAGATTAATATACATATTTATGTACACACACATATTAATATATAAATATATAAGTATTAGTAATAATAATAATATTTTTTATATATTTTTTATTTTTATTTTATTTTCAATTAATTATATAATTTAGGAATATATATTGCAATATGTACAATATAGCGTTATATAGTTATGCATACTAATAAAAACAAACAAAATATAGGAAATAAAATATTTTTGGGTTTTAAATAATTTTCTCATATTTTGTAATTTCTCTGAATTTTTGCTAATTTTTATGGATTTTTAAAGTTAAAAATATCCCAAATCAAGGATTAAATAAATGGTTCAAATTGAATTGAAGATTAAAAATAACAAATAAAATCAAAATTCTTCAAATCAATTTTAATAAAAATAATATAAATAAAATAAGAAATAAAAATAAATATTTTTAGGATTTGGTGATTTTTAACATTTTTGTTGGATTTTGTAGCTATTTTTTTCATTTTTTTCTATTTTTAGAGATTTTTATCTGGAGATAAAATATGTTAAAATAAACAACACATGTTTTGTTATGTTTTTCAATTTTTTTCTATTTTTTGGTATTTTTTATGTTTGATAGGGACCAAAACGTGATCATTTGAATTTTAATAAATATTTAAAATATCAAAATGTAAAAAATATAGAGTGTGAAAATACATGCTAGCAGACATCTAACCATATTTTTGTATAATTTTTAGTGCACGGGTGTTATTTTTAATAAGTGAAATTCAAGCACCAAAAATACATGAACTGAGAAGGGCATATTTGCAGTTTTGTTCTCCATCGTCCATTTTTGAAGTACCTCGGTAGTTGGATGAAGCCCCAAATCCGATCTCATCCATTCATCACTGAAGTGTCATGAAGCGAGGAGGAGGTGACATATGGATAAGTGAAATCTCTTCATCTTCGAATGACATGTTTATAAGGGGGTAAATTACTAGGCCCTCATTTTTTATTTATTTCATATTTCTAAAAATAAAATATGTAGTGTGAATAAATTTGAACATTTTGGGAAAATTACACATGAGCTATTGTTTTAATTTTATACACTCCATCTAATCGAATGACTGCTACTGCTTGGGAGGAACAAGGAAGAAGGTGAGCTTCCCTGAGCTTCGATCCGTGATTTCTTGTTCCTCCGTTAGTCTCTAGTGATGATTCTTGGCTCTGCACAACTGTGAGGCTCATCCACAACAATTGATGGGCTCGAGAAGGTCCAGGACCCAATGATGGGGTCCTGGCACGTCGTGGAAGGTGGAGCACCTAGAGGGTCTTCGACCGGATCGATTTTGACCTAAGAGGGGTCCCTTTGATATAGAACCTTCATTAAGAAGCTATATTGCATGAGACGAAGGTGTTCGACCTAGAATGAAGTTTCAATGCACAATGTATGAGGTGAATGAAGTGGGTCTGCGAGGGGCGACGGAGGAGCCTTGATTCGCAAATCCATGATGGTCCTGGTTGGCTCGATGGGTGAATCAGATGGATAAATACATGTGAAGGGATAGGGATGTGACATGGGAGTCAGTATTGCGATCATGAGAAGTGGAACAGTGGTTGGAGCTCTAGAGCTCCGACGAAGAAACTAAGCTAATCTAAGCTAAATCTCTAACTAAAACACTAAATAGAATGCAACAAATGAAAGATACGAACTAAAGCAGCCTGAGAATCTTAAAGACACAACTCTTATCCCTGCTGGTGGGCAGGGAGTAGGGCAGGTCGGAGCATCAATGTGGGATCACCACTCGTCCTCGCTGTGATGCTCTCCAGGCATACAGAAAATAGCCTCTGTCACCAATGGTTCAAGCATACATGTTAAGAAGCACAATGGAGATCAAAGAAGAATAAAAAAAGGGAAGGCGAAGGAGAGGTTTTTATTTATAGACAAAGTAAAGACCCTTATTGACCTAGGGTTTTGAAGAAATTTGGCCTTTAAACAAGGGATCCTGGGATTAGGCGAAGATCAATGATGATTGAAGTAGATTGTGATGTGGAGAAACAATGAAAAGTCTAGATCGATCGAGTGGGAAAAATGGAAGAAATTGAGGAAAAGACATGCCTGACAAATCAGAAGTGTTGGGGGAGGCAGGTGACCGGAGGTCAACAAACCTCGGACTGTGATTGGTCTGCGTAGGACACTAAAAGACAAAATAACCAATTTTATTAGAAATTAGTTAATTAAAAATAGTAAATACTTTATTGATGAATAAAAAATGGGATTTTTATTCTGTATTTGGCCTTATCTCCCCCTATATTATTCCTTACTTACCAAATCAATTTTTGACTTGGTATTGGGGGTTTGGGTCATAAAATACCTTTGGCATTTTATTCTTTTTTTCTTTATTATATAATTTTGACATAAAAATAGTATTTTATACATAATAAATACAATAAAGAATGAATGTTAATTTGTACAAAATAATGCTATTTACATGCATTAGCTAGGATTTTTAAGGTTAAAATGGTAGAATAAAGGTGATGAAATGGAGATTCATCACACCCTATACTTGCCTTTGCTAGTCCCTCGCAAACCCTTATGCAATAAGTGGAAAAAATAGAAAAAAAGAAAAGAATTAGAAAGAGAGTGGAGTGAATATAATTTTCAAACATGTCTTCACAAAATCAAAGTTTGGAGCTCAAGTTAGACCTTTGGATTTTTAGTGCGGTCATAACCTTATTGAGGATTAGATTTGAAACACAACAACCTTCGAGAATCCCAAAACTTTGCTCAAGTTCTCTCTATAGCTAGGTCAGAATACTTCAACTAATATGCAAACCCTTATGACTATGAATCTCACTTGTACAATATATGTGATAGTGACTCCCCTCAACTGAAATGGCAAAGAGACCGACTTCTCCAGAATGAAAACCCATTGATTCCCCAATCAAGCAACTCTTTCGTCGAGGAGCGAAGTATTCCCTTCTAAGTTCAAGTAACAACCAGCTCAAGAGGAAGGGGTAGCGAAGAGAATGGACAGTAGCCAGTGTAGCTACTTATCTTGGGATGCTAGACCAGTGTAGTCAAGTCATCTGGCTGCAGGCTCACATACATACGACTTTGAAACTTAAGCATGCTTATTGACTATAAAAATATGTAAACTCTGACAAACATTTTTTTTCAATAATCCTGTCCACTTTTCTTGTGTTTTTGATTTTGCATTTTTTTGAAATACTATATACAACAACATTTACATATGGACTTTTTCCTCTTGAGTCAGTAGGCTATCCCTCTTTTGAAGTATTCTTTCATCCCACACTCTCTTGTATTTAGACGTGTTTGCTACTGGAGGGGTTGGGGTGCACTTCCCTCCCTAGACGATGACAAACATTTTCACTTGTATGCGTCTTATACCAGCAAATCGAATCCCCTCACCATTCCAACTGAGTTGAGCCAAATGAAAGGTGCAAGTGTCTAAGTTAGGTCATTACCGACAAGAGTCGTGTGTATGCTCCGAAATATTCTACTTATGCAGTCAAGACGATATTGAACCAAGTCTCACACTTCTCAAAGAATTAAGTCAACTAGACCTTAAGTACTTCAATTCCAATTCCTATAAGGTTCCCGTGATTAGGTAGATTTAAGGGCCAACCAAGCTCCAATCTTCAACTTTACGTAGACTTGTTCAATCATCAAACTCAATACAACAATGCAATTGCTATGCGAATGCACTATGTATAATGCAGAAAATCTTTTTGTGATACGATTTTTAAATTTTGAACTTTTTATGGATTTTTGAACAAGATTTTACAATTTTTTATGCAAATTCTTCATAAAGATTTTGGAAATGTTTTTGGGATTTTTAAAATAAAACAAAAATATTTGCAAATGTTTTGGGGGTTTCTCAAAATAAAAGATTTTTTAAGAAATGGAAGTATGTGCAGACATTTACATGGGCATGAATCAATTGTTTACGGGAATTGAGGTTTAAAGGATTTACAAGGGCGGTGTTATTATTTTTATAGATACATATACATATATATACACACACATTTGGTGAAACATGTTGATTTATTGTATGATGTATATATCCATCAAACTTAATTGAAAATCATTTTACAAACAATTTTTAAAAAACTATAGTCCAAAATAACTTTTGCAAACAACTTTTACAAACATTTGAAAACAATTTCACAAATGTTTTCCAAATACTATATATACATTTTTCAAAATAAGTTTTGTAGTCATTTTACAAACATTCGAAAATAGATTTTTGAAACATTTTATTTCACACAAAGAAAAGAAATTTTTACAACCCAAATATTTTTAAAAAGGTTGAAAATATTTTATAAAACATTTTTCAAAATATTTTTTCAAATAGTTTTTCAAATCATTTTTTAAACATTTTGCAAAATATTTTTCCCGATTTATTAATCAGTATATACAAAAAGAGTTTGAGGAGTAATAAATATTTGTTTATTAATTTAATTCATGAAGTGGATATGTATATAATATGTTTTCCATATTTATTTTGAAAATATGAAAGTACGAGTTATGACCTAGTATATACATCGTATATACGACCACCTATAATTAGCTTGAGCTATGTCCTCATAGATCAGAGAGAAAAAGAGAAGAAATAACTCGTACTGAGTATAAAAAAGCCTATAATATAACAACTTAAGGATAATAAACGAAAGAATGAGAAGTTGACCGTCCCCCCTATACTTAGGATCAAATAATCCTATGTGTAGAAGACTATATCTATATACAGAGATGGTCAGGGGTGGGAATGAACAACTCAACGATTCTCAAAGTATAGAAAGTATAGAAATGAATACCAATACGAGATAAGACATGTGGTGAGATAAGGAATGAACAAGTTATGTCACTCATCCCCCTATACTAAGTATATAAGAAATGGATGAGGAAAACAAAGCAAAAGATAGAAAATACAATAGATAAGAAGAAAAGAAGAAAATAAGGAAACTAAAGGAAGATTTTTTAGTACCATTATCTGAATCTTGCGATGCTGCTAAGGTTGTGGATGTTCTGCATTGCATATCACTTGGACAAAATCGATAATGGCCAAGAAAGTGTAATGCTCAAGGTAAGGCTTTAGTAATTGACCATTGACGACAAACGATTATACGTCAGGAGACAATTATGATATCACAATGCTTCTGTTGTCACACACTTCTTGCACTATGAATGGCCCTGTCCATTTACTCTTTAATTTTCTCAGGAATATCTTCAACTTTGTGTCAAATAGCTACACTTTCTATCCATACTCGAAGGTCTTTCGTCTGATGTGATGGTCATTCCGTGTTTAACCTTCTCCTTGTACATAAATGTGTTATCATATGCATAATCTCAGAATTCCAGGAACCTTTTCAGATCCTTTTTTCTTTTCATATCACCCTTTTGTGAGTCCAAATTTCAGATACTGACTGGCCACAATCATTTGTGAATCAGTTCCACAAGTAGATGGCATGTTTTTCCATACACAAGACGGTAGGGAGAAATACCCAAGGGAGACTTGTAAATGGTTATGTATGCCCAAAGGACGGAGTCTAAAAGTTGGGACCAGTTCTTTCTTTCTAGCCTCACAAGCTTCTGCAAGATTGTCTTGATTTATCTATTTAATAATTATGCCATGCCATTGGTCTGAGGATAATAAGAAGATGCGACTCGATGCTCGATGTTCTACTTCTTTTTTAAGTTCTTGACCTCTCTGTTAATGAAGTGACTACTACCATATGATAGTAGTATCTTCGGAATCCCGAATTGTGATATGATGTTCTCTCTCAATAAGCAACAAATGCACGCCTATCTACGGCTCGAGCGAGGATCACTTCAACCCAGCGACTCGCATAGTCAATGGTAAAAAGGATGTGCTCGTATCCCTAACTATTGGGGAATGGTCCCATAAAATCGATGCCCCAAGCATCGAATACATCTGCAATCTGAATGAACTTCAGGGGCATTGAATCTTTAGCTGTAAGGGTACCTATCAATCTATGACAGTTAATGTAGCGCTTGACATATGTTGCGGCATCATTAAATAGTGTAGACCACCAGCGGCCACACTGCAATACATTCACTGACATTCTATCTCTAGAGTGGTGTCCACTAGATTCGAGCGAGTGACAATGCTCGAGGACACTATGATGCTCCTCCTAAGGGATACACCATCACCAAATACAACATACTCCTTCACTAAATAGAAGTGGGGTCTTCTAATTGGTAGAAATGGATAGTGGACAAGAATTTGTCTTTCTTGAAATTTATCCAATCTTATCGGTCTACACAGGAGATGAGGTTGCTCACAATATCGACATACCGAGGGAGGGAATCCATGACCAGAATTGACTCGTCAGGAAAAGTGTCTGTGATGGGTGCACTACTTAGTGGAGGCTCTTACTGCTTAATTCTAGAAATGTGATATGGTACCACATTCTGAACCCCAGGCATATCTTTGATTTCAAAGTCAAATTCCTGGAGGAGAAAGATCCATATGATCAGTCTAGGTTTGGCATCCTTCTTCTGGTGTAAGTATCGGATAGTAGAGTGGTCAGTGTAGATGGTGTGATCCAAGCAGATAGTATTTGAACTTCTCAAGGGCAATACCACAACCAACAATTCTTTCTCTGTCATAATGTAATTATTCTACACTTCATATAGTGTTTTGCTGGCATAGTGAATGGCATACTGCACCTTATCTTTCCTCTGTCCAAGAACAACCCCAACTGCAAAGTCTGATGCATCCGTCACAATCTTGAAAGGGAGAGACCAATCAAGTGGTTGTAGGACTGGAGCTTGAGTCATTAGCTCCTTCAACTAATTAAATGAAAGGAGAACCTATTGATCACAATAAACTTGATCTCCTTGCACAAAAGTTATGTAAGAGATTTGGAAATGCAGTTGACCTCTCTGATGAATATTCTATAGAAACCCACGTGCCCTGAAAATAACCTCACATGTCTTACAGTCTGAGGTGGATCTAAATTGGCAATTACATACACCTTTGTTGGTCGACTTCCATGTCACGTTTGGAAATGACGTGACCTATCATAATCCCTTCTATGACCATGAAGTGGCTCTTTTCCCAAGATGCACATTAACTTCACGACATTTCTGAAGTACTCTGTCCAAGTGCTCAAGGCATGCATCAAAATTGTCACCATAGACTGAGAAGTTGTCCATAAACACCCCAAGAAAATAGGCAACCATCTCGACAAAAACTGCAAGCATGCATCTCTGGAATGTAGTAGGTGTGTTGCACATACCAAAGGCATTCTCATGAAAGCGTAGGTGTCGAACGGGCAAGTGAAGGTAGTCTTCTCTTGGTTTCTGGGGAGGTTGCCACTTTTTTGTACCTAGAGTACCCATCCAAAAAGTGGAAGAACTCGTAGATGTCTAGTCTCTCTAGAAGTTGATCAATGAATGGCAAGGGGAAGTGGTCCTTCTTTGTCGTTGCATTGAGACGGCGGTAGTCGACACATAAACACCGGGATATCGAAACCTGAGTAGAAATCTCATCTCCTCTATCGTTTGTAACCATGATGAGCCTATATTTCTTAGGAACTATATGCAGAGGGCTCACCCATTTTGAATCAGATATGGGATAAATGAAGCTTACATCACACAATTTTGTGATTTCTTTCATGATGACATCCTGCATATTGGGTTCAGTCTTCTTTGACACTTTCGGGGAGGCTTGGCATCTTCTTCCAAATAGATGTGGTGTGAGCACAGAGCAAGATTCATCCCACGGAGATCTGAGACATGCCAACCAAGTGCCTTGTTGTTCTTTTCTAGAACCTCGAGAAGTCAAAATTCTTGATCTAGCATCATCTTGTTGTTGATGATAACCGGATACATGTTCTCTCACCTGCAAGGAAAGCATACATAAGGCATGCCGGAAGTGGCTTTCGCTTTGGTTTTGATCTATTTTGCTTCATGGTCACTTCTGAAACTATGCTGGTAGGTTGATGATCTGCCATTACTTAAGATTTAGTACTACTCACCTCAATGGCTTGTTGTTCAACTGACAATGTGCCAAACAGATTTGTAATGAATTCATCATGTTTGGACTAGCATGACCCGTATGAATCAAAGAGATGCATTTGAAAAATTGGATTCTATACCCCAAGTGCTATCAGAGCTTGTGTCAACTATGCTTTCCTAGTCCTCGTAAGAGAGAGAATTCCCAGGGTCCATGTGTCATTCAAAGAGAGTTATGTATCTCTAATCTCTGCAATAAAGTCATAGTCTGCTTCAGGTGGTGCTTCATGACTTTCATCTGATACAACCTTTGGCTCGCTGACCATGTCTATGGTAACTCTGTGTTTTCATGAGTTGAACGTGATCTTCCCAGACCTATAGTCTACTACAATCTACGGTGTTCAAGAATGGCCATCCAAGGATAATTGAGGTCTGAAGTAATGGTGAAGAGGAGTCCATCAAGGACTATGAAATCAACTAGGAACTGCATGTCCTGCACCTTTACCACAACATCTTCCGAAAGACCTCGGGGTCACTTAATGGATCGATCAACGAACTGAAGGATCATGCATGTATACTTGAGTGGATCCATCCTGAATTCTTACAATAATGACGAGGGCAAAACGTTGATGGAAGAACCGCTGTCAAGCAAGGTTCGATCGAAGACTTGGTTAAAAATCTAAGCTAATCTAAGCTAAATCTCTAACTAAAAACACTAGAGCTCTGGTGAAGAAACTAAGCTAATCTAAGATAAATCTCTAACTAAAACACTAAATAGAATGCAAAAAATGATAGATACGAACTAAATCTACCTAAGAATCATAAAGATGCAACTCTTCTACCTGTTGGTGGGTAGGAGCAGGGCAGGACGGAGCACCATCGTGGATCGCCTCTTCTCCTCGCTCCGGTGCTCTTCAGGCATGGGGAAGCAACCTCTGTCACCGGTGGTTTACGCGCACACACTAAGATGCACAATGGAACTCAAAGAGGGATCAAAAAGGGAAGGTGAAGGATAGGTTTTTATTTATAAACAAAGTAGATACGCTTATTGATTAAGGGTTCAGAAGAAATTTGGTCTTTGTGCAAGGAATCTGGGGATAAGGCGAAGATCAATGATGATTGAATTATATCGTAACGTGGGGAAATAATGAAAAGGATCGATGGATCGAGCGATAAAAATGGTAGAAAAGTGGGGAAAAGACACACCTGATGAGTCAGAAGCGTTGGGAGAGGAAGTTGACCGGAGGTCAACAAACCTTGGGCTGTGATTGGTCTACGTATGACACTAAAAGAAAAAACAACCAATTTTATTAGAAATTAGTTAACTAAAAAGGTAAACGGTTTTATTAATGTTTGGTTATAAAATATGTTTAGTATTTTATGAAGTATTTTAATATGATTTATATTTATTTTTTGATTTTATTTGTTATAAGTTAATTTTTAAGGGTATATTTATATGTATATTCATCTATGTTTTGGGTTTTTTTATTTTGTATTTTTATTTTATTATTTAATTTTCTTATTTCGTATATTTATAACTTATATTTATGATACAAACATATTTTTATTGTTTTTTGATCTATTATGCACACTTCAATAAATATGTGTATTTATTATATAGGTAGAAGTATAGGTATTTGATGAATCTGTGATTCATCATACTAAAAGATGAAAATAGAGCTTCATTCCTGAGTAATTAGCTGTATTTCATAATTTATTCTGCATTTTTATCATTCATGCATTTGAAATTAATATTCGCATTTTATAACTCATAATTGCATTCAAAATCATCTTCACATTTTCATCAAACTTCATGCATTTTAAGTAATTAACGCTAACTCCAATTGACCCCAAACCACCTTCATCGTGTACATATTATTAACAAAATTAAAGGAAAAATACAAGAAAATACTACCTCAAATAGTTAACCCATGAGACAAGATCCCAACTTTAAAATAGACAGACTAAAATGCTCATATTTTCCTCTTATAGTGTTTGATTTATGTCTAATCACTTTTAAAGTAATACATATTCCAAGACCCTCAAAACAAGAGTAATTTCATAAAAATTGGAGCTTGTATGTGAAAGTTTGGTTTTGGGCCTCTTTAGCGCATTTTGTGTTTTACTAGTTTTTGACCTGATATTTTATGTCCATAGTTAACCGTTTTTCTTTTATTTCTTTTTCATCTATATTCTTTGATGAAAGTTTAATTAAAAACTACAAAAATCCAAATCCAAATTAAGATTGAAATCAAAGAAACTGATCGAGTCCGCGTGTCCCCTGGGTGTCTATACAAATATCTCCCATGTTCTTCTTTATTTTATTTCCCTATTTTCTTATTTATTATAAATCCAAAAAATTAGATTAATGTGTAAATATTTATCTTTGATTTTATCATATTTTTTCTTGATTAGTCCTTGATTAAATATCACAAAAAACTTACAAAGCCCAAAAAATCGGTATCCTTTTGCACAAATGACCTCTTTCTCTCTTGGTCCCTGCATTGAAGTTGTTGATCTCATCGAGACATGCAATTTTTTTGTTGAGCACTTTTTGATCTCACGCCATTTACTATTTCTTTCTGATTTATTTTTATCATTTATTCATGAATTTTCTGGAGATGACACGTGGCAGCTCCTGGAACGCTAGGTGTTACTCATTTTTACCTCTTTTTTATTTTGTTTTTATAAAAAAAATAAATAATAAAATAATAAAAGACTCACGTGCCTTGCATGTGAGGACTTCTTCTCTATCCATTCAACTCCAGAAACTTAACCACCCCTCGCCATTGACCCTCTATCCTTATCTCCTTCATCTTCCTCGTGCAACTACCTGCTTCCCCTTCTCCTATATAAGACTCCTCCAGCCACCTTAAGAAAGCCATTTGCCATCTTCTAGGAACAACAGAGAGAGAGAGAGAGAGAGTTTCTGGAGGAGGAGACTGTGATAGGGGCTCCTCTCTCTGGCGAAGAATCTTAGGCGTGATCTCGACAAGCCTCCCGTACACCGACGACACAGTCGAGGCGACAACAAGTAAGAGGCACGTATCCCATTCCATCTCCAGGCGACCTTATCCCCCATTTCTTCTTCTTTTTTTCAATTCCCTTATTTTCTATCCATTACTCTGTTTCTCCTATCACACCCATCTTCACCTTCTTCATCATTGCTCTGCCCCACCGAGGATGAACCATCTCCATCGCGAACCTCCTACTCCGTGTGAGATCCAACAACCAGACCTCCGCCAATGCCTACGTCGCCACCATCGAGCCATCACCTATGCCCACAAGAGCCTCTCCATCCGTCACCTGCTGCTTGCCCCGCCTTCCTCTATCTAACAACATGCCACCATGCGTGGCCATATCCTCTCTTGCCCCGCGTGAGCTCCAACTACAGGATCCATCGCCTCCAGCCCAACTGCCCTTGATCGCAACCATTAACCCATGTGTCTACCACTCCCCTCGTAGGGCGTGCATCGCCCAACTTTATCCAATCGTGCGCTTGTCTCTAGACACTTGCTTTGCTTCTAGTCACCCTCGCTTTGCCAGGAGCTACCCCGGAGCTGTCTGCGCCCCCTCTAGTTGACGGTCGATTCCTAGCCCTCGGTCGTTCCTGATGGTGTGTAGTTGCCCCAACTCCAGGGATCGTATAAAGGAAAAGGGGGAGGGAGGGGGGCATTACGTGCTCTACATTCCCTTTTGGAAAATTTACATGAAACCCCTCGGCTATTGGGAAAATAACGGCTAAATCTGTAACCTTTATGTAGGCATGTGCTTTGCACTTGCCCTGGTGGAGCTTCTTCAACCAAACCGCTGGATATCAAGAAAATCACAAAAAAGTCGCCAGTTCTAGGAGGCACGTAAGGTGTGCGTGCTATCCTGGGAAATTTGCAGAAATATTATAGAGAGTTTAGGTTATTGCATCGACGTCCTGTCAACATATTTATTTATCAATTTTAGCTTTTGTATTTGTGTTCTAAACCCCGTGTTATCCATTTATTTTGAACCTCATTTTGTCACCACTTTATCATTCCAAAAATTACATTTTGTTCTTCAATTAATTCTTTATAATATTTCATGCTTGCGGTATTTTTATTCTCTGTGGTTAGTTAATTAATATTATTTGTGCATAAAATCACTTATTTTACCCAACATGTGCTTTTAAATTCATAGTTAATTAACCATTTCACTAAAAATTACCAAAAAAATCATAGATAGTAGAATTAATTGTTAGTAACATTGTGCCTAAAAAGAATTGCATTTGCATCCATAGTTTTGTCTAAAAAATCATTTCGTACATTTCATTAATTAATTTTTAATAAGTATTAAATCCAACATTTTTAGGTTCTAGGATTTTTCTGGGATAGATCACCTAGTGACACATCTTAGAAACTTTTAATTCTTGAAAATAAAGATTTAATAACTATTATAATTAATTATTTAAAATCTCATCATCTACATTCATAAATTTATTATTTATTCATATTGCATTCAAAATTTCCAAAAAGTTACAGTAGCCTAATTTCGCCATATTTAACATTCTGGCCAAGTTTGAGGATTTTTGGACTTGAATTGATTGAATTTTACAATTAAACCCTAAAACTTAGCCAAAATTGTATACTACTCATTCATTGCATTTAAAATTTAAAAAAAAACCTCTTTGAAAATCTAAATTTGAGATCCAGTAAAAATCAACTAAGGAGACAGTTGCCTCCCTGAGTTTGACCTTGGAACATACCAAGTTAAAAAACTTAATTAATTTCTTGCTTTAATTGATAAATTAATTAAAATAATGATTTTCGATCAACCTTGAATTTCTCGCCCACAAGGAATATCTTTTTAATCATTAATTCAACATTAATTCGATTAAATTAATAGGGTGATTTTTTAATTACTCAAATGGCACCGCTGCTGAGGTTCTTAAAATAAGTTAATTCATGAGGCATGACCTAGGTTATTTTTAAGAAATCATGTTTTTAGGTTTTCCATTGCAGAGTACTCTGACCCCCAGTCTTTTTGTATTTATTTCTACATTTCTAATATTTTTAGTTCTTTTATTTTTGTATATTTTTCTGTGAATATTACTCTAATATTCGATCTTCTATTTTTTGTACAAGGTACTCGACGAACTTGGAGCGGCTCTCTTGGAAGTCGATGAAACTCGAAGCGACTGATCGCCCGAGAATTTAATTTATGAAGAGAGATATTTTTTAATTAACTGCTAATTTCCAATGGTTCCCGATCGGGTTCTCACGTGTGTAAAAAAGTCTGAACATTTTTTTGTGGTGTGTCAGACATGTTTCACTCTCCGATGAGGATGGGGCCTGATTGAGTGGTTCGTAGTTCTAGGACTGCACATACGACTATTAGAGTTACTACGATTTTTGATTGTGGTCGTAGAATTTATGACCATAGTGCTCTAAATTATACGCACTATATCGTCTCTCATTTAGCCAAATTAAATTGTTCTATCATTCGCTAATAGATATTACTGTTCTAGGTACGATTTCCCGTGCATGCATCAGATTTAATTTTTCTAGGGAAATTTCAATTCTGGTTGTCATATTGCATGAAGATTATGAGGAAGCACTGTAAGTATCTGTAACTTAGCATTCATCATCGTGTTTCCCGATGCAGGGCTTTTTCGATTCTCCCTCGGTTTTCATCCACACAAGAATAAAGAAAATTGAAATCCCTGTGTAGACGTGCATTGTTCCCCACTCAAATTTAAAGTGATAACCAAACTAAAACAAGTGGACTTCTAACAATATATATTAATTAAAATTGTATAAAATTGAAAGCATTTGTTTTTGGGAGAGCAACCCCATCATTGTTTGATTTTATTGCAAGTGAGAGAGAGAGAGATGACACTAGGATATAATCAATCTAGAATTTTCTTATAGAGTACCATTTCTTTCTTTTTAGGTGATTAGCTAGTTTTCAATGAGGATCTACAGGTACCCAGTAAATGGTTTGGATTTCCTTAATAGATTGGGAGGTTTAGAGGATGCCTTAGTCCTCAAGGAACGAGTAGCTGTATTTATAGGATCGGTACTTACTCCTATACTGTATGAAAGTAGGCGCAACTAGTCGAAAGAGTCGGGATAGTCTATGGGAAAATACATGCACCTAAAATCTTGTTAACTCTTTCCAATTCTGCAATTATCACCAACTAAAATAGGCAAGATAATTTGGCCGAACCTTTGTAGCCCTCACCGAGTTGGTGAAATCGGGGTCTGCATTTGTATATTGAATTGTGTAACAGTGCACTTGCACAGACAGCTTGTGGTTTCACAAATCTATTTCTTCCATCCCATTAGAAGATGAAAGAATATTGGCATTCATACCTAGACTCCATGGGTCGTTGTTGGGCACAAAATTCCGAGGGTTGGAAAAATTGATTAAAAGGTCGTCGTTGCTTTTATCCCCAAAATCCCGCGTCAAACAATTTTTTTGCTACTTATTAACCTGTACAGCGGATAGGGTTGAACTCAGGGAGGCTACAATTACCGAGGGTTATTCAATTAATCAGAAACTAATTAAGAGAAAACAGGAATCTCAAAGGACAACTATCCTTGGTTTTTATGATTTTTTTAATTTTTAATTTTTAATTTTTTTTATTTTCTAATTTTTTTATATTTTCTGATTTTCAAATTTTTAGTGATTTTGATTTTGCAATTTTTTTAATTTTCAAAAATAACACGAACAATATGCACAAGCACAAGAATAGGCACACCAACTCTTTTTGTAATTTTTTCAATTTATCAAGAATGTTCAGAAAAAATTCAGAAAAAATATTTTTGTGTTTTAAAAGTTTTGAAATATTTTGAGAATTTTTGTGGAATTTTCAGATGTTTTTCTATTTTTCTAAATATCAAACAGTAAGAAAATGTGAAAATGTGCATAGCCTGGAGTAATTTGCAAATTAAAAATATTTATACGGCAAAACACCTAACAATTATTTTTAAGACAAACTAGAAGAAATTATCTACAAACAGGAACTGAAATCAAAATTTTTATGTTTTTATAGATTTTTTGGTGATTTTTATAAGTTTTTTGATGTTTTTCAATTTTTTTGAGTTTTATAAATAATTAATGCGTGAAAACTTGTCAGAAATTAAAAGATAATGAAATACAACTACTCTATTTTTTTGGAATTTTTGGAATAAATTTTTAATTTTTATGAATTTTAGAATTTCAAGCAAAGGAAAAATGACATGTTCTTGATTTTTGAATAATAATAAATGAGGACAAAATGTAATGAAAATTCTATGCTAAGAAGATAATCACATCAGGTGCATAGCACAATTTTTGCAAAATTTTTAAAGTATGACAAACATTTTATTCATTCAAAGAGGTCATGCAAGTTAAAGTCTGGAATCAGAGGGATGTAAATGTAATTGTGAAAAAGTTCTGCACTGCATAATAAGAACGTAAACTTACGAGATGAAATATGAAATTTACCCAAATATGTTCTGAACCTCAGGGGTGTTTCTGCAATTTCAAAAATGTTTGGGGACATGAACGCAATTTCTCCATAAATTTTTGATCTTCAAAACCATATTCTCTCCTTTCGTTTCCTGCAAAAGGGGCAAGGGCACCAAGGGGGCCGCCACCCCTTCCTGTTCTTCTCGAGGCGCGGGTGGCAACGGCGATATGGTGGAGAGACGTTGGATGGAGGATGTCGAGGCAGCTGCGGCGTCGCTAGTCGGCGGTTGCGTGCTAGAGGAGGGCTGCCGCTAAGGATGCGGGAGGAGGTCACCGCACACGGTGAGGGCGGTTCACGGGCGCGGTGGTCAGATGCGACGTTCAAGCAGCAGGAGGGGCGACCGCAGGTCGCTACTGCGCATGGGGCCACGGTGGTTGACGGCGGGTCGGTGCAGATCCATGGGCGGCGGGGGTGATCGCAGCTGTGGGCGGCGCGGGACGACAATGCTGCCCGCGTCTGTTTTTTTATTTTTATTTATTTTTATTTTTTTGTTGTAAATAGTGAATAAAAGAAGGAATTTTTTTTTGTAAATCCGAAAAACAGGAAATAAAAGGATAAAGAATTTTTTTAAATTTTTATATTTTTATATGATCCTACAAAACAAACGTTAGAGAACAAAAAGATTTTTTTATTTATTTACAAACCAGAAAATGAATGAGGATTCGGCGAAAGTGGAAGGATCGAATCCGACTCTCCGACCACCGTACGCGGCCGGAGTTGAGAGATCGTGGACGATAGAAATAGAACGCGTAGAGATCGAGAAAGTGAGATGAAAAATCGAGTCGGAGCGGATCAAGATCGTGAAGAAAATTTTTTTAGTGATCTAGAGAAAGAGAAATGACGATAAAAAAATGCGATGAACTAAACTACGATTAAACTAAGACAAACGTACGAAGAAAAATGTGGTTCTCACCTCAGGAGCGGAAAAGGACCGTGATCGCCTCGACAAGGCCGACTCGCTGTCACTGGGCGGCTCGGAGGCTAGGCATAATTATCGACGAATTTTTCTCTCGGAGATCGGGCTCCCCTCTCTAAAGATTTATCAAGTTGGAATGAGGGATATGGATCCATATAAATAGAAAAGATGGAATGAAATTTGATTTTTGAATTTTTTTGGATAAAGAGATAAGAGATGAATTTTTGAATTTTTTGGTGGAAGAGATGACATGAGATAAAGTAAAAGAATAAATTGTTTACAAAATTATCTTTTTTTTTGAATTTTCGTCACTTTATTTATTTGAATTAAAAAATATTATTTTTTTATTTTTTTACGATGGTTAATTAAAAATAACAACTATATACATATATTATATACATATATGACATTATATACAACAGTAAATGAGGAAATTAGTCCTTTTTTGTTTTAAGAATTTATTATTTTTTTATTTTTATTTTAAATAATTAGTAAAAATATTTACAAATACAATATGCACAAAATACATGGGAAATCACACAAACCACCCTAGAAAATCAACTTTTCAACCATAACTTCAAAAATTATGAAAACACAACTATTTTGAAGATACATTAATTTAGAATTCAATGGAAGTGATATTGATTTGATTTGAGATCATGTGGAGCCGGAATTGATCTTTCAATCTTAATAGCTTTTTCCAAGTGTGGCTACTTTTATTCTGTTCATGATTTAATTGTGCAGTCATTCTTATTAATTAGGACACATTGTTATTTACAACTTCGGTTTTGAAAGTTATTCGATTTGAGGTCAATTAATGTACAAATAAATTAGTGTTAGTTTTATACATATATACACAGAATAAGTGAGAAGTATTTACAACAACACACACACATTTTTTTTATTTTGAGCTTAAGGACCCTTTTCTCCCCCTACTTTATTCCTGGTCGATCATGTCAAGTCTTGACCTTCTCTCGGGGTTCGGGTCAGCCTGTTCATAGTCTTCCTTTTTTTATTTTCTTTTCTTTCTTTATTTATTTATTTATTTTAGACTAAAATTAGTAAGAAGTGTACAATATTTACACAGATGCAAGTTAGTAAGAATATGGAGTTAGTGTTATATGCTGGAGTTTTATAAGGGATTTTAAGCTAAAATAAATGAATAAAGATGACGAATCGCAGATTCATCATCCCCCTATGCTTTACCTTTGCTAGTCCCCTAGAAAACACTTATTTAAAAGAATAAGTGAAGAAAAAGAAAAAGAAAGGGAAAATAAAGAAAGTAGGACAATATTGAGTATTAAACTTATCTTCATAAAATTGTAGTTTGGAGCTTTGTCGGACCTTTGGATTATTAGTGTGTCGGAACTTATGTGAGACTTAGAATTTTAAAATCAACAGCCTTCAAGTTCTACACATCATTGTCATAGTTTCGGCTCAGAAGTCATCTTAGATCAATCCTCTTCCCAAAGTATACCCTATGAAAATTGAACAATCGACTCATGTTTGTGAAAGATTTTAGCTTTTCCCATCTAGAATGCTGAACTACAATGCAAATCTCCTCTCCAGTAACTCGTCCTCGGGGAGTCAGGTATTTCCTTCTAAGGTCAATTGCGTTGTTTCACAATCGAAATGGGGGAGAATTTAGAAGAAGGAGAAAAGAACTGGAGGGTGACCAGTGTAGTCACCTCTCCTTGTGAAGCTGGCCAGTGTAGCCAAGTCTCCACCAAGATCTGTAGGTTTTGTTGAAGCCTGGACCTTTTTGGTCAGATATTTATTTGGTAGTGGCTTCTTTGTATTTGGATTTTTGGTGGCTCTGCTTGGATCTTGTTGTGCCCCTACAGATATAGAATCTTTTTTCCGTACATGTTTTGGGGTCTTAGAAAAATGTACCCAACCGTCCATCCCTTTTCCGAAGCTTTATTTCAACCCGTACTCCGATCTTTAGATTTATAAGCTACCAGAAAAAAAACTCACACAGTCTTCCAGCATCCCGTCTGAGTTGAGCTAAGTGCATAGTGCGGGAGCACAAATTAATTCCCTATTTGAGAGTTATACCCAGAATGAAAAGACCAGGTTAGACACTAAGAGTCAAATGCTGCACATTGTCATGTGGAACTCAAAGAATTAAGTCAAAGACCTGAAGCTTCTAAAATCCTATTTCTCGGTGAAGTTCCTTTGAGAATTAGGTGGATTAAGGTCCAACTAAGCTCCATTCTTAAATTTTATTCCAGACATAGTTTAAATATCAATACTATCCTAAAAAATGCACATGCAAATGCAACATGTGAACAATGCATAGACTCTTTTTTTTGAAGAGGAATGATGCACATGTGAAAATAACATTTTTTTAAAGCAATTTTCTAATTTTGAACTTTTTATGGATTTTTGTAGGAAAAATGCAGATGTGAAAGAAAGGTTTTTTTTCTCAAATTTTTATAGACTTTTGGTTTTGTAGTTTTTTTAAGGAAAAAAGGGTTAGTAAAATATATACAAGTATATACAAGACTCTTTTTTTGTTTTTGTTTATTTTGTTTATTTTTTTATTTTTTTGTTATTGTTTTTGTTTTTGTTTTTGTTTTGTTTATTATTATTATTATTATTATTTGGTTTTTTGCATACATGGATTTTGCAAAATTATACACATAACCCTCCAAATAAACATATTTAAAAGTACGAGTTATGTCTAAAGTATATATACAATATATACGACACCCCCCTATACTTAGCTCGAACTATGTCCTCATAGTGATTAGATAGCGACAAAGGAAGACATAACTCGTGCTAAGTATATAAAGGTGAAAAAACTCCTATGCTACAACGACTCAGAGAAAAGATAAAAAGACGAGAAGTCGGTGATCCCCCCTATACTTAGGATCAAGTAGTCCTAAGTATAGTAGAATGTACAAAGGGAAAAACCAATGAAGAGAATGTACAGACTCACAAGGACGCTATATGAACAACATCACCCCCTATACTTAGGGTAGAGTATCCCTAAGTATAGGCAACAACAACAAGGGTGATAAACAGGGCAAATATGAACAACACAAATCCTTCACCCCCTATACTTAGGATAAAGCACATCCTAAGTATATCATATATACACACATGGAAAAGGGGTGAATGATAAAACGGGAGAAGAAAGAGTGAAACGAAAGGATATACCAGAGGTGGTGAGCCTATGTATGAGACGTAGAAGGTAGAATCAAAAGATCATCGTCTGATACCAAAGATATAGAATCCACAACGGACAAGAATGTATCATGATCTAGATATGGCTTCAGCAACTGTCCATTCACAACAATTGGCTGTGCGTTAGATGACAACCCATATATGACAATACTCCCATTGTCACGCACAACTCTCACGATGAAAGGTCCTGACCACTTGCTTTTCAATTTTCCTGGAAATAACTTCAACTTAGAATCAAATAACCAAACTTTCTGATCAGGGGAGAAATCCTTCGAATGTATTTATCATTCCAGCGCTTGACTTTCTCCTTATACATAAGTGAGTTATCATATGCAAAGTCTCGGAATTCCAGTAATTTGTTCAAATCCAACTTCCTCTTTTTTCCTGCCTTCTCATAATCTAAATTGCATACACAGAGTGCCCATAAGGATTTGTGAATTAATTCCACTGGCAGGTGGCAAGGCTTTCCATATACCAATCTGTAGGGAGACATACCCAAAGGAGATTTATACGTCATCCGATAAGCCCATAGAACTGAATCAAGCATCTGAGACCAGTTCTTCCTATCTGGACGTACAAGTTTTAGCAATATCATCTTGATCTCCCTATTTGAAATTTCTGCCAAGCCATTAGTCTGAGGGTGGTAAGGAGACACAACTCTGTGCTCAATGGTGTGCTCCTTCACAAGCTTCTTTACTTCTCTATTAATGAAATAGCTTCCTCCATCTGAAATCAGTATTTGGGAATACCGAACCGTGCAATGGTCCTTGAGAAAGGAACACACCGTATGACTATCTGCGGCTCGGGTGGGGATAGCCTCCACCCATCGACTAACATAATCCACGACGAGCAGGATGTACTGAAATCCTTGACTGACAGGAAATGGGCCCATGAAGTCTATTCCCCAAGTATCAAAAACATCAGAAATCTGTATGTATCTTAGGGGCATGGTATCTTTGGAACCAACTGTTCCTCCCATTCTCTGACAATCAATACAACCTCGAACATACTCTATAGCATCCTTAAACAATGTGGGCCACCATAGGCCACTCTATAAAACCTTTGTTGTCGTCTGTTTCCCCGAATGATGCCCACCAGATTCTAGCTTGTGACAATGCTCAAGTACACTGGTGTGTTCCTCCTGAGGAATGCACCTTCTCCAGATACAATCCGCACCCTCATGAAATAGGTATAGATCCTCCCACTGGTAATAATGAATCTCTGATAGAAATCTGTCTACCTTATACTTCGACCAATCTTGTGGAACTTTCTTGGAGACAAGATAGTTCACAATATCAGCATACCATGGAAGTGAGTCCACATACAAAATGGACTCATCTGGAAAGGTTTCAGAAATAGGAATCGTGTTCTGCTCAGAAGTCTCTGTGTCTGTGATACAGGAAAGGTAATCTGCCACAACATTTTTCACTCCAGGTTCATCTCGTATCTCTAAATTGAATTTATGGAGAAGAAGGATCCATCTAATAAGGCATGGTTTGGCATCCTTCTTTGCCTGCAAATATCGTGTGGCAGTGTGATCCGTGTACACAATAACAAATGAGCCGAGGTAAGATCTGAACTTTTCTAGCCCAAACACAACTGCTAACATCTCCTTCTCTGTAACTGTATAATTCCGCTGTGCTTCATCCACAGTCTTGCTAGAATAGTGTATAGCAAATGGTATCCCTTCCCTTCTCTGTCCTAAAACTGCTCCAACTGCAAAATCTGATGCATCCGTTGTGATCTCAAAAGGAAGAGACCAATCAAGTGACTGTAAGACCGGAGCACTAGTAACCATTTCTTTCATCTGATTGAATTCAAGGAGGACTTTCTCATCGACAAAAAAAATCAGTCTCCTTACACAGAAGCTTAGTCAAAGGTCTGGCGATTTTGTTGAAGTCTTTTATGAATCGCCTATAGAATCCTACGTGTCCCAAAAATGATCTTAACTGCTTCAAATTCTGTGGTGGCTCTAACATGGAAATCACATCAATCTTAGCCGAGTCAACCTCCATACCATGTTTGGAGATGACATGGCCCAATACAATCCCATTAGTCACCATAAAGTGACTCTTCTCCCACGTGAGCACTAGGTTTACCTCACAACAACGTTGAAGGACTCGGTCTAAATGAGCAAGACATGTGTCAAAACTATCCCCGTAGATCGATAAATGGTCCATGAAGACTTCAAGAAAATTACCCAACATGTCGGCAAAAACGACCAACATACACCTTTGAAATGTAGCGGGGGAGTTACACAATCCAAAGGGCATCTGTCTAAAGGTGTAAGTACCAAACAGACAAGTGAAAGTAGTTTTCTCATGATCCTCAGGATCAATAGCGACTTGGTTGTATCCCGAGTACCCATCCAAAAAGCAAAGGAACTCTTGTCCTACCAACGTCTCAATAATCAGATCAATAAAGGGCAGTGGAAAGTGATCCTTCTTGGTAGCCGAGTTCAGGCATCGGTAATCTACACAGACACGCCATGAAGTAGGTACCCGGGTTGGAATCTCCTTACCATGGTCATTCTTTACGATCATAATCCCAGATTTCTTTGGGACCTCATGTAAAGGGCTGACCCATTTAAAATCCGAAATGGGATATATAAAGCCAACATCACACTATTTCTTGATCTCCTTCATGATAACCTCCCTTAGATTTGGATTTAGACGGCGTTGGCATTCACGGGAGGTTTAAAGTATCCTCTAGGTAGATATGATGCGAGCACAACGATGGATTAATCCCACGAAGATCCGAGATATTCCATCCTATGGCCTTGAGGTTTCTCTCTAGAACCTCTAGCACGTGAGTTTCTTGTTTAGCGGTCAACTGTGAGCAGAGGATGACCAGATACATTTGGGGGGGACCTGCAAGGAAGGCATATTTCAACGTTGATGGTAAAACCTTGAGCTCAGGTGGGGTCTGAATCGGCTCTGCGATAACCTCTGCTACTATACTAGTAGACAGTATGTGATCTGTGCTCTGTAGACTATCCAACTTGGCTATTGACGGCTTAGCAAATACAATATCTGATAGATATGCGATGAATGATCTTTGCTCTGAGAGGAATGACTCATCATGATGTTCAATATTCTTATAAATGAACAACTCAGATACCTCAGCAATAATCTCAGAAAGATGTCTCTCATCTGTGCATAAATCAGGAAATTCAACGAATGGCTTAGATATCTGGACCTCAGAACTCTACTCAAACTGCTCATCGGCAACTATCTCAATTGGACCACCCAAGGGAACTCATGTCGACTGTGCTTTCCGAAGAGTCCATTTGGGGGAAGGAACTCCTAGGTATCTATAAAATTCGTGGAAAGATCTGTCTCTTTGAATTCAGCAAGAAAATCACAGTCATCTGGCTCTGATATAGCTTTCTCTGTATCATCTGCTGCTGGTGGCGGTGATGGTCTAGGATCAGAGATCGTCTCAATTTTTACCTTGTCACTACGAGAGTGAAAGATGATCTCTCTAGTACCATAATCAACTGCTACTTCGGCCGTTCGGAGGAACGGTCGACCTAGTATGATTGGGGTATGGTGTAACGGTGCAGATGTATCCATATCCATGACAACAAAATCAACAGGGAATTTCATTCCCTGCATCGTTACAATAACGTCCTCTAAAATGCCTCTTGGCCTCTTAATAGATCTATCGGCAAACTGAAGGATCATTCTAGTAGTTTTAAGAGGCCCTAACTGGAATTCAATTAATAAAGAGGAAGGCATGAGATTAATGGAGGAACCGCTATCGAGAAGAGTACGATCAAATTCTTGATCAAAGATTTGGAAATGGATGTGAGGTGCTCCCTTGTCTTTCTTTTTCGGTGGAAGGTTGCTGATGGCATGAACTGTGGCCATGGTCAACATATGTTTCTCTATTTCCTTTCGTTTGTTCTTCCTTGGTTGACGCTTTTGGGTACATGCCTCTTTCATTCCCTTTTTTACCGTGGGAATGTATTCCATGGCCTTAAGAAGTGGCATCTTTAAAAAGATATTCTGTAAGACCTCAACCACTCCAGAATCATATAGTGCTGATTTTAATTTTTGACTTTTTTTAGATTTGAGAGCAGAAGGAAATGGCACAGAATCAGAATAAACATGCAAACATTCATTTCCTTTATTCAAAGTGGAATCATCATGTACAAGAGGACAACTAGAATCAATCTGTATAGTGTTGTCCAATCTAGGTGAAGGAAAAACAGAATCTAAAACAGAACTGGATGCTGCTGCTGGTGAAGAGGAAGAATCTGCGACCGGTATATTCTCCCTTGCTGATGGTGATCTGCATCTCCCTGGTGAAGGTGGTGGCGAAGGCGATGAAACTCTAGACATGGGTGCTGCTATACTGGGCCTCTTGACTGCTGGTGAAGGAGATGATGTAGAAGATGATGCTCTCTCAGTGGATCGATCTCCCAACCCCAACTGCTGCGTAGGCGGCTGCAATCTCCTACCGCTCCCGAGATGAATGACGGCAGATAAACATGTAAAATCAAGGGACATACATGTCTCGAGGGTGGGTGGGCTTTTAGTTACCTGCTCCTTGTGTATGAAATTATTAGGGTTGGCTTCGACCTGTGTTGGAATTAGTCTCCTGGTGGTAGTCAGGTTATCGATCTGCTGAGTCAGTTCATTCATGTTCTTCATAAGAATTGCAAGTTGATCCAGCGCTGGATTGATTGAAGGGGCCTCGAGTTTCTCATTGACTGGCTGTCGTTGAGATTGATAGTGCGGAGGCTGTTGGTACCCATACGGATTCTGGTAAATGAGGAGGAGGGGGGAAAGGATATTGTCCATAATATGCAGTCTGCTGCTAGTTAGGCTGAGGGAAATACATGGACTGCTGCTGTGGCTGGCATTGTCTCCAGTTTTGGAACTGAGGTGGAGACTGGTACTGAGGCTGGAACTGATGATGTTGGTACTGGTACTGCTGCTGCTGTCTGCCTCCCTGAAGTTGGTGGGTGGGTCTATGACCCTGCTGTGAACCCAACTGGCCTTGCCCTAACGGACGGGGCTGGTTTCGCTCACGGTCGAACTACATACCATTCACCTTCGAAATGACAGGTGGAGGTGGAGACTGCTGCTCAGGAATGTAGGCTACTTCTTGCTGGTACGGAACTATCTGATGTGCATGCTGCTGAGCTTGATCAGGTGTCTGCACGTAGTAGACACGCTGGACTGTAGATGGTCCTCTACTATTCTGCTGGGTGGAAGGAGTCTGCTCCCTAGCAGAGGTTTTGGCTGTTGTTCTCGTACTGTGGACTGCGCTGATCAAATTTACAAAGATGCTTTGTTATATCATTCAGCTTATCCAGGTTCTTTGTCCTCTGCTCGATCACATGAATCTTATCAAGTTCTTGGGATCGCTTTTCAATAATGTCCACTTTGGATAGGTGGTTTCCAATGATGGCCAAGTCAGTGCTATCCACCTTATCCAGTTCTTTTGTTGCCATCATATTGACATCCTTGTGGGGTACTGCAGGGACGGTGACGGGGTGCTTCTGAAAAGCACGTAAAGAAGAAAGAGCTGTTGAACTTTCTGCCATCTCCTCAAAAATTTTATAAAGGACATCCTCGTCCTTGTTGAAGTGGCTTCCCCCACAAGCGGCATCTACCAGCTTCTGATTCTCAATGCTTAAACCCCCAAAGAAATTTTGTACAAGGCTGGTCTTTGGAATATCATGATGGGGGCATTTCTCCGTCATATCTTTGAAACGTTCCCATGCCTCGTGAATAGGCTCTTAGGGCATCTGGGAGAAATTAGCAATCAAGGATCGCATTTGGTTGAGTCGTCCAAGTGGATAATACTTGTTTAGAAATGCGGATCTCAACTCTTCCCAAGTAGTGACAACCTTCCCCAAGTGATTTAACTAGTACAAAGCTTTGCCCATCAGACTGAATGGAAAGGCTGTCATCTACACTACCTCTAATGGGACATTTGGGTAGTGTACTGTTCCACAGATGCCATCGAACTGCTGGAGGTGTATATAAGGTTCTTCATTAATATTTCCATCGAATATTGGGAGAAGAGGTAAAATAATAGGCTTAAACTCAAAATGCCCATGAACCGCAGGGATTTGTATCCAAGAATTTATATGTCCTGCCCCTGGATTATAGGCATCTTTCAGTGTAGGCTTAGCCCAGGTTCTATGTGAGGTTCTTCTCCCCCATTCCCACTTCTAAGGTTTCTGTTATCCCCCTCTCTCATGTCTTCTCTTTCTTGTCTTATCTCGAGAATCATATCTCTCAGTGTGGCCTGAAAATTAGCCTGCTCCGTTAACTGTGCTTGAATTGATTGAATGGAGGCTAACATGGTACTGTTGATCTTGCTCTGTTTCGACATGGTTCCCTTTCCCTTTGGTGGCATTAAGTGTCCGGCTTCTGACTCTGAAAATGTATATGCCACTCGATTAGTGCTTAGAATTGATGAAGTCTCAGATATTAATTCGAGATTAAAGCCAATCTCAAATAGTGGATTCATGGACGTTGTGAATTGTGAAGTGGGGAAAGTGGAATATTCGTGAAGTAAGTCTCCCCGAATAGAAGGTGAATGGCTCGGAGCGTAGAATGAGTTTGCGGAGTCTGAACGAGAAATACTCCGATCCGACATCTTCGAAATCAATAGGCAGGATATGAGAGCACGAATGTCAATGCAAGAGTGAAAGTGAATGAAGGCACAACTGCGCAGAAGGATCTTTAGCACTATCAAGCAAATACAATACAAACCCCCAATTCATTAACTCAACTCAATGTGAAGACCGTGAAGGTTCAATCAATTATCTTGTCAATTTTAGAGTTTGTTGACAATACAATATATCAGAGCGGTTAAAGCGAGATGTTAGGAACCCAATGCTCTCAGGAGACTGGCCTAATCCCAAAGTTAGATCTTTCCCAGCCAGTATGAATTGCGGACCGTTTACCGGCTCTCCGATCAATTTAATCTGTTAAGGACGTCGCTGGACGCTTTACCCGCTACCGGAGAGATCCTCACTGGAGAACGACTAATCCAAGGTAGTAGTCTAAAAAGAGTTCGGGCGTGGCTCTATCCTAGTGTGCGGGTCGATGTCTCGCTCAAGAAAACCAAACAATGAGGGGGTTACTCTCCCCAAACAATAATTTTTCTTATATTTTTTTAGGGTCGGGTTTTTTTAGCAGTCCCGATTTTAATAGTTATCACTTGGTTAAAAAAAATATTTTCAAAGAATCGCCTACCAAGTGTCCAATTTCCTTTTTTACTTATTTGAGTGAAAACAAGGAAGGAGATCGGAAATGCCAATGCGCGATTAAAAACGATGATGCATGCAGGGGTTAGAGATGCGTACCTTGTCGTCAGCACTCTACATGCAAGTGATCCGCACAGAATTTAAATACAAAAAAATAAACTAACCTATATGATGCAAGTGAACCGTCCTAGATGATAACTACTATTAAAGGGAAAGAACAAGTTAATTTGACTAAGTCCAAATTACGCTCTACTCTATAGGCACAGAGAATCTTGTTTAGGGTGTTTGGACCTAATTAATTACCTGGCTCAAGTAAATTAATTAAAGCACTCAATAGGTGTCTCTCGAAATCCGTGGAAAACAAAGAAAAATAAAAGCGATGAAAACAAAACCGATGAGGTCCCCTAAGTGCACCGGCACTAGGCGAAACAGACCCCGCAACAAATGAATGTCCGTTTACAGAGTTCAAATGCTAGAAAAAATCTCTCTCTCTCTCTTTTCTTTTTCTTTTCTCTTTTTTTTCATCTCCTTCACTTCTTCTTCTTCCTCTTCTCACGCTATCCTGCGGCTTGGTGAAGAATCAAGCCGCCTCCACGTCGCTTAGGTGCTTCGGCTCTCCTAGGATCTCCTCCTTCACTCCGTGGGCCCTCGCAAGAAAAAGAAAAGAGAATGTGTAAGAAACACAATTATCAAATGATGAAATGAATGCAATGGATATGAACAATGGAATAATGTGGCAAATTATAAACATATATTTATAACCAAGAATATCAGGTCAAAAGAGAAACCTAACTACCCTCGCCGTCCCTCCCCGGCAACGACGCCATTTTGCTGGCATGAAAATTTGTGGGATGGAAAAAGTAATGATAAGTTATGTCGTTGTTATCCCCAAAATCCCGTGACAAATTTTTTTTTATTTTTTTCTACTTATTAACCTGTATAGCGGACATGTTCGAACTCAGGGAGGCTACAATTCCCGAGGGTTATTCAATTAATCAGAAACTAATTAAAAGAAAACATGAATCTCAAAGGACAACTATGCTTGATTTTGTGAATTTTTTAATTTTAATTTTTTATTTTCTAATTTTTTATATTTTCTGATTTTCAAGTATTTAGTGATTTTGATTTTGCATTATTTTTTAATTTTCAAAAATAACATGAACAATATGCACAAGCACAAGAATACACATACTAACTCTTTTTCTAATTTTTTCAATTTATCAAGAATGCTTAGAAAAATTTAGAAAAATATTTTTGGGTTTAAAAGTTTTGAAAATATTTTTCAGAATTTTTGTGGAATTTTCAGATGTTTTTCTATTTTTCTAAAAATCAAACAGTGAGAAAATGCGAAAATGCGCACAACTTGGAGTAATTTGCAACTTAAAAATATTTGAAGTGCCCAAAACTCCTGACAATTATTTGTAAGACAAACTAGAAGCAATTACCTACAAACAGGAACTGAAATCAAATTTTTTTGATTTTTGTAGATTTTCTGTGATTTTTATAAGATTTTTGTTGTTTTTCAATTTTTTTGGGTTTTATAAATAATTAATATATGAAAATTGGTCAGAAATTAAAAGACAATGAAATACAACCATTTTATTTTTTTTGGAATTTTTGGAATAAATTTCTAATTTTTGTGAATTTTGAAATTTCAAATAAGGAAAATGACATGTTTTTGATTTTTTAATAATAATAAATGAGGACAAAATGTAATAAAAATTTTATGCTAAGAAGATAATCACATAAGGAGCATAGATCAATTTTTTCGAAATTTATAAAACATGAGAAACATTTATTTCATTCAAAGAGGTCATGCAAGTTAAAGTCTGGAATTAGAGGGACACAAATGTAATTGTCAAAAAGTTCTGCACTGCATAATTGTTGGACATGTGAGCCCACGACGAGCCATTATGCCATAAATGTTATTGTGAATATCATTCTCTGATCTGAAATAAAGAATAAATAATTTTCAAAATAGGACCCTCTGTACAATTAGGGTTATGTATCATGGCTATCTTACTGATTATACAGTTGTTGATTCAATAATTGAATCATAGAGGTTGGTGCTTGGATAAATATCTAAAAGGTTAGATTGAGGACTCATCAAGCACCGTCAAATGATTGTTAAGATGTGATCTCCAGCCTGAGTAGGAGATGGCAATCCTTTCTCACGTAGGCTGATATTTGACCGACCTCTTGATGCATGTCCTCTGCATAGGAGTAGAGATTCGGAGGTGTCAGATTAGTTAGGTCAAAGAGTTGACTTAACGAGATCGAGATAACCTAAGTCCTATGTTGAATGCTGTCACAGCATAGGCACGCATCCTCTGACCAGAGACAGATGTGTTACTATATGTCTGAATGTGTACATTTGGCAGACCAATAAGTTGATGACCTAACCAAGGTCTATACACCGGCGCGCTGGTGTGCATGTAAGGGCATATGAGTAATACGATCTCTCAAAGGGATCATACAGGTTCCCTATTGAACCATAAGACATGAGCTCACTCATGAGATATTGGGAAGAATCAAATTCCGTGCACGGTCGTCTTGCTTTGGAAGCTTGACTGAATTTTTAGGTTTGATATATACTTTTGGAAAGTATATGATCAAGACCTAGGTATGATATATGCTTTTGGAAAGTATATGATCGATACCAAATCCCAATAATCAAATGAGAAACTTAGTGATAAACCCTGAAGAAGACAATGTAAAATTGATCTTAATCTTCAGGTTGACCATGGGTCTTCCAGTATGCAAGATGTACAGGTATTGGGACTACCTGAGGGTGATGTGATCATAAACGATTTTATATCCATGACGCTTCCATTCCGAGGGAGTGATGAAACAAGTCTGGATTTTAGTGACTCCTTCCAGTAGAGAAGCAATCTGATCTTAGTCCAAATGTTGGACATTGGTCTGAGTGAGATTCAGATTCAATGAGAAGATTAGATTTGCGGTCTTGATTTAATCAAGCATCTGTGGGAGGTCCGTAAGATCTGGATTTGAGATGAGATCTCAACATCCAAGTCACTATACGTGTAATAATACAATTGCCATGTCCTTATCTCCATGTATCTGCGGAGAAAGCACATTATTCTTGGATTCAAGAATAATTCATTTGATGAAATGCATATCCAAGCAAGAAGGACTTGATGATTAAATGAGATTTAATTATCAAGCATAATATGAATGAGATTCATATTGTGAGAGTTATTATCTAAGATAATTAAATGGGATTTAATTATCAAGGATTAGAGAATGTGGATAATATTATCCATGATATATGTGTATTATAAATATGATTTATAATACATATATTGAAGAGAGAGAATCTATGTAAATATCATTTGTTAATTAATAGTGTGGATTGGATTCACATTAATTAATTAATTGGAAATGTAATTTACAAATTAGTTGGGTTGTGAATTTGATTCACATAATTTTCAATGGCATAATTGAAATATTCACAAATTAATTTGGAATTAATTTGGTGGATATTTTTGTGATAATTGTGAGATAATGTAATATAATAAAAAGGAGAAATAAAGCCACAATTGTTTTTAGGAGGCAATATTATCTCCATTTTATTATGATGATGAATCTCTCAACTAACTTATTTATGTTAAATTAAAAATGTGTTGATAATGTTGCAACATATATTTAATTTAATCATAATTAAATGTTGTTGGTTTTAACCAACAATAATTATAGCCATTGATTTTGCATAGACCAAGCCTGGTCGTTGGATCTATGTGTCCCATGGATTGAGATCCATTGGATCCTAAACTAATATAAAAGGAGGGCTAGGGTAGCCTTTCAAGGTACACCATTAAGAGTTGTACAAGGTTACAACTCTCTCTCTCTCTCTCATATTCTCGCCCTCTCTCTTTCTCTCCTCTATAAGATGGTCGTCCATCTTGTGTTGAGAAAGGAGAGACTCTCGACTTCTTCTTCGACGACTCGAGGATCTCCTTCTTCTTTGGAGTTTCTTACTCTAAAGGAAGACGACAGATTTCGTTTGATGAAATCAGGGGATCCATTGCTTGGATCTTCATCGAGGATTGTGGGATGGACGCGACTCATCATCGTGCCCGCGAGTGCGTTCTTCGTGGATCGGACTTGAGACAGGAGCATCTCTACTTTGGGATCTCGCGATCACAACCATGCTCCAAGAGGTATTCCTCATACTTTGTGGTTTGATGAAACGATCCAAGAAGTGTTCTCGTGATCATGTGGTTTCATCTTCATATTTAAAAATTTTAATTTCCGCTGCATCTAGCATCTAGTGCGACTAGTTGCTTCGATTGCATATGATGCGATCGACATGCTTCCGTGATGCCTTTAAGGATTCTCAATATCCTTCAATAATAAGATCATAACTTGCGAGATGAAATATGAAATTTACCCAAATATCTTCTAAACCTCAGGGTGTTTCTGCAATTTCAAAAATGTTTGGGGACATGAACGTAATTTCTCCATAATTTTTTAATCTTCAAAACCCTATTCTCTCCTTTCGTTTCTTGCAAAAGGGGCAAGGGCACCAAGGGGGCCACCGCCCCTTCCCATTCTTCTCGAGGCGTAGGTGGCAGCGACGATCTGGTGGAGAGATGCTGGATAGAGGACGTCAAGGCGGCTGCAGCAACGCTAGTCGGCGGTGGTGTGCTAGAGGAGGGCTGCCACTAAGGATGCGGGAGGAGGTCGCCGCGCATGGCGAAGGCGGTTCATGGGCGTGGTGGTCAGATGCGGCGTTCAAGCAGCAGGAGGGGCGGTCGTCAGTCTCCGCTGTGCGCGGGGCCATGGTGGTTGATGGCGGGTCGGTGCAGATCCACGGGCGGCGGGGGTGATCACAGCTATAGGCGGTGCGGCACGGCACTGCCGCCAGTGTGTTTTTTGTTTTTATTATTTTTATTTTTTATTGTAAACAGTGAATAAAAGAAGGAAAAAACTTTTTTTTGTAAATCCAAAAAATAGGAAATAAAAGGATAAAGAAAATTTTTACATTTTTATATGATCCTGCAAAACAAACGTTAGAGAACAAAAAGAATTTTTTTTATTTATTTACAAATCGGAAAATGCACGGAGATTCAACGAAAGTGGAAGGATCAAATCTGACTCTCCGACCACCATACGCGGTCGGAATTGAGAGATCGTGGACGATAGAAATAGAACACGTGGAGATCGAGAAAGCGAGATGAAAAATCGAGTCGGAGCGGATCAAGATCGTTATGAAAATTTTTTTTAGTGATCTAGAGAAATAGAAATGATGATAAAAAATGCGATGAACTAAACTACGATTAAACTAAGATAAAAGTACGAAGAAAAATTCGGATCTCACCTTAGGAGCTGAAATGTACGAAGAAATGTGATCGCCTCGACAAGGCCGACTCGCTGTCACCGGGCAGCTCGGAGGCTAGGCACAATTCTCGACGAAATTTTCTCTCAGAGATGGGGCTCCTTTCTGTAAAGATTGATTAAGTTGGAATGAGGGAGAAGGAGCCATATAAATAGAAAAGATGGAATGAAATTTGATTTTTTGAATTTTTTTGATAAAGAGATAAGAGATGAATTTTTGAATTTTTTGGTGGAAGAGATGACATGAGATAAAGTAAAAGAGATAAAGTTATTTAAAAATTATATATTTTTTTTTGAATTTTCGTCACTTTATTTATGTGAATTAAAAAATGTTATTTTTTTTACTTTTTTATGATGGTTAATTTAAAATAGCAACTATATACATATATTATATACATATATGACATTATGTACAAGGGTAAATGAGGAAATTAGTCCTTTTTGTTTTAAGAATTTTATTATTTTTTATTTTTATTTTAAATAATTAGTGAAAATATTTATAAATACAATACACACAAAATACATGGGAAAATTGCACAAACCACCCCAGAAAACCGGCTTTTCAACCGTAACTCCAAAAATTATGAAATCACAGTCATTCTGAAGATAATTTAATTTAGAATTCAATGGAAGTGATATTGGTTTGATTTGAGAAATGTGGAGCCGGAATTGATCTTTTAATTAATGCTTAGTGGCTTTTTCCAAGTGTGGCTACTTTTATTCTGTTCATGATTTAATTGTGCAATCATTTTTATTAATTAGGACACATTTTTATTTACAACTTTGATTTTGAAAGTTATTCAATTTGAGGTCAATTAATGTACAATGAAATTAGTGTTAGTTTTATACAGATATACACAAAATAAGTGAGAAGTATTTACAACAACACACACACATTTCTTTTGATTTTCTGCTTAAGGACCCTTATCTCGCCCTACTTTATTCCTAGTCGATCAGGTCAAGTCTTGACCTTCTCTCGGGGTTTGGGTCAGCCTGTATACAGTCTTCCTTTTTTCTTTTATTTTCTTTATTTTTCCTTTATTTATTTATTTATTTAGGTTAAAATTAGTAAGAAGTGTACAATATTTACACAGATGCAAGTTAGTAAGAATATGGAGTTAGTGGTATATGCAGGTGTTTTATAAGTTATTTTAAGCTAAAATAAATGAATAAAGATTACGAATAGCAGATTCATCAGTCGTGCACACATGATAAACTCCCAATCTTCGTATCCACCTTCTTTTCATAGGAACCTTCTCTTTGAGGTAGGTTCTCCCCAGCCACCATTCTCTTCACCCACTAACCCATCCTTAGTTGAAAATTTGATATACGATCCTCTCACAGAACCGAATATTTTCTATGAAGACACAATGGAGCGAGCAAACTTGAGGATGAATATATGTGTAACCAACTTTGATAGAGGAACTTGATTCCCTGTTGCGCATGATAATTCATTGTTTGTACCATCCACCACTTGGGATAATTCACAATCTGAGTATAATCACTTTTCCTTTGACCAAAAATATGATGCCCAAATTCAAGGAAATAGGACTCATGACCAAACCTTAATCACAAAAACTGACTATATCTCGATTCAGGAAAAAATGCCAATGTTGCGACATATCGAGAATCGTCACTCAAATTCAAGTCATGAGATGATAATGGATGACATAGCTCGGATCAATAAGAGGATCGAGGTTTCGACTGACAAATTTGATAATGTCATCCAAATAGTAAAAGATATGATCATCAACCTAGAGAAATCGAGACGATCACAGAATGAACCCGAAACTCATCATGCGCCTGAATTCCACACACAAGCACCACATACCACTGACCCTCCTACTGACTATAGTGAAAATTCTATTTTTTTAAAAATCAGAAAATTCAAAAAAATTGGACAACATCAATATGGAAGCGCTTTGCAAAATTCTGATCTTAGAGCTTCCGTTAATCAAGGCCATAGAGTATGTTTCCAATCTTCAGAGATTTGTAAAGACTCGATTATCACCTAAGAAGACAAGAAAGAAAAGATCTCGAACAGAATATCATTTAATTACTATGGCTAGTTCAATGATGCTAACCCAGACATAGAGTGGACTTCGTTGTCCTTGACATTGAACATGGAGGAGATATATATGAGTCTCCCATTATTTTGGGAAAGCAATTTCTAGCTTCCACTAGAGCGACTATTAACTGTGAGAGTTAAGACACTATTTTCCTGAACACAAACCAAGTTGATCAAATTCTCGAGGACACACCAATCCTTGAGACAAAAGGACAAGAAATCGACAACCGTGACATAGAAGAATCCTCATATTCCCAGACCTCTCCACTGATCACAGACACAAACGAAGGAGATACATCTTTATGAAACGACTGATGAGCCTACAAAGGTGAATGAAATCAATCTAGACACACCTGATTCACCACATCCAGACAAGGTTGTGACGGATCCCCCCTGAGTCCACACACGCAAAGCCAACAGAGAGTAAACACTCAGGATTGTGCTGACCTTACAACAATATTACAATTTATAGGGATACTCATCTGATATGGAACCCATGGTCAGCACCTCACAAAGAATACCTCCTTAGCTGACTAAAAATGTTACTTTCAACATTTCAGAAAATTATCTCATGAGGATTACTCATCAAGTTCTGAGGATGTGAGTAGTATAAGAGAGCTCAGTTCATACAATCTGGATCCTGATCGGAATAAGAAGTCATACGTTGACCCACATTGGACTTTCTCTGCTCCGCTCTACTATTTATCTAAGGCCGACACCCCTGGTCCCATTCAATATACAAGAATAACATGTTATGACCAGACTGACACTTGTTCATCTGAATATTCAGAGGAAGAAAAGATTGACTTGAAAACTGAGTGAGATATGAGAAAAAAGCTCAAAATAAGAATAGTTGGAATAAAGCGACCTTTAATTATTATTCTGATGATAGCTCCGATAGTGGCTGGGAATATTCTGATTCATCTTCTTCCAATCAATATTCCTTCCTCCACATTTCCTGGAAAAGATCGGCCATAAACCACCTTGATCATTGGCCAACCTTTCCCTCGCCCCATTGGTTTCCTTGCATATTTTTTTCTAAACTTAGGCCAAGTCCTAAGTATGGGGTGGGGACCGATGCCATATGTGTTTATTCATCATTCTACTCCTCATTCGATCTATATATTCTCCAGATCTCATCGGTTCTCACATTCACTCTAGTCCTATACATAGAAAACTACCCATGATGTCAGCAAAAATGACAAACATACACCTTTGGAATGTAGTGGGTTCATTACACAATCCAAAGGGCATTCACTTTAAAGCATAGATGCCGAGTAGACAGGTGAAAGTTGTCTTCTCTTGATCCTCAGAAGAGATTTCCACTTGATTGTACTTGGATTACCCGTTTAAGAAGAAAAATAACTCTTTCCATGCCAACCTTTTAAGAACTTGATCAATAAAAGATAGAGGAAAGAGATCCCTCTTGGTCATTGAATTCAGACGCTTCTAATCAACACACGTGCTATGATGTCAGTACCCAGGTAGAGATCTCCTCTCCTTGGTCATTTGTAAGCACGTAATTCCATATTTCTTCAGAACTATGTGCAATGGGCTAACCAATTTCGATTCGGAGATGGGATAGGTGAAGCCAGCCTTAACAACTTTGTTATCTCTTTCAAAACTATGTCCTGAAGATTAGGGTTTAATCTTAAATGAAATCCTGTAAGTATATATGGTGCAAATATAAGGTTGTATTTATCCCTCAAAGATATGAAGCATTCGAACCAAGTGCCTTGTAGTTTTTCTTTAAAATCTCCAGGAAGAGAGATTCTTGATCCAAGGTCAATATGCTACTATTGATGATCGGATACATATTCAACTCATCTACAAGGAAAGCATACTTTAGATCTGTTGGAAGCAACTTTAATTCAAGTAACTTTTGAGTCGGCATCATAATGACTTTTGAAACTGAATTAGTTGTTGGTGCATGATCTAGCAATAATGAGGTGATGTACACCTATGTTACTCTGGTCTCAGACAATAAAGTACATGACATATTGATATCGCTCCCGCACCCTATGTTAATTCGGTCAAATTAATGTCCAAATTAATGTTAAGTGTTCGTTGCAGTCGGATACGAGAGATTAATCAAAAACCACTTAAATAAGATTTTGGTCAATTTTTAGCGGTGAAAATTTTTTTACTTGGTGGAGTCCAAGGTCGATCTCAGGGAGGCAACTGTCTCCTTAGGTGGATTACAGCAATTTTCAAGTGTTGATGTTCGAGGATCAATTTTTTGGTCTTTTTAATTCTTATGCAGACATGTGTAGACAAATCTTAGCCAATTTAACGTTAAATTTAATTGATGTATCAAACGAAGTCCAAAAATAATGAAAATTGGCTAGATGATTATTTACGATGAAAATGACCTACACTAATTTTTTTGGAATTTTTTGACTCAAAATAATTTTTCTGTGAATTAAATAAACAGACAGAGTGATTTTCAGTATTTAATTTTTAATAAATATCAAATCACAATTTTTTCCAAGAACTAAAATTATCCTAGGTGGGTCTAATGATAAGGGACCTAGGAAAATTGACAGGACTTAAATTTACTGTGAAATGAATTAATTAAAATTAATTTAAGAGAATCACCAAACTATTTATTTAGGCCTCGATATGCGTGCAAATGCTATGAAATTTTTATGGTGTGTTAAAAATGATGTCCTTAAGCTACTGTGATTTTTTTATAACTTTTGAAGGCACATATAATTAATCAAAAATCAAAAGGTATCAATGGGCAAAATATGTCAACAATGAACCAATTAATTCATTAATAATTCAAATAAGCCTACAAAAATCAGACACGTGTACTAATAGATAGAGGACAAGATTTCCAACAACATGCAATTTTTAGAATCTCAAGATGATGAAAAATGCACTCTATGGACACGTGCAAACACAAGGGTGTAAATGCAATACTGGAAATTGAAACTTCAAAAATTAAATATGCTGACAGGGACTAAAATGCAATTACCGATAACATGCAGGACTTGGATGCAATTTCTCCACGAGACACGTGCTCCTCACGTGAGGTCTGCTTCATAGGGACCTTTTTGTAATTTCCGAAAGCTTCAGGGGCGTCTGTGCAAATAACCCAGGTCGCACGTGCTCCTCACGTGGGCGACCTAGGTTCGGAGGGCGTCGGAGGCTCGGAGCAAGGCTCGGGTCCTCTGGAGGTTCGGTCTAGCCTCGGTGCAGCTTCGGGTCACCCGAGCCTAGGCTTGGGGGCCGAGGCTCGGATAAGTAGACGTGGCGGCCTGAAGGCCCTTGGATCAAGATGGATCCAAGGGATGTCGATGAAGATGCGTGGCGACTTGCGAGGCGTCGGATCAGAAGCGCGATGAACGGTCGAGGACTGTCGCGGTGGTGGAATACGTGGCGGGACGAGGACCGTTCGATCGGATGATCGAACGGCCACTGCTTCTTCGTCTCTAACGGTCCTCCGCCACCTGCGGAGGGGAAGGCGGTGCTCCAGTGAAGGTTGCCTAGCTCCGCCTCGGTGGCCAAGCGCCGATGAAGAGCTTCGTCAGCTCCCACGTAGCTCGGAAGAAGCGGAGTTGCACGACGAAGCCTCCGGTGGCCTCTAGATCCTTGGAGGGGTGCTGGAGCTCGGTGTCGATGAAGCTCGAAGGGGGCTCCGGCGAGGCTCCAGCCAATGAAGAATTTAGGACCTGCAAAGGGTTAGACGTATAGCCGAGGCGTGCAGGTGTTCGTGGAGGAGAGTGGAGTGATCGGCGAGGCCTATGGTGGAGTGAGGTGGTCCGGCAAACGAGCTCCAGCCAAATGGCGGAGCTGTTGGTCGGAGGAGGGTGAAACTTGTCGTCGGAGTGCGCGGAAGATACCGCGAGGATCGGAGCTTCGACGCGAAGCTCGTCGAGGTGATTGGAAGGCGCGAGGATGGTCAGTGACGGCGAATAAAAACGGAGAAAACTCAAGAAAATGGAGAAGAAGATCGGCGGACGGATGGGGGAGTTACCTGGGGAATGGGGCTCAGCTTTGAGCTCCAGGTCGTCGCTCAAGGGATCGGTAGGGTCATGAGCTCTAGCAGCTGCTCGAGGGAGGCTGCGGCACGGCGGTGGCGGCCGTGGATCTCGCCGGAGTTGGATCTCTGTCTTCGCTCGACAACTTAACCAATTGCTGTCACCAATAGGTAGCTTGGAGCTCGAGGGATCTCTCTGGAGTGGCGGATGGAGGTGAACGGTGCCGGTGGCTGGGTATTTATAGGGAGAAGAAGGTGGTCTGGCTGGGTGAGTGGCGAAGTTGGTGGCCGTCGTGGGGCGAGTATGGTGGAGATGGTGGTGCTTGAGGGAGCTGGCGAGGGAGAGGGACGAGTGGGGGATGTCGTGGGGAGGTCAGCGGCCGGAGGAGGTGGCTGACGTGTGTCCAGAAAAGGAAAGGGGGCGCCCCTCCCGCAAGGCAAGGGACGTGGGGGAGAGGGGCGCCTGGAGGTAGGAGACGAGGTCTCCACCGTTGGATCTTGTGATCCAACGGTGGAGATCAGAGCGTGGAGCGACGGTGTAGATCTGATCAGGGAAGGAGCGATCAGAGGCGGATGGAAGCGCCACGTGGCACGCTATGGATCAGGCGGTTACGAACGGCTGTGATGGGCAGTGGGGGCCGATCGAGCGGATGAGGATCAAGGTGGAAGCGTCGGCTGAGATGGAAGATCAGAAGAGTGATCCAGTGGTGGGTGGATGCGCCACGTGTCTGGCTGAGGGAGCGGCGCGAATGGAGGGATCAGATGAAGCACGGGGAAGATCTGACGGCAAGGAGAAGGGAAGCGCGTGGAAAGAACTGGACCGTTGGATCAAAAGCGAGATCCAACGGCGGAGGGCGCGGGCGGATGAGGCGATGGGCAGCGGGCCGCGTGGCGCAACCAGAGGGCGCCACGTGGCCTGCTGTGAATGGCTGGAGAAAGAAACACGTGTAGAGAGAAGAGGAAGCCGAATTTGGAAAAACTCAAAACATGAAATTGTAGATCTTAATGAGATCTACAAGTTTCATGTTGACCAAAGACAGAGATAAGGTCAAATATGATACATAAATACAAGGATACATAAATGTACATATGTAGTATACAAAATGACCCAAAAACCCAAGTCTCTCATACAAGCTCTGATTTCAATGAAATTAGTCTCATTTTGAAGGTCTTTTAATATGTAGTATTCTAAGAGTGAGTAGACCTAATTAGGGGTTTGTATGAGGGCTTTATGTATGTTTTAATGTACAAGGGTTCTCAGGATATTTGGGCTATTTTACAAGGGTATTTTATCTAATATACAGGTGAATATTTACAAGTGAAATTGGCTTCTTATTTAATGCAAATATGAATGCTAAAATGCAGATATTATGCTTGCGTGCATGAATGCTATTTATGCAATATAAGTGGAAATATGCTGCTATTTACTCGGGAACAAAGCTCTATTTTCAACTTTTAGAGTGATGAATCACAGATTCATCAACCCCCTATACTTAAACCTTGCTCGTCCCCGAGCAACTAAATGAAATGCAAAAGTGAAATGATTTTGGGTTCCATACCAAGGTCATGAACAAAAGTTGAAAATGGCGCTTGCCTCGACCTTTGGATTAATCATGTGTCGGAACCTTATTGGGATCTGAGTTTAAGACTTAACAGACTTCAAGTTCCACAAGTCTTCTATTCAAAACTCCTCAACTCACCTAATCAGAACAAGTCTACATACACAAAGTCTAATGACCATGAATCTTTTCATGCAGTGTAAGTGATAAATGACTCCCCACCTCAGAAGTAACAAAGAAACAACCTCCCCCAACCTGGTAACTCTAATGCCTCGGTCTAGCAACTCTTTCCTCGAGAAGCGGGGTATTCCCTTCTAAGTTCAAGTTCAACCGGCTCAAGAAGAGGGGGAAGAAGTATAGACTTTTGGAAGCTCAGCCAGTGTAGCCAAGTCTCCCGCTGCAAGTAACAAGGTGACCACAAGCTTTTGCTTCTCTTGACTACGTATACTCCGGTGGGGTTATTAAATTTTCAATCCGACCAACCACTTTTTTGGAGTTCTTTTTGGCATTTTTTTTTCTTTTTTTTTCAACAAACATGCCTTTGTACATACATGATGCAGCATAGATATAAGAAATTTCCTCTTGAGCCAGTAGACTATCCCTCTTTTGAAGCTTTATTGCAACCCACTGCTTCTGTCTTTAGCCTTCATCACCACTAGTCCAAGTTGAGACGCACTTCCTTCACTAGAAGAAGAAGAGAGGTTCCGCCTAGAAGTACTACCCTCATATGCTACCCCAAGCTAAAGGAAACTGCCTCCTTATCACCTCATCCGTAGAGAGCCATGTGTAAAGTGCTGGTGCACGTCAAGCCATTGTCTCTAAGAGTCATGTGTGTGTTGTTAAGTGCTCTACTCAGGCTTGTCAAGATGACATATGAACATAGACTTGCAGACTTAAAGAATTAAGTCACCTGACCTGAAAAATCTTAACTCCAGTTCCTATAAGGTTCCTCTGAAATTAGGTGGATTAAGGTCAAATCATTTCCATCCTCAATATCTGCTCATAATTTGGTCCAGAACCCACTAGCTTTTCACTTTGCATAAGCAACGTATGCAGATGAGATGTCATGTTATGAATGAAATGCAAGACTTTTTTTTTAAAATGCAGGATAATATGCAAGAGTAAATAAGAAGCCAATTTGTTTTATTTTTCTGGTATACAACAATCTCTTTTTTTTTATTATTTACAACAATCTTTAGTTGATATAATTTGTACATAGTATACACGATTTTTTTAGTATACACCCTATTTTACAACAAATTTTACAAAAGTATGTTTTACAAGAATTTTACAAATTTTTATACAAGTATTATACATATAGTACATATTATACAAGTATACAAAAAAATATTTTTTTTCTTTTTTTTCTTTTTTGTTTTTTCAATTTTTACCCACCCGTAATTATTGCAAAATATATACAAAAATACGCGAAAATACGTGAAAGTACGAGCTATGGGTAAAGTATATATGTAATATATACACGCCCCCCTATACTTAGCGTGTGCTATGTCCTCAGAGCACGAAAGCGACTAAAAAGACATAGCTCGGGCTAAGCGTAGGAGAGCTAAAATTACAAAAGTGTAGAAGTCGTCTCGCCCTCCCTATACTTAGGCTCTGACAGTCTAAGTGTAGAAGAAGATCAAAAATGGGGCGGACGAGGTTAAGAGGGGAAATGGATGAGTATACAATGCGGGCATCGGTCCCCCCTATACTTAGGCTTAGGTCAGCCTAAGTATAGGTAGGAAATGAGTATGAGGACCAATGTGATCTGGAGAATGTACAGTGAACCGACTTAGGTGACCCTTCCCCCTATACTTAGGATCTGGTTATCCTAAGTATAGTCCAAGATAGTGATCTGATGAGGCGGGGATGGGTTACTAAAGTCGCGGGAGAAAGGGTAGGTTGTACAAGAATGATGATATATACAGATGAGTCGGTCTGAATCTTTCGAGATGCTGCGGATGGCTGGAGTTCACTGCTGCAAGGTCTCATACGCGGCTTGATGTGAATCTGCTGTATCTGTCTCGCGCATGAATACAATCTCCTCGACATGGACTAACTGCTCATTGGATTCGACGAAGTGTTTCAACAGCTGTCCATTCACTAGGAATGTCGGTGCGTCGTCTGCGAGATCTGAGATCTCGACACATCCACTATCATGCACCGTACGGACGACAAATGGTCCCGTCCACTTAGACTTCAACTTGCCTTGGAAAATCTTCAGCCTAGCATTGAACAACCATATCTTCTGTCCAGGAACAAAGGTCTTTCGTCTGATATATCTATCATGCCAACGCTTCACCTTGTCCTTGTACACCAAACTGTTGTCGTATGCTCGGTTTCTGACTTCCACAAGCTCATTAAGATCCATGTCTCTCTGTTTCTGACCTAGGTGTGTGTTCCAGTTGACCTTCTTTATTGCCCATTCTGATTTGTGCACTAACTCTGCGGGCAAATGGCATGGCTTTCCGAATACCATTCGGAATGGGGAGGTGCCTAACGGTGTCTTGTAAGCCGTCCTATACGCCCAGAGAACTTGATCCAAGATCTGAGACCAGTCCTTCCTGTCTGGGCGGACAAGCTTTTGCAATATGGTTTTCACCTCCCTATTCGACACCTCAGCCATACCATTGGTTTGTGGGTGGTAAGGACTCGCGACACGGTGTTCGATGCCGTAGTCCTTCAGGAGTTTCTTCACCTCCCGATTCACAAAGTGGCTACCCCCGTCTGATATCATCATTTTGGGGATCCCGAACCTAGAGATTATGTGCTCTCTGATAAATTTACAGACAGTCCAGCTGTCTGCGGCTCGGGTCGGGATAGCCTCCACCCATCTGGACAGATAATCAACCGCAAGAAGGATGTATTCGAATCCGTGGCTGACAGGGAATGGGCCCATGAAATCGATGCCCCAGGCGTCAAAGACATCACAAATGATGACCGGCTGCATTGGCATCTCATCCTTGGAACCAACGGTTCCTCCCATTCTCTGGCAGACTGGACACGACTTCGCGAAGGCGGTGGCATCGCGAAACAGAGTCGGCCAGTAGAAGCCACACTGAAGTACCTTCCATGCGGTCCTCTTCCCGGAGTGGTGTCCTCCTGCCTCTAAGCTATGGCATAAAGAAAGGACACTCTGGTATTCCTCCTGAGGAATACAACGTCTCCAGACACAATCCGGTCCTTCAAAGAAAAGGATCGGATCCTCCCAATGGTAGTGTCTAGCGTCCGACTTTAGTCGGTCGATTTGGCTCTTGGGCCAATCTTCGGGAACTTTCTTGGAGACAAGATAATTCACGATATTGGCGTACCACGGGAGTGAGTCGATAACAAAAATCGACTCGTCAGGGAAGGAGTCTCGAATTGGTGAAACCTCGGAAGTATTAAGATCTTCGAGACGAGACAGGTGATCGGCCACTACGTTCTTCTTACCAGGTTTATCACGGATATCCAAATCAAACTCCTGGATAAGTAAAATCCAACGAAGAAGACGCGCCTTTGCGTCCTTCTTCTCCATTAAATATCGTAGTGTCGTGTGGTTTGTGAACACAGTTACCTTGGATCCGATTAGGTGAGATCTGAATTTGTCCAAGGCAAACACTACTGCAAGCATTTCCTTTTCTGTAACTGTATAGTTACGCTGAGCAGAATCAAGCACTTTGCTTGCGTAGTGAATTGCAAACGGGACGCCATCTCTTCTTTGTCCCAATACAGCCCCAACAGCATAATCGGAGGCGTCCGTCATGATCTCAAAAGATAGAGACCAATCTGGGGCTTGTAAGATGGGTGCGTCCATGATCATTCCTTGTAGAAGCTTAAAGGCCTCAAGACATTTGTGATCTACAATAAACTCTGTGTCTTTGCCTAAAAGCTCAGTTAGCGGTCGGGCAATCTTAGAAAAATCCTTAATAAATCTTCGATAAAATCCGACATGCCCGAGGAACGACCGCAACTGCCTTATGTTGGTTGGTGGCTGGAGTCGTCTGATCACGTCCACCTTGGCCGGGTCAACCTCCATTCCTCTCTTGGAGATGACATGCCCCAACACTATGCCCTCCGTCACCATGAAGTGACTTTTCTCCCAGGAGAGCACCAGATTGACCTCACAACATCTTTTTGAGGACTCGGTCCAGATTCCTAAGACAGGAATCAAAAGAATCGCCGTGGACCGAGAAGTCGTCCATGAAGACTTCCAGGAATTCGCCGACCATTTCGGTGAATACGGCAATCATGCACCTTTGAAAAGTACCTGGAGCATTGCATAGCCCAAAAGGCATGCGCCTGAAAGCATAGGTACCAAAGGGGCATGTGAACGTGGTCTTTTCCTGGTCCTCCGGAGCTATGGCCACTTGATTGTAGCCCGAGAACCCATCCAGGAAGCAGAAGAATTCTTTCCCTGCTAATCTTTCTAGGATCTGATCAATGAATGGTAGGGGGAAATGATCCTTCTTCGTCGCGGCATTCAAGCGTCTGTAATCCACACAGACGCGCCATGACGTGGGTACTCTCGTCACGATCTCCTCTTCGTCCTCGTTGGTGGTCGTCTGAATTCCCGACTTTTTCGGGACAACATGGATTGGGGCCACCCACTTAGAGTCGGAGATTGGGTAAATGAAACCCGCGTCGCACCATTTTTCTATCTCCTTTTTCACAACCTCTCGTAAATTTGGATTCAACCGGCGTTGGAATTCACGAGAGGGTTTGGCTTCGTTCTCCAAGTAAATATGGTGCGAACACAGAGCGGGATTTATCCCGTGGAGATCGGAAATGCTCCAGCCTATTGCCTTGCGGTTCTTCTCCAGGATCTCTAGCAAGCGAGATTCCTACTCCTCGGTCAATTGCGAACTGATAATGACCGGAAATTTCTTGTCTTGGCCCGCAAGGAAGGCATATTTCAGAGTTGTGGGTAAAGGTTTGAGTTCAGGAATAGTGTGATCGTCTAAAAGGTCTGGCTCAATCTGATCTGGTTCGGTGTTGGAAGTGGCTGGATCATGTTCTGTAATAGCTGCCACCAAGCGCGGCTCTGGAGTCGGATCGTCAAAATTTTCCATACAATCGGCAAACGCCTCGTCCGACTCGTCATCCTCATCTTCCGATTGTCCTAAGGATGTAAGGACTGACAGGCCCAACTGGGCCTCTACGTCATCGAAGATGTAGGGCGATGCAGGTTCATAGCTGTACTCGTTCCTCAGGATCTCGCAAACTGACTCATGCACTGGATCATCTTCAAAGGAGATGAACGTATTGATGCTGGCTGGGTTCTGTTTCCATGGCCCAACTACGTCTACATGTTCACAGTCTGTCTCGGTAGAAGAGTACTCGGTGCTGGATTCAGAGTCCGGTCTCTGCCATCTCGTCTGCTTCATCTCTAGTTCCTCATCTCCGCCGGGAGTTTGGAACTGAATCTTCCCAGTCTTATAATCAAATAAGGCCCCCGCAGTTCTGAGGAAAGGCCTACCTAAAATGATCTGGGAATCTCTCCAATTACGAGGGGTTTCCATATCCAGGACAGTAAAGTCCACCATGTATTCTTGTCCCTCGACTCTGATCACAATGTTCCTTAACTCTCCTTGGGACCTCTTAGTGGATTTGTCAGCAAACTGTAGAATAGCTCTAGATTTCCTAAGAGGTCCGAGATTAAGCTGCTCATAGAGGGTCGTGGGCATTAAGTTAATCGAGGAACCATTGTCCAGGAGACTGCGTGCAAACGTAATGTCATCAACATGACTCTCTACATAGTGTGCACCCATGTCTCTTCGTTTCCGAGGAAACGAGTTCTGTATTGCACAAGTCGTGGCTACTGATAGAACGTGTTTCTCAACACGGCTTTTGGTCTTCCTGCTAACCCTAGTAGGTGTGCATCTCACCTTAAGGTATTTTTGGAATGCAGGGGTTATTTCCACGAACTTGTCAAAAGGGATTGTGACCTTGATGTGTTTATTACAGAATTCAGCCATCTCAGGGTCATCTTTTTGGATTTTTTGGATTTTCTTCTTTCCACCCTTGAGAGCTTGGGGGAAAGGGATTATTAACTCAGGTTCTGGAACTGAAATATTTTCATTAGCTGCTGGAACTGAGTTCTGAACAAGACTCTGACTCGGACTTTTACACAGACTCTGACTCGGACTCTGACAAACAGAAAAATGCTTAGGCGAAACCGGTGATGCTTCTTCCGCTTCTTCTGGATGGTCCTCCTCAGATGGAGGTGCGGGCTCATCGGTATCGTCTGACTCTAAAGGGATGCGGGAATGCTGCTTCGAGAACTCAGATGTCCTCTTCTTCCGTTGGGGATGGTGGTGGGGATGCTCCTCCTCTTCTTCCTCCGAATTCTCCTCAGGTCAATTCTCGGAGGTTCCTTCCTTTTGTGCCCGTGCCCGATCAGGTATGGTCACGGTCCTTCCGCTCCTGAGGGACATATGATTAACATTATCGTACGAAAGGATCTCATGTTCAGATAGATAATTATCTGAATAATATACCTGATCTCGAGGTCGGTTCTGGCCCTGGTGCATGCTGTTCGGATTGGCCTGAACCTGTGCGGGAATTGGGGTCCTTGGCGCCATTTGTTGGTCCTGGGCACAAGAAACCCGATTGATGTCGGTTCTCATATCCAAGTAGTCATTCTGTATCTGTTGGACCCTATCGGACAGGGTCTGAATCGCCAAGGTGAGTGACTCCAATTCGGTGGGCTGGGCTTGTTGCTGTGTTGATGCCGTCCTATATTGGCCCTGCTGGACATGCCGATACTGCTGCTGGTGAGACGGTGCTGGCCCCTGCTGGTAGGTGCGCTGCTGCGGCTGGTACCCATGTTCTGGCCTGGACTGGTATCGCGGGATTGTGACGGGCCTGGTCTCTTGGTAGACTGGGGTGGGGCGGTGTGCCTGATCCTTCCCCATCTCGATTTGCCGGACTAGCGGGTCCCGGCTATACCAAAGCCCGTTGATCTCGTATACAGGCGGAGGCTCCTCATATTCCGTTTCCACTGGTGGGGGTGCATGATGGTTCGGCTGGGTATAAGTCTGATCCCAGCTACTCTGAGACCCTGGTGCCTGTTCCTGTACAAGATGGACTCGGTGTACAGGTACAGGTGGTGCAGAAGGGGTGGGTAGCTTAATCTTAGCTACCTTTTCAGAGAGTTCCTCCACTTTCTTGGGAAGGCTCGAAAGAGACTCCATCTCCGCGACTCTCTTGTGGATCTGCTCGACCATGGTAAGCTTGTCGGCTATCATCCCCATGCTAGGGATGAGGTCCTCAGTCAGATCTGCAACAGTCCTTCTAGTTGTCTCATTGGATAAGATTGAGGGAGACAACTGATAGGCCCTTGTGGCTTGTGACCTGCCGGTTTCTGCCATCTGCTCTAGGACCTTCCATACAGCATGCTCGTTTTTGTTCAGATAGCTTCCTCCACAGGCTGCACTGACCAACCCCTGCATCTCTGGGGTTAAACCACAGATCAAGGTCTGGACTAAGATCGCTTTTGAAATGCCGTGGCATGGGCATTCCTGTACTAAGTCATTGAACCTGTCCCAAGCCTCATGGAACGGTTCGCTGGCTCCTTGAGCAAAGCTGGCGATCTTTGTTCTCATCTGATTAGTTGTACTGAGAGGGTAGAACTTCTTCAAGAAAAGGTCCTTGAACTGCATCCATGTAGTACATACCACCCCTAAGTTTTTCAGCCAATGAGCAGCCTTATCACCTAGGGCAAAAGGGATGGCCTTCAGCCGAATATAATCTTGGCCAACATTGGGATGGCTAAGATTATTGCACACCAACTCGAAGTCACGGAGGAAAGTGTATGGTTCTTCATTAAGGTTTCCGTTGAACTTCGGAAGCAGAGTAAGGAAGTGGGGCTTCAGCTCAAATGCCTGGGCGGGAACTGCAGGTGCCAACCAGTTCTGAATCTCGTTCTCCGCCGGGTTATAGGTATCAACCATTGGTCGGTCGATTCCTTCTGCTGCTATGATCTGTCCCATCCGCGCCGTGAGATCTGCATTCCTCTGTTCGGCTTCAGCGAGGCGGGCAAGAATCTGTTTAATTTGTTCCTCGTCTGGTGGAACTTTAGGCGGCATCTCGTCCTCTAGTTCTGGGGATTGGAAAATAAGACCGGTGTTAGAGGGCAAATCAAGGAAGGGATTACCGAGGCAATGATCTTCCTCGGTAATCTCGGAGGAGATAAAAGGGTTGGTTTGAGAGTAACCACCCTGAGCATGTGGGAACCAGGATTCAAGAGGGTCATGAGTCCTGGGTGGTCCAAGGTGCGCTCGGACCGAGGAAGACGAGTTACTTGGGGGACTCATAGAGAGATCAGTGAATAGTGCGTCGAGATCTCCCCAATCACTCATCTTGATGAGGGAAGAAGATAGGATTTTACTCCTACCTGAAGCAAGCAACAAGAACAATCCAAGACCCTGGGTTCATACTCAACACAGTGAAGGACCCAAAGTTGAGTCCAATTTATCTTGTAGTTTTTAAGTGTGATATTCAAGCAAAAATAGCAAGGATTACGCGGCCTAGAGGAAAGTCGGCTTAGAGCCGGATGCGTCTTCCCTGTTTATCCTGTCGCCTAAGATACCGTCGATCCTCCCTTTCTTTGCTCCTATCCGGAGTGGGGACTCAATGACGTGCCCCTATCTACCTGCACTGAGGCGGAGGCTGACAAAGCTTTTAGGCCTTGTCGCAGAGTACCGCTGGTTCGCCCCTATCTACCTGTGAGGGCGAAGGCTACTTGGTACTTATTAAAGAGTTTAAAAATATCCCACTCGTGATAATTGCTAAGATCAGTTGGCTCGTGATATGAAAGGCGGGGATTTGGGCTCTGCCTTAAGGTGTTCACACACACTCAAGTACCCTCACTCAGCCTGAATACAAGATCGGGGATTAATCTCCCGCAAACAATTTTCAGATTTTATTCTCTTTTTTTGGTCAATACTATTAGCAGTCCCGATTTTTAAAGTTAAGTTATCACTGCAATTAGTCCACCACAAAACACGCCTATCGGACAGTCACAATTTCCTTTTTAATTTAAGTGAGAAAATCAGAGGGAGAAATCGAGAAAAGCCGATGCACGAAAAATCGATGATGCTATGCCGAGTAGAGAATACTTACAGTGATCCCTTCGCTTTTTTATGCAGGATGCAATACAGAATTGAAAACTTTACTCTACATGCAAATGCAAGCGATGAAAAGCCGCTCCTAGACAGGCAGTTCTATTAGCGTGAAGAACAGTTTAAATTTGACTAAGTACTGCGGTCTAGGTGCGTCTTTTAAGTGTATTGTGTGGTCCTATTGATTACGAGCACAAACAAGTCCTAGAGTGGCTCGAGGAGCCGCTAGTGCAAGCTAAGTTACAATTCACCCACACAGCACACGGGACACAGTTTCACTATCTTTACACACGCGAGATCCCAAACGGGAACCGCTGGAAATGATGCGAGAAAAAATATGTGGAAATGAATGAGATTACAGGTTCTCTCAAATCACTCAAACAAATTCGAATGCGTGTTCCTCGAAGCGTCTTCGACTCCGGTGTCCCTCGCACAAAAACAAGTTGAGGTCAGATCAAGAACGACACAAAAAATGCGAAAATTTAAAAGACAGAGAAATATTCACAAGAAAAACCGGGGGTCAGACTACCCGGGGAAGGAAAATCAAACACTCAAAAATTAGCTAAGAATTAACCTAAGCCGTGCCTCCCCGGCAACGGCGCCATCTTGATATCGCTCCCGCACCCTATGTTAATTCGGTCAAATTAATGTCCAAATTAATGTTAAGTGTTCGTTGCAGTCGGATACGAGAGATTAATCAAAAACCACTTAAATAAGATTTTGGTCAATTTTAAGCGGTGAAAATTTTTTTACTTGGTGGAGTCCAAGGTCGATCTCAGGGAGGCAACTGTCTCCTTAGGTGGATTACAGCAATTTTCAAGTGTTGATGTTCGAGGATCAATTTTTTGGTCTTTTTAATTCTTATGCAGACATGTGCAGACAAATCTTAGCCAATTTAACGTTAAATTTAATTGATGTATCAAACGAAGTCCAAAAATAATGAAAATTGGCTAGATGATTATTTACGATGAAAATGACCTACACTAATTTTTTTGGAATTTTTTGACTCAAAATAATTTTTCTGTGAATTAAATAAACAGACAGAGTGATTTTCAGTATTTAATTTTTAATAAATATCAAATCACAATTTTTTCCAAGAACTAAAATTATCCTAGGTGGGTCTAATGATAAGGGACCTAGGAAAATTGACAGGACTTAAATTTACTGTGAATGAATTAATTAAAATTAATTTAAGAGAATCACCAAACTATTTATTTAGGCCTCGATATGCGTGCAAATGCTATGAAATTTTTATGGTGTGTTAAAAATGATGTCCTTAAGCTACTGTGATTTTTTATAACTTTTGAAGGCACAGATAATTAATCAAAAATCAAAAGGCATCACTGGGCAAAATATGTCAACAATGAACCAATTAATTCATTAATAATTCAAATAAGCCTACAAAAATCAGACACGTGTACTAATAGATAGAGGACAAGATTTCCAACAACATGCAATTTTTAGAATCTCAAGATGATGAAAAATGCACTCTATGGACACGTGCAAACACAAGGGTGTAAATGCAATACTGGAAATTGAAACTTCAAAAATTAAATATGCTGACAGGGACTAAAATGCAATTACCGATAACAAGCAGGACTTGGATGCAATTTCTCCACGAGACACGTGCTCCTCACGTGAGGTCTGCTTCACAGGGACCTTTTTGTAATTTCCGAAAGCTTCAGGGGCGTCTGTGCAAATAACCCAGGTCACACGTGCTCCTCACGTGGGCGACCTAGGTTCGGAGGGCGTCGGAGGCTCGGAGCGAGGCTCGGGTCCTCTGGAGGTTCGGTCTAGCCTCGGTGCAGCTTCGGGTCACCCGAGCCTAGGCTTGGGGGCCGAGGCTCGGATAAGTAGACGTGGCGGCCTGAAGGCCCTTGGATCAAGATGGATCCAAGGGATGTCGATGAAGATGCGTGGCGACTTGCGAGGCGTCGGATCAGAAGCGCGATGAACGGTCGAGGACTGTCGCGGTGGTGGAATACGTGGCGGGACGAGGACCGTTCGATCGGATGATCGAACGGCCACTGCTTCTTCGTCTCTAACTGTCCTCCGCCACCTGCGGAGGGGAAGGCGGTGCTCCGGTGAAGGTTGCCTAGCTCCGCCTCGGTGTCCAAGCGCCGATGAAGAGCTTCGTCAGCTCCCACGTAGCTCGGAAGAAGCGGAGTTGCACGACGAAGCCTCCGGTGGCCTCTAGATCCTTGGAGGGGTGCTGGAGCTCGGTGTCGATGAAGCTCGAAGGGGGCTCCGGCGAGGCTCCGGCCAATGAAGAATTTAGGACCTGCAAAGGGTTAGACGTATAGCCGAGGCGTGCAGGTGTTCGTGGAGGAGAGTGGAGTGATCGGCGAGGCCTATGGTGGAGTGAGGTGGTCCGGCGAACGAGCTCCAGCCAAATGGCGGAGCTGTTGGTCGGAGGAGGGTGAAACTTGTCGTCGGAGTGCGCGGAAGATACCGCGAGGATCGGAGCTTCGACGCGAAGCTCGTCGAGGTGATTGGAAGGCGCGAGGATGGTCAGTGACGGCGAATAAAAACGGAGAAAACTCAAGAAAATGGAGAAGAAGATCGGCGGACGGATGGGGGGAGTTACCTGGGGAATGGGGCTCAGCTTTGAGCTCCAGGTCGTCGCTCAAGGGATCGGTAGGGTCCCGAGCTCTAGCAGCTGCTCGAGGGAGGCTGCGGCACGGCGGTGGCGGCCGTGGATCTCGCCGGAGTTGGATCTCTGTCTTCGCTCGACAACTTAACCAATTGCTGTCACCAATAGGTAGCTTGGAGCTCGAGGGATCTCTCTGGAGTGGCGGATGGAGGTGAACGGTGCCGGTGGCTGGGTATTTATAGGGAGAAGAAGGTGGTCTGGCTGGGTGAGTGGCGAAGTTGGTGGCCGTCGTGGGGCGAGTATGGTGGAGATGGTGGTGCTTGAGGGAGCTGGCGAGGGAGAGGGACGAGTGGGGGATGTCGTGGGGAGGTCAGCGGCTGGAGGAGGTGACTGACGTGTGTCCAGAAAAGGAAAGGGGGCGCCCCTCCTGCAAGGCAAGGGACGTGGGGGAGAGGGGCGCCTGGAGGTAGGAGACGAGGTCTCCACCGTTGGATCTTGTGATCCAACGAAGGAGATCAGAGCGTGGAGCGACGGTGTAGATCTGATCAGGGAAGGAGCGATCAGAGGCGGATGGAAGCGCCACGTGGCACGCTATGGATCAGGCGGTTACGAACGGCTGTGATGGGCAGTGGGGGCCGATCGAGCGGATGAGGATCAAGGTGGAAGCGTCGGCTGAGATGGAAGATCAGAAGAGTGATCCAGTGGTGGGTGGATGTGCCACGTGTCTGGCTGAGGGAGCGGCGCGAATGGAGGGATCAGATGAAGCGCGGGGAAGATCTGACGGCAAGGAGAAGGGAAGCGCGTGGAAAGAACTGGACCGTTGGATCAAAAGCGAGATCCAACGGCGGAGGGCGCGGGCGGATGAGGCGATGGGCAGCGGGCCGCGTGGCGCAACCAGAGGGCGCCACGTGGCCTGCTGTGAATGGCTGGAGAAAGAAACACGTGTAGAGAGAAGAGGAAGCCGAATTTGGAAAAACTCAAAACATGAAAGTTGTAGATCTTAATGAGATCTACAAGTTTCATGTTGATCAAAGACGGAGATAAGGTCAAATATGATACATAAATACAAGGATACATAAATGTACATATGTAGTATACAAAATGACCCAAAAACCCAAGTCTCTCATACAAGCTCCGATTTCAATGAAATTAGTCTCATTTTGAAGGTCTTTTAATATGTAGTATTATAAGAGTGAGTAGACCTAATTAGGGGTTTGTATGAGGGCTTTATGTATGTTTTAATGTACAAGGGTTCTTAGGATATTTGGGCTATTTTACAAGGGTATTTTATCTAATATACAGGTGAATATTTACAAGTGAAATTGGCTTCTTATTTAATGCAAATATGAATGCTAAAATGCAGATATTATGCTTGCGTGCATGAATGCTATTTATGCAATATAAGTGGAAATATGCTGCTATTTACTCGGGAACAAAGCTCTATTTTCAACTTTTAGAGTGATGAATCACAGATTCATCACATATCTGCAATGATTTCCTCTTTTTTGGTTTGGAATGAATTTTCCTCAAAGAAATCAATCAGCACTTCGAAATTAATCTTTTTATCGACAAACGAACAAATGTTGACTGTTCTTTCCAAGTCCTCCTCTGGGAAGAGGATTTCTTGGGTCTCAATATCATTCAGTGATAAATTAGTTTCTCTAACATATTTAATAATTTCATGATATTCTGTAGTCGATTCTGGCTCGTTTCTTTCAGATGTTCTTTCTACGACTTTTGGCTCGTTGATAATATCCATTATGACTTTATCACTGTTGGAGCAGAACATAATCTTTCTACACCCATAATCAACTAACTCTTCGGTTGTTTGAAGAAACAACTAATCAAGAATAATCAGAGTCTGGTGTAACGGTACAGAGGAATCTATGTCTAGGACAACAAAGTCCACTGGGAATTTCATGTCATGCATGGTTACATAACGTCTTCTAGTAAACCTATGGGCCACTTAATGGATCGAACAACAAACTAAAGGATCATACATATTGGTTTAAGCGAACCCAACCCGGATTCTTTAAGAAATGATGTATGCATGAGGTTAATGGATGAACATCTATCAAGCAAAGTTTGCTCGAAAATATGATTAAAAATTTCACATCTAATCAAAGGTTCTCCCCTATCTTTCTTCTTTGTTGGGAGGTCACTGGTTGCATTCACGACAGCCATGGTTAAGAGGTGCTTTTCTAATTTGATGCATTCATTCTTACGGGGTTGATGCTTTGATGTGCATGCCTCTTTGAGTCCTTCCTTAACACTAGGCATGGGATACATGGATTTCAGTAATGACATTTCAAGAAAAATAATCCGAAAAATCTCAATAATATCTTGATTAGACAATGCATTTTTCAATTTTCTGATTTTTTGAATTTTTTATAGCATAAAAATGAGTATTTACAGAACTGAAGTTAGTATTCATATTTAGAACAAAATCATCTTGTACAATTGAATGACTAGTATGGATACATTCATTCACAATAGGAAGAAAATTAAAATAAAAAGGAGCTTCATATTCATCAACCGACACGTCTATTGTCGGTGCTAGTATCTCCTTGGCTTGCTCGTTTTAGCCTTGTTTATTATTCTATTTTTAGTCTATTTTACTTTTGTTGATTTTTTGTATTTTCTGATGATATGGTGTGGTTCCTCCTCCTTCTTCACCCAGCTCTATTGTTGGATCAACTGATGTATAAGATGATGATTCCCTTAGTGAAGCTTTATTCTTCCCTTTTTGGTGGTATATGACTACACTGTCTTATCTCTCTTGCTCTTTACGTTTTAATTGTTCGGTTTTTGCCTCAACTTACGCGAGAATGATCTTTTTTCTCATCTCAGATAGGTTTTTCACTAGTTGAAATGAAAACTCAAGGGTTGGGTTAACAGATGCGGCCTTTGAGGATTCGTTAGTTGATCACGTTGAGACTAATAAAGGTGAGGAGACTACGACTTCCGGCATTCGACGTCGATCTATTATCACTAGCACAATTGTTCATATTTCATTTTATTCTTCCAAGACGGCACCCTTCTCAAAAATCCATCCCTCTCTACACTGAAACAAAAAAGCAAGAGCGGGCTACTTCTTGATAGTTCGATCCCCTCTCCCTTAGGAGTTGCATCAGGGAATGGGTGCAAAGTTGGGGGGCTCTCATTGTCTTCATCATCAATGTTCCATTTAGTCATCCCACTCCACTCGACATGGGGATTGGGTGGGCATCCGACACCCCCATTTTTCTTCACCTCGACAATTTCTTCAGGATATCCAGAGTACTCCCCTCCCCCTCCTTGATGACCCTCACGCCAATGCTGAGGATTTCCCCCCAGGGGGAAGTGGGTGAGCAATATGAGCTAGATGGAGTCGTTTCCTGAGCCTAAGGGGTTTGGAATCAAGGGGGGGTCTGGGGGCCATCTCGTTTTCAGCAAGAGATGGGGGACGACCTCGGGTCTCTAGGGGTGGACTCAATTATTGATCGAGAGAAGGTCAGAAATTCTTGAAAAACAAGGAAATCCATCCGGAAAAAGGAAAAAAGTTGGCTATTCATGTCTAGATTTTATCATTTACTAACTAGATATAAATCAGCTTCGTCGAGCTACTTAATATATAGTTGTAGGATGTTCTTCCTAGGTTTGCTTATTACGCTTACTTGACGCTCCACATTCTCCTAACAATAACCAACCCCCATTTACTTATGCGGGGAACTTTTCTTTAGTGAACCAATCATCTTTGAAGTTTTGGGGGCAAGATCATTCCCCTATGGAAGAAGAAAAAGAAAATGGATATAAGCAGGTCGTTTGCTGTTACAAGGAGGGATGCTCGCCTTTTTACGGCTTGGCTTATCCCTCGCTCCTTGGTTGGCCTATGGAGTCTTCTTACTAAATTCTGACTATATATAAGCCTACAGATGTCCCGCTTCACCAGAAGCAAGTCAATCAACTACTATGCTTTGCTTCATAGTTACTACGCACTCTCTTGTTCCATGCTTGACTGACGCCTCGCCCTACGGAAAGGAATTCTCCTACACTCCACTCGTTGTCTACTAACGAGCATCCAAGAGAATTGAGCAAGCGAGCGAAGCCAGCTAGCCTAAAAGGGTCTTCCCCCAGGCTAATATCTAATAGGGGGCTGAAGAATATACTTCTTGTGATACCAAGGAGAAGGAGGATACTAGTTGTACTGAGCAGCCGGGTTGCAGATAATTTTGTCTTCAAGTGTTAGAAGTTTGTGGAGATTGATGTTTTGGAGATTTTGGACAAATTTGCCACAATGAGATTGGTGGTATGATCGAATGGTAGAGCATTGACCCTGCTGATGTCTGGTAGGATGGGTCAGTTGTGCGTCATTATTCCAAATGTCGTTGTCCTCCTAAATTTGGGGTAGAGGTGGGAAAAATGGCCTGACATACAATGGCTGGGGATTAGGATGGTAGACAACCATTTATTAATGTGGATGCTGTGGTGGTGTCTGAACAAATGACTGCATGTAATACACATGTTGGATTGATGAAGGCTTCCCTAGACTGTATGGTTGTGATTGCTCTTTAATATCAGTAGAAGTGGTGGCTATTAAGCTCACATACTAACATGAGTTGATGGTACTGACCAACAGCTCCAATAGTTTGGCAATCCAGTCAAGTTTGTCCAGATTCTTCATTCTTTGTTTGATCATAGCTAATTTCTCTAGATCATGTGATCACTTTTCAATGATCTCTACTTTGGGCAGGTGACTCTTAATGATGCTCAAGTTGGGGATCTCATCCCTATCCTCTTCATGTGATGCTGCCATGTTGACAATATTGTGGTGGATTTGCAGGGAATTCTAGTAAGATTGCGTGATGAATCTATGATTCATCGCCTTTATTCTTTCATTTTGGCTAAAATCCTTGGTAAAATACATGTAAATAATAACTAATCCCTATCAATTAACATTTTAATCACAATTGTTAATATCATATATTTAACGTTTATTTTATCCAAAATAAATTAATAAAGAGAAAAAAGAAAAATAAAGAAGAAAAGGTTGTAGATATATACAGACTGATCCAAATCTCGAGACCGCATCAAAATTGACTTGGTCGACAAAATAAATAAGTAATGGGAGATAAGGATCCTAACCTATAAAAATGATAGAAAGTTGAGGTCAAAAATACAATTTATCCATTTTCCATATTCTAAATATTTCGCCTATTTTATTTATCACTTGGATCATTCCAATCAAAATAATTATTTTACAAAAATATTAGAAAAATAATCGTAACAAAAATAAATAATTATCATGAATCGAAAAAGCCGTAAAGGCTGAAATTCCGAAGTTCATAACTATTTATAGAAAGCTCCAAATGGAACAAACTCATTTTTAAATTTCGTTTTATACTTAATAATATTTATTAAAAATATCAAAAAATATTAGAATAAAATGGGTGAGATTTTTTACGTTTGGGCCCCATTGTATATAAGAACAATATGCAAAAAATTCCCGTATTTTTAGTTAATTAATCATAAATCAATTAAATTAATTTATTTTCTAAAAATCTTATAAAAATAAATAAAAACTTATGAAAATATAACTTAATAAAATTGTCAATAAATCTTGAGGTCACAAAGCTGCAATTTAAAATTTTCCGAACCTCATTATTCGACCATATGAACTACAAATTAGGCAAACTCAATTTTAAAATTCATTTTATTAATTATCTAATAAATGACACTGAGTTTGTTAAAATAGGAGTTGATAAGCAAAATGGGATGTTTCGGGACCGTATTGGTATATATTGTACAATGTATCGTAATTTATTATTATTTGTTATATGTTATTTATTATATTTAAATAATTTATGAATATATTAATAATAAATTAAATTTTATTTTATTTATTTATTTTTTTATTATTATTTAATTATTATAATTATTCATTCATTAAATTGCTTAATTATTTCATTATATATTTAATTTTTTAATCATTATTTACTCATTTAATTACAGAATTATCCTCTAATTATTTTTTAAATTAATATAATTATTAAATTAATTAATTTAATTAAATTATTTTTTAATCGTTCCCTCTCCTACTCTCCTTCCTTCCCCGTTCTTCTTCCCCACCTCTTCTTCTTCCCCTCCTCTTCTTCTCCAACCGACTACGTTCACCCAACCTCTTCCAACTGCCAATCGTTGGGCCGGTAACTGATGAAGCTATGTTTCATCATCTTTATTCAATCATTTTGGCCTTAAAAGCCCTAGGAAATGCGCGTAAATAACATTAATTTAGGCATTTTAGCATTCATGCATCATTGTGTAAATATTGTATAAAATGCGGTTTTTAAAGCCAAAATTATAGAATAAAGAAAAGAAAAGAAAAGGAATAAAATATTGTAAATATTTTATGACCTGAAACCCCGAGACCTAGGCATCTTGATGAATAGGTCGACAAGGAAAAAAGTAGGGCGAGATAAGGGCCATTTATACAATGAAAATACCTTCTATTTAATTCATTCTTTATTCATTTTGGGACCTATTTTTGGTTTCACTTTTTATACCTCAAATAAAAAAACTTTGTGCATGAAATTTGTAGATAATTAAATCAAGAAAAATACAAAATTCATTCCACTCAAAATAAATGTAGAGATATAAAGTTATGATCTGAATAAGATTCCAGAATCTCAACTTCCCAGACTTGTATCTCATAAATAAAAACTCGAAGTGCATCAAACTCACCTTTAATAGTATATAATTTTAAGTAAGCTATTTAATGAAGGTGGTTTCGCATTTGGCGGAGCTACTGTTTGAAAGTTGAGTTTTGGACCCTAATTGTATACTTGTACAAAATAAAATTTTCATTTTATTTATTATTCATTATTTTTATAATTTTATATTTTTATAATCTTGTAAATATTATTTATATTATATATGTACATTAAACATGACTAAAAACCTCAAGAAAATACAAAATAAAATACTTGTATATAACTTACCTAGGTATAATACTTGTACACATACATATGTAATTAGTACTTCTATTTTATTAAGTGTATAAAATACATCAAAAAAATAAAAAATATATTTAAGTGTATAAAAATATTTTATAAATATACGAAATAATAAATCAAAATAAATAATTACATACACAAAATAAAAATAAAATATCAATATATATACACACACACACACAAACACACCTATATAGGCCTAAAAAGGCAACTTGTATTTTTATACCTCCAAAAAAAATAAATAAAAATCATAATAAAATAATTTAAAATAATAAACATTTTTTATTTAATAACCAAAAATTAATAAAATCGTTTATTATTTTTAATCGCTTTTCTAATTATTTTTTCCCAACGATTTTTCTGGTTGGTCCACGTGGACCAACTAGATTCAACCGTTGGTTGACCTCGGTCAACTCTCTGACCGAGGTCTGCCATTGCGTTAGACCTGGTTTTTTGTCCGTTTTGGCGGATGTTTCTAGGTCGCTTATCTCCTCCTTTCATAGTACTTCCTTCACTACTTTTGATCCTAGTAGATCCATGATACTCGCCTAATGTTTGCTTTGGCGATTGGGTCGCTGCATCGTCTGATTTACCTCGATCTTTGGAGCCCGTCCGCCACTCTTTCAAAAAGCCCCCTTCCTCCATTTTTTAGAATTGAACCCTCTTCTACCCTAGTTTGATCCTCGTTTGGAGCTCCGGATCGACTCCCGTGACAGGGGAGCCTCCAGCTCCTTCGTGCGAGGTTAGGCGAGGGTCGAGGCGACGCTCCACTCCCCATCTCCGTTCTTGGCTATCGAGGTTCCATATCTTGGTCTTCCTAGCCAATCGAGGTCGTATTTTGTTTGTTTTCTCGTCGTTTAGTTGGCTGGTTGTTTTTGGTTTTAATTTATGCATTTAGTTTGTTGTTCCATCGGCTAGTTCGCCCCAATTTCGCAATCAAACACCTCGCTGGAGTTCAATGAACTCCAGCCACTTTCACCACTCCACGCTGCCATCCTTTCACCAATAAAAATCGAGTTTGGTTGCCTTGTATTTTTCTTTGTTTGCAGGACCCGAAAGAGGCTTGTGGGCCTCGAAGATCTTCAACAACAACCCCCAGGTTTGTCGGAGCTTCACCGAGTCGCTGAAGGCCCTCCGTCAGTCTTTGGCCCAACCTAAGGCACCTAGGAGCTCCGCCATTGCTGCAGGAGCATAGCGAGAGTGTCGAAGGGGATCCAGGTGCACGGAGGCTCGAGCTTCGGCGAGTCCAAACTCGCCTAGCTCGAGTTCTTCGTACGTTCTTCCAGATTCATCTGCTGCCGTCGGATCTCCCTCGATCGTCTAGAGGAGCAGCTACCATCAGATGAGCCCACGCGTCAATCGTCATATCATCCAGGAGCTTCTAATCTGAACCGTCCGCATCGAACCGTCATCTGGCTCCTTCGCGCTGACATGTGGCTTAAGTGAAGAAAGGAGCCTCGGTCAATCCGCGGGGCGGGGTATTTTGCGTCTTCTCCCCTGCCAAATTTTGTATTTAAAATTTACTGTTTAAACTTTCATCTGCGGTTGTATAAATTTTGTAGAATTTGCTTTTAGCCCCCCTCGTTTTGTAATATTCCATTTTGATCCCTACTAGGTCACGTGCTTTCACACACGTGACTTGGCAATTTTGCAGTGATACTCGAAGGTTCATATTTAATGTTTAGTTAAAAAACCTTTAATTGCAATAATATATGTTCCTACATGTTTGCATTTAAGCCCCCTAGGTTTTTGATAATTGCTAGATCGTCCCTGCAAGGTGCGCATGCTTACATACGCGACCCTGGCATTTTTGCATATATAACCTCGCAGGTTTGGCTATTTGCGATTAGTTCTGAAACGTTTTTATTCAGTTATATAATTCCAAGGAATATTGCATTCTGGCCCTTGAACTTTTCGCTATTTGCAAAAATGCGCTTGTTAGTGGTGTAGTTTCTCTTTGTTGCCTTTATTTATTTCATGCATCTCTGAATTGCTAAAAAATCCATAAAAAATATCATAAGCTCCTGTTGCATTCTAGTTTCATGACATATTTTTATTTTGCATTTTTATTGCATTTTCAAATTTATAAAAATTCAAAAACATGCATTTGCAGCATTGTTTGCATTAGAAAATACATAAAAATTATAAAACATTTCTGAAAAATTCCAAAAAATTATATTTTATGTGTTTGCATGTGTTATAACTTCAATCCAAAAATCACTAAAAATTAAAAATGAAAACTCATAAAAATTACAAAACCCCAAAAACCTTTATAAAAAAATTAAAAATTCTACAAAAATCCGAAAAATACCATTTTTATCTCTGGATTTTTTCTGTTCTATTATCTTTGTTTTAAAATTAATTTGAGGAATTTTGGACTCTGATTTATATTTTTCATCCTCATTTTAATTTCAGCCAGCAACTTTATTCACTGTTTACTAGTATTTTTACCTCTAAAAATACCAAAATAAATTAGGAAAAATCTATAAAAATAGAAAAAACATTAGAAAAATATAAAACTCACAAAAATGTTTTATTTTCTGAATTTTGCTTATTTTTACCTATTTTTATAAATACTTTATCCCTCTCTTTCTTACTTTGTATATATATATATATTATTTAAAGAAAAAAAATATAAAAACATAAAATATATAAAGAAAGTATAAAATCAGAAATTAAAAATCAAAATATAAAAAAAATAAAAAATTAAATCAAAAAAATTAAAAATTAAAAACCCACAAAAAAATAGCATAGATAGAAATTTGATCACATTCACTTTTTGAGCTTGATTGCCCCGATCTACCTGTTTGCTTCCTCTGTTCGACCTCTACATACTTGCACATATAGACATCGTTTATGTAGAGTTATAATAAATTTGAACTCCACATATTGTTTTTCATTATTTGATCATTTTTGTGGGTTAATTGTTGTTTGAATTCCAGATTTCGTGTGGTCGACTCAATGACTGAGTTCCCATCTTGTGTAGAACTTAAGACCATCGATTTTTGGGTTCAATAAATGACGTTGTTGCCGAGGAGCAACATCGCATAGATCGGCTTTTTGCTTGACTGTAATTTTTGTCTATATTTTTGCTCCATCATTTTTCTCCTTTATTTGATATACATTGTTGAATTGTCTGACCACTCTCCTTGTTTGGATTTTGCGTGAGGTACGCGGATCGAGGGAGGAGCCCCTCTTGGAGCACATTCGCACCCACTTGAAGTGGCTTTTGCCTAGCACAAAGAAGGACTTGGAGAACTTTGAAGACAAATTTTGAGCATTCTATTCTTTGTGCATTCATTTGTGTAATTTTAGTGAGAGAGAGACCACTATTTTGTTGTAATAATACATGTACTCTGAACTTGGTCATTGGGGCCAATTTCCAAGTATTTGTTCACTTGGGGGCTTACCGCGGCTTTTGTCGATTTTCTTCGCATTTTTTCTTTTGTTTCTCGATTTTGTTTTCCTTATTTTGTGTGATTGAGCCCTTGGATTTAGGATTGCTTGTGGTAGATTAAGGCCAAACACCTAATATATTTGCCTGTACCTATAGTGACGTTTGGACTTAGTCAAATTTTGAATTGCTTCTCACTTGGTCTCGGAACCACCACGTTGCGAGAGTTCTCCATACAACACGTGCAGGTACCACCTTGGTGGGCATCGAGGAAACTCCAATATCGGACACTTCGGTTCCATTCTGAGTCATTATCATCGGTTCTTCACGCTAATTGCAATTTCTGAACTTAGGGCGATTTCGTCGGCTTGCATTTGCATATAGATAGGTTTCAATTCTGCTGAGCATCTTTGCATGTAGAGTGCCGGAGGCAAGGTGAGCATTTACGCTTTAGCATTCATCATCGCTTTTGCCGCTTGCATTGCTTTTCCGACTCTCCCTCTGGTTTTGATCACCTAGGTGCTAAGTGAAATTGACTCCTCGTTAGGCTCGTGTATTTCTCACTAAAAATCCAAAAAAAGTGATAACCAATATAATTGGGACTTCTAACACTACTTGAACCAAAAAAAGACCAAAAAAATCTTGTATTGGGGCGAGTAATCCCCTCATTGTCTTCGCTTTTACTTGCTCACGTACACACTAAGGTTAGTGCCCAAATCCCATTCAACCCCTAAGTGTTGTGCAACTTTTGGACTTCTCACCTAACTCTAAAACAAACAAGATTAAAAGACCAACTTTTCGGTCTCTACCGAGTTGAGTAGGTGAATTGAGGGTTTGTTTTGTGAGTTTGCTTGTGATTGTTTGTGTGCTTTATAGATCGTCTCTGCGCATTTGCGCCTTGTTTCTCACTCTCTTGGCTTGACCTTCATGCTCTCCCAATCATTTATCTTTTGTTTCGAGATGTCCGACTGGAGCATTTTCTATCCAGCCATTGCCCAAAATACAAAAAAAATGAGAAAAGTTTAAAAACACAAAAAGATTTCGGGAGAAACATGATTGAGTCAGACTGTGAGGAGAGTGCCCACTTGCCAGACCCTTTGACCACACATCCATTTACACCCTGTCCCACATTTGACCTCGAGGATGTCGCCGTACAGACTGCTCTTGGCATGCCTCATGTAGATGTTGATTCCGACTTCCTCCCTTGCATGGAGGAGATCCAAAAATTCAAAAAAAATTGACTTAACCCGAAGTAGTGGCCACCATTCATGAGATTATCCGTGCCCCACTTCAGTAGGCCATGAATGATTTATTTGCTCCTCTTCCCAAAAAGAGAAAGCGGAGGAGCAGAACTGAGCGTCATATTTTGACCATGGCCATGTTGGACATGCGAGCCCATGGCGAGCCATTATGCAATAAATGTTATTGCAATTCACTCCTTAATCTGAAATAAAGAGTACATAATAGGTCCCTTAGTACAATTAGGGTTATGTACCATGGCCATCTTAATGATCATACAACTGTTGATTCAATTATTGAATCATAGAAGCTGGTGCTTAGATGAATATCTAATGAGTTAGATTGAGGACTCATCAAGCACCGTCAAATGATTGTTAAGAGATGATCTCTAGCCTGAGTAAAAGATGGCAATCCTATCTCAGTTAGGCTGATATCTGATCGACCTCTTGATGCAGGTCCTCTGCATAGGAATAGAGATTCGGAGGTGTCAGATGAGTTAGGTCAAAGAGTTGACTTAACGAGATCGAGATAACCAAAGTCCTATATCGTATGCTGTCATGATATAGGCACACATCCTCTGATCGGAGACAGATGTGTTACTATATATCTGAGTATGTACATTTGGCATACCAATAGGTTTATGACCTAATCAAGGTCTATACACTGGCGCGTTGGTGTGCATATAAGGGCATATGAGTAATACGATCTCTCAAAGAGATCATACAGGTTCACTACTGAACCGGAAGACATGAGATCACTCATGAGATATTGGGAAGAATCAAATTCCGTGCGCACGGTCGTCTTGCTTTGGAAGCTTGACTGAATTTGTTGGTTTGATATATACTTTTGGAAAGTATATGATCAAGACCTAGGTATGATATATGCTTTTGGAAAGTATATGATCGATACCGACTCCCAATGATCGAATGAGAAACTTACTGATAAAACCATGAAGTAGACAATATAAAGTTGATCCAATACCTCGGGTTTAATCTGAGTCTTCCAGTATGCAGGATGTACAGGTATTGGGAATACCTGAGGGTGATGTGATCATAAACGATTGTATAACCATGACGCTTCCATTCTTAGGGAGTGATGAAACGGGTCTGGATTTTAGTGACTCCTCTCAGTAGAGAAGTAACCTAATCTTAGTCCAAATATTGGACATTGATCTGAATGTGATTCAGATCCAATGGGAAGATTAGATTTACGGTCTTGATTTAATCAAGCATCTATGGGAGGCCCGAGATCTGGATTTGAGATGTGATCTCCCTATCCAAGTCACTATACGTGGAACAATACAATCGCCCTGTCCTTATCTCCAAGTATTCGCGGAGAAAGCGCATTATCCTTGAAAGAGTTCATGGATAATTCTATTGTTGATATATGTATTCGAACATTGAGAAAATGAAAAATTAAATGTGATTTAATTATCATGATTAATATGAATTTGATTCATATTATAAAGAGAGTTATCTAAGATAACTGAATATGATTTAATTATCAAAGATGAGAATAATGTGAATGTGATTCATACAAAAAAGGAGATCCAAAATGATTAAATATGATTTAATTATCATGGATGAGAATAATGTGGATAGCAATATCCAATTATTCATAATATATTATAAATGTGATTTATAATGTATTAGAGAGAGCTAATTATAATTTATATTTATTGATTAATTATTATGTGTATTGGATACACATTGTGTAATTAATTGACAATGTAAATTATATGTTTTTTTGGGTTGTGAATATGATTCACAATATTTTCCATGGCAAGATTGCAATATTCTCAAATATAATTGTGAATTATTTTTGATGAATAAATAACCAACAAAAGTTGTATGCAATGAATAATAAAAAAATCAAGGAAGCATGCAATCTCATGGATTTCCATGAGATTGCCCCACATGGTATGCGGTGGGCGGCACCCATGTCCTATTTGGAATGGGTGGCCGTCCACCTTGACAATGCATGGGAGATTTGATCTCCATGCATATTCTCTCCTTTATTTATTGGATTGATTTATATTTGATTTTGTCAATTATATTTTAATCTAAATTTGTTCGTTTCACCAACAACAATCTTGACCATTGGATTGACATAAATCAATCTCATCCATTGATTTTATATGTCCCATGGATTGAGATCCATGGATCCCAAAACCCTATAAATAGATAGGCATACCCATGCTCTCTCTTTACCAAACACACAATGCTTATGAAGCACATCTCTCTCTCTATCTCTCTCTCTCTCTCTTTCTCTCTACACGCCTACTCTCTCTTCCTCTCTTATGGCCGTCCACCATGGATGCCATGGAGAGGTTCTCCATCGTTGCAGTGTCGTCGTTATACTGCCCGATCGTCTGCTTGTGGATCTCCGTCTCCTTTGGTGCGCCTCGCTCGTGAAGAAGACGTCGGATATCGTGTGTCGAGATCAGGAGATCTGTCGCTTGGATCATCAACATGGATTGCGAGAAGCACGCGGTTCATCCCCGCGCTCGCAAGCGTCTCCTCCGTCGGATCGGACTTGAGACAGGAGGTCTCTTCGTTTAGAGACTCGATCACAACCACGCTTCAAGAGGTAATCCTATTACTTGTTTGTGGTTTAGACGAAACGATCCGAGAAGTGTTCTTGGATCATGTGGTTTCGTCGTATGAAATTTTTTAAATTCCGCTACATCGAGCAACTAGTGTGACTAGTCGCTCCTTGTCGTATTCGATACGACGCTCACGCTTCCGTGATGCGCTTGAGGATCTAACCATATCCTTCAGGCCACTGCCCACGCCATCACACACCAACCCATTCCTAGGAAGAGGAACACTGCCACACCTTCCATTAGCTGCACGATCTCTGACCATACTTGTGATCACACCCTCCTAGACGGCGGTGCTTCGATTAGCATATTACCCTTCTCATTGGTGTAGTCTCTTCACTTAGGGCCTCTCAAGAAAACCAGGATGATCATTCAGTTTGCTGATGGATCAATCAAGAGGCCGAAGGGTATCCTTTAAAACGCCATCATTTCGATTCAGGGCACAAGCTACAATGTTGATTTTATCGTATTGCCCATGGAGACCTCTACTAGGGAGCACTCTCCAATCATCTTGGGACGACCATTCCTCACCTCTGCGAGGGTCGTTATTGATTACGGATATGGAGAGATTCGTTTTTTTTTCCTTATGACAAGAGTGAAGTGTTGACCACCGCACCCATAGTTGACCAGGGACCTGCACCTGATGTGACTACGCCTATCTTGGTTGACCCTGAGGACCATGACCTTGACGAGAGTATCAGAGAATTTTATTGCTTATTGGATTCCACTGAGACCCAAGAATTCCTCTTCAAGGAGGAAGACTTGAAAAGCATGGACCTCGGAGTTCCTTCTTCTGGGACTTGACGTTGTATTGATGACATCCATGGGATTTACACAATTGATATCATTGAGCGGAGGGCAGATCCTGAGACTAGACAGAACGGACATGATTCGACTATTTTTACTGATATGGTTGTTCCTGTTCACTTAGATTCAGATGAGACAAAGACCGAATTTGATTTGGTTGCATTTATTCGAGAATTCGGGCCTTTTGATGAGAAAGATGATTCAGTTGAGATCATTGAGGACAAACAAAGTTCGATTGTTTCCACTGATGAGTTCGTTCTTTTTGGTTTTGACCTGGACGAGACCTCACAGGATGACACGGATTACACTTCTTCCGATGATGATGGGTTCATCCCATTCCACTTTGATATCTGCTAGACTCCCAAGGCCAAACCTAGTTGTACTTCTTTCACTGATCCGTCTATGCCTTCACACCCTAGGGCCAATGAGGACCATCACCTGTCGACCCTGATCGGTTTGCGTCATCTAAGGACCCTGATGTCGACCTGCATCACACTAGATCTATTCCTCAGCAGTTCCATAAGAAGGTTCGCTTTCAACCTTCTTAATCCCGTGTATATCCATCTCTGTTGTACATTCTCTTTGTTCACCTTTGTCCCTCTACTGTATTTCTCGTCCACCCATTCTCGTGTTTGCCTTGCTTAGGATGTACTTTGTCCTAAGTATAGGGGGGTGGACGAGCCAAGTGTTCAATCGTCGTTCTGTCTAATCACTTCTGTTTGCTTATACTTAGGGCTTCTTTTACCCTAAGTGTAGGGGGAGTGATGCGTACATCCGTCTCTATCCTTATCCATCTTCAGATCTCTTTTCTTCTTTTCTTCTTTTCCTCTTCTATTTTCTTTATCTACTGAAAAGATGTCGCCCCTTTTTGTCAGTTTTCTATACTTAGGACGTACTTTGTCCTAAGTATAGGGGGGTGTGTACCCCGAGTGATTTCTATTCTTTGATCCTCTCCATTGTCTCCTATTCTTGTCTATACTTAGGGATATCTCACCCTAAGTATAGGGGGAGACAATCTGAGTACGATCTGTTCATTCCCACCCTTGATCCTCCCTGCTTTGTGTACAGTCCGCTATACTTAGGATTATTTGATCCTAAGTATAGGGGGGATGGTCGAATTCTTATTGGTTTATTCATTCATCTCTTATTCCTTTATTCTTTAGACTTTTCTATACTCAGTAAGAGTTTTGTCTTCTCTTTTCTCTCCGATCTATGAGGACATAGCTCAAGCTAAGTATAGGGGGGTTATATATACTGCGTATATATTGTAGCCATAAATCGTACTTTCGTATTTTCTTAATAATTGTGGCTACTTAATAAAATTAAATTCATTAAAAACCTTAATAAAAATGTGTGATTATTCCTCAAATTCTTTGCGTATTTACTGATTAATAAATCAGGTAAAAATATTTTTTTGCAAAATGTTTGAAAAATAGTTTGAAATTCCTTGTGAAAAATCATTTGAAAACTATTTGGAAAGCATTTGTTACATATTTTCAACCATTGTAAAATATTTTTTATTGTAAAATTTATTTTCTTTACGTGAAATAAAAGGTTTGAAAAATGATTTGCAAATGGCTTGAAAAATGGTTGCAAAAATATTTGAAAAATCTATATATACTATTTGAAAAACCTTTGCAAAATGATTTTCAAATGTACGTACATGTTTGTAAAAACTATTTGTAAAAATTAGTTTGGACTATAGTTTCCAAAATTGTTTGAAAAACCTTTATCAAATAAGTTTGAGGAATACATACATCTCACCTTAAATTCTTTATATATATTTATAAAATTGACCACTTACCCCTGTAAATTCTTAAAATCCACTTCTTGTAAATATAAGATGCATCCTCGTGTAAATATTTGTACCTGGTTTTTAGCCAAAATCTTTTGATTTTCAAAAAAATCCCCAAAACAATTGAAAAACTAAAATACCAAAAACATTTGAAAAAACCTTTTTGAAAAAAAAATCTCTAAAAAATGCATATGCATCATCTTTTCTAAAATCCATAAAAAGTTCAAAATATTTGAAAATTGCATCACAAAAATATTTTCTTCATAGCATTTGCATAGCTTGAGCATTTTTCGGATTGAGTTTGATAATTGAACGAGTCTAAGTAAAATCCAAAGATTGGAGCTTGGTTAGATCTTAAATCTACCTAATTAACAGGAACCTTATAGGAGTTGGAATTGAGGTACTTCATGTCTAGTTGACTTAATTCTTTGAGAATCACGAGACTTGGTTCAATAGATTCTTGACTGCTCAAGTAAAGTATTTCGGAGCACACACACGACTCTTGTTGATAATGATCTAACTTGGACTCCTGCACCTTTCACTTGGCTCAACTCAGTTGGAGTGGTGAGGGGGTTGGATTTGCCGGTATGAGACACACACAAGTGGAAACACTTGTCCTCCTCTAGGGAGGGAAGTGCATCCCAACCCGTCCGGTGATGATGAGTTTCGAGGACAGGAGATTGTGGGTTGAAATAAAGCTTCAAAAGAGGGATAGTCTACTGGCTCAAGAGGAAAAACTCCCTATGGAAATGTTGTTGTATATATTATTCAAAAAAAGCAAAATGCAAAAACTCTAAACAAAGTGGACAGTCCAGTACAAAAATAAAAATGCATGCGGAGTGTACATATGTGTATAGTCAATAAGCAAGCTTGAGCTTCAAAGTCAAAACATGTGAGCCTGCAGCTGGATGACTTGACTACACTGGTCTTGCATCCTAGGATAGGTAGCTACACTGGCTACCGTCCATTCTTCTCTTCACCCCCTCCTCTTGAGCTGGTCGCCACTTGAACTTAGAAGGGAATACTTCGTTCCTTGAGGAATGAGTTGTTGGATTGGGGAATCATTGGGTTGTCATATTGGAGAAGCCAATCTCTTTGTCATTTCAGTTGGGGAGAGCCACCGTCACTTACACTGTACGAGTCATATTCATAGTCATAAGGGTTTGTGGGTGAGTTGAAATATGTTTGACCTGGCTATTGAGAAGATTTGAGCAAAGTTTTGGGATTCTCAGAGACTGTTGGATTTCAAATCTGGTTCTCATTAAGGTTCTGCCCGCACTAAAATTCCAAAGGTCCGACTTAAGCTCCAAACTTTGATTTTGTGAAGACAAGTTTGATGATTAAATTCAACCCAATTTTCATCTTTTTATTTTCTTTGTTTCTCTTTCTGCACTTATTGCATAAGTGTTTGCTAGGGACCAGCAAAGGCAAGTATAGGGGGATGATGAAGCTACGTTTCATCATCTTTATTATATCATTTTGGCCTTAAAAACCCTAGGAAATGCGTGTAAAAAGCGTTAATTTAGGCATTTTAGCATTCATGCATCATAGTGTAAATATTGTATAAAATGTGGTTTTTAAAGCCAAAATTAAAGAATAAAGAAAATAAAAAGAATAAAATATTGTAAATATTTTATGACCCGAAACCCCGAGACCTAGGCATCTTGATGAATAGGTCGACAAGGAATAAAGTAGGGGGAGATAAGGGCCATTTAGACAATAAAAATACCTTCTATTTAATTCATTCTTTATTCATTTTGGGACCTATTTTTGGTTTCACTTTTTATACCTTAAATAAAGAAACTTTGTGCATGAAAGTTGAAGATAATTAAATAAATAAAAATACAAAATTGATTCCACTTAAAAATAATGTTCAGATAAAAAGTTATGATCTCAATAAGATTCCAGAATCCCAACTTCCCAGACTTGTATCTCACAAATAGAAACTTGAAATGCATCAAACTCACCTTTTATTGTATATAATTTTAAATAAGCTATTTAATGAAGGTGGCTTCGCATTTGGCGGAGTTACGGTTTGAAAGTCGAGTTTTGGACCCCTACTGTATACTTGTACAAATTAAAATATTTTTTATTTATTATTCATTATTTTTATAATTTTATATTTTTATAATCTTGTAAATATTATTTATAATATATATATACGTTAAAACATGACTAAAAACCTCAAGAAAATACAAAATAAAATACTTGTATATAACTTACCTAGGTATAATACCTGTACACATACTTATGTAATTAATACTTCTATTTTATTAAGTGTATAAAATACATAAAAAATAAAAAATATATATTTAAGTGTATAAAAATATTTTATAAATATATAAAATAATAAATCAAAATAAATAAATTAAATATATAAATTAAAAATATAATATTAAAATGTATAGATATATATACCTATATAGGCCTAAAAAGGCAACTTATATTTTTATACCTCTAAAAAATAAATAAAAATCCTAATAAAATAATTTATAAAATAATAAACAATTTTTATTTAATAACCAAAAATTAATAAAATTGTTTATTATTTTTAATCGATTTTCTAATTAGTTTTTCCAACGATTTTTTCTTGTTGGTCCACGTGGACCAACTAGATTCAACCGTTGGTTGATCTCGGTCAACTCTCTGACCGAGGTCTGCCACTGCGTCAGACATGGTTTTTTGTACATTTTGGCAGATTTTTCTAGGTCGCATCTCTCCTCCTTTCATGATACTTCCTTCAAGACTTTTGATCCTAGTGGATCCATGATACTCGCCTAATGTTTGCTTTGGTGATTGGGCCACTGCGTCGTCTGATTTACCTCGGTCTTTGGAGCCCATCCGCCACTCTTTCAAAACCCCCTTCCTCCATTTTTTAGAATTGAACCCTCTTCTACCCTAGTTTGATCCTCGTCTGGAGCTCCGGATCGACTCCCGGGACAGGGGAGCCTCCAGCTCCTTCACGCGAGGTCAGACGAGGGTTGAGGCGACGCTCCACCCCCATCTCTGGTCTTGGCTTTTGAGGTTCCATCTCTTGGTCTTCCCAGCCAATCGAGGTCGTATTTTTTTGTTTTATCATCGTTTAGTTGGCTGTTAGTTTTAGGTTTTGATTTATGCATTCAGTTTGTTGTTCCATCGGCTAGTTTGCCCCGATTTTGCAATCAAACACCTCGTCGGAGTTCAATGAGCTCTGGCCATGTTAACCACTCCACGCCGCCATCATTTCACCAATAAAAGCCGGGTTTTGCGCCCCCCTTGGTTGCCTTGTATTTTTCTTTGTTTGCAGGACCCGAAGGAGGCTTTTGCGCCTCGAAGATCTTCAAGAACAGCCCCCAGGTTCGTCGGAGTTTCATCGAGCCGCTGAAGGCCCTCTATCGATATTTGGCCCAACCTAAGGCACCTGGAAGCTTCGCCATTGCTGTAGGAGCATAGCGAGAGTGTCGGAGGGGATCTAAGTGCACGGAGGCTCGAGCTTCGGCGAGTCCAAACTCGCCAAGCTCGAGTTCTTCGTACGTTCTTCCAGATCCATCTACTACCGTCGGATCTCCCTCGATCGTCTAGAGGAGTAGCTACTGTCGGATGAGCCCACGTGTCAACCATCAGATCATCCATGGGCTTCTAATCTGAATCGTCCGCATCGAACCGTCATCAGGCTCCTTCACATTGACACGTGGCTTAAGTAAAGAAAGGAGTGTCGTTCGATCCGCGGGGTGTGGTATTTTGCATCTTCTCCCCTGCCAAATTTTTTATTTAAAATTTACTATTTAAACTTTCATCTACAGCTGTATAAGTTTTGTAGAATTTGCATTTAGCCCCCCTCGTTTTGTAATATTCCATTTTGGTCCCTGCCAGGTCACGTGCTTTCGCGCACGTGACTTGGCAATTTTGCAGGGATACCCGAAGGATTTTCATATTTAACGTTTAGTTCAAAAACCTTTAATTGCAGTAATATATGTTCTTGCATTTTTTCATTTAAGCCCCAAGGTTTTTAATAATTGCTAGATCGTCCCTGCTAGGTGTGTGTTCTTACGCACGTGACCCTAGCATTTTTGCAGATATAACCTCGCAGGCTTGGCTATTTGTGATCAGTTCTAAAAAGTTTTTATTCAGTTATATAATTCTTGGGAATATTGCATTCTGGCCCTTGAACTTTTCTCTATCTATTTGCAAAAACGCCCTTGCAAGTAGTGTAGTTTATCTTTGTTGCCTTTATTTATTTCATGCATATATAAATTGCTAAAAAATCCATAAAACATGCATTTTCAGCACTGTTTGCATTAGAAAATATATAAAAATTATAAAACGTTCTGAAAAATTCCAAAAAATATATATTTTGTGTGTTTGCATGTCTTTTAACTTCAGTCTAAAAATCACTAAAAATTACAAAAGAAAACTCATAAAAATTACAAAACCCCAAAACTCTTTATAAAAATATTAAAAATTCTATAAAAATCCTAAAAATGCCATTTTTATCTCTGATATTTCTCTGTTCAATTATCTTTATTTTAAAATTAATTTTTGGAATTTTGGACTCTAATTTATATTTTTCATCCTCATTTTAATTTCAGCCAGCATCTTTATTCACTGTTTACTAGTATTTTTGCCTTTAAAAATACCAAAAAATTAGGAAAAATCTAGAAAAATCACAAAAACATTAGAAAAATATAAAACTCACAAAAATATTTTATTTTCTGAATTTTGCTTATTTTTACCTATTTTTATAAATACTTTATCCCTCACTTTCTTACTTTGTGTGTATATATATTCTATTTAAAGAAAAAATATATAAAAACATAAAATATAAAAAGAAAATACATAATCAGAAATTAAAAATCAAAATATAAAAAAATAAAAATAAAAAATTAAATCAAAAATAAAAAACTAAATCAAAAATAAAAATTTAAAACCCACAAAAAATAGCATAGATAGACATTTGATCACATTCGCTTTTTGAGCTTGATTGGCTCGATCTACCTATTTTCTTCCTGTGTTCGACCTCTACATACTTGCACCTATACACATCTTTTATGTAGAGTTATAATAAATTTTAACTCCACATCTTTCTTTTCATTATTTGATCATTGTTGTGAGTTAATTGTTGTTTGAATTCCATATTTCGTGTAGTCGACTCAGCGACTGAGTTCCCGCCTTATGTGGAACTTAATACCATCGATTTTTGGGTTCAACAGTAACTTAACTTCCTCTCCCTGCTACTGTCCTCTTTCGGCGGTGATCAAAACCACCCTCGCCTATATATAGAATCATACATCCCCAAATCTCATCATCTGCCATTTTCACCTTCAATTTCCATGAGCTCCGATAGTGAGTTGTGATAAATCTCCGCCACTGTTGAGCGAGGGAGGGAGAGGTGAGGCATGATTACTGCCACCATTGCAACTTCGGTTTACTGGCCTTAAGACTCTACATCGCCATACGTGGAGGCGACGACAATCAGAGCTCCACTGAGCTCCAACACCTGGCACACCTTCTCATCTAGGATTCTCCTTTCCTTGTCTCAAACCCTCGGTTATTCTCCTCAATCTCTCTTTATCTTCTCTCTGTTCTATTTCGATCCATCTAATTTCTATTCTCATATCCATTTCAATCTATCTCGAGTTATCTACATCTGTGTTCTCATCTTGACATCGTCAAGAACCCTTCATTTCCCTTCTACCTCACATCTCTGACCACCTCCGATCATGTATGGTGATCGGAGCTTGAGCTCTATCAATCGCCTTCATTAGAGATTTTCATTCATCCTTCTATTTGACTTTTAGGACCAAGCCACAAGCTCGAGTCAAGTCATCGATTGCAGGGAATAGGGACCTCGAGGCAAAGCAATGTGCATCAACTTTTCGAGCATAAATATGCAGATCCTGTAGATCAAATCCACTCCTACCCTCGAAGTATTCGCCGTAACCAATATTCAATGGAAAATCACCGTTAAGACGAAGCATTGCAGTCGCTTGAAGATCTTCACTGAGGGACCTGGAGTTATATACCACCATCGGAGAACGAAGTTCATCATTTGAGATCGGGAAGCACCGTTGAGCATCAACAATAGTCACCACCACCCATGAATCCCCCTTGATAAGAAAATCCATTGAATGGAGCCGTTTGGAGTACATAACACCAACAACCAGTCTAGATCAGCGAAGTTGCACCACCTGAAAGCGCTTCCTACCTTCTGGAGACACGAGCAGCATCATCTCTGATTGAATTTCATCGTGGAAGATCGGACAATCAGAGAACTCAACGGAACAACAATAGATTAATCACAACTGGAAGTGAGCAATGAATATTTGGAGATCCTGATTGGGGATCTGATCGCTAGAGCACTAATCAGAAAATAGCCACCGCCCGAATCACATTTGAGGATTTTAATTCTAACCATCCGATCATGCGTTGATCGCACGAACTTAATTGTGCCAAACAGCGGAACTAGACCATGTCCACCGCCCAACCGCTCCAAAACAACACGGGTGATGCACTAGCGCGGGCAAATCTTTTGGGGTGATTTGTAGGAAAAGCCCCCAAACATTGGTTGAATATCAAGCAGGTCCTGGTTGGTGGAACTGCACGTGCAGACCACATGCAATAACTGGTGAATTGCACCAAAGCACTGTAGTTTATACCTTTTATGAACATACGCCCCAGTTTCTGTAAATCACATCCATACCTCTATAATTGTATATAAATCCTATACCTTACTATATAATAAATATAAGATAAAATACAAAACATATAAAAATATTAAAGAAATACATATAACTACCCTATCCTATATTATATATAGTATTAAATAAGTTTTGAAAAAATAAAAAATATTTTCTATTTTTAATAAATCACTAAAAAATAAAAAATATAATAAACTTTAAGATTTATAAAAAATAAAGAAACTCTTAAAAATCTAATAAAAAATATTTTAATATATTTTACTATATTTTACATAATAAACTAAAAACAAAATAAAAGGTAAATATTAAAGCCAATAAAAAATAAAATACAAAAAAATGTCCAAAAAACACAACTAATTCAAGAGAACTTATATAAAAATGTATACTACACCATTGTGAAGATAATTTCACCTACTATCTACTAAAAATAAAATAAATTTACTTTCATTCTGTTTACTATTTTAAAATAAAAAATTCCTCACAATTTTATTAAAAAATCATTTCTCAACATTAAAAATAAACCAAAATCAATAAAAATCCAGAAAAATCCCTAAAATAAAAATTAGGAGACCCATAGCCCTTAGATTCTCTATAGTTTAACCCTATTATCCAATAATTTGCCTCCCTCAGTTCAACACTCCCATACTTGACACTATACACATGTTGTTTAGGAGTATAAATAAAATAAATATAAAAGATAAATAAAAATTATCTTTTTCGGTTAAAATCCACCTGTTCGATACAATGACCTTTTTTATCATTCAGATCATGTGTGTTTTTCAGACGGCACCATTGCTGGGGAGGTAGAGCTAGGGTAGATCATAGATCTTAGGTTCAGGGTTTACTTTTCGTCATCTTATTTTTCTAACTTCATGGTTTGTTGTTTCTGATTTGTGCAACACAGTTTGACCACACAACTGATAATTGAGAAACTAAAATTTTTCGTAACCTTTGTAAAAAATATATAAAAAAGCAAGGGTATTTGCCTATTTTTCTATTTTTGTAGAAGGGGCCCTGTAAGAGCATCCCAACGTGTACCTTCCTCCCTCTCTTTCTTGAGGTATATCTACACCTCCAGGAATTTGAGTTTATTTGTAGTACGGTGCATGATGCACACGTAACGAGGACACAATCAAATCGATTGCCTTTCCATTTTCCCTCGTTGACCGAGCAGCCTACTGGTTGAAACACTTAGGGAGATATGTTTCGACGTAGGAGCAACTGCGAACCGTATATTTGAACAAATAATATCCACATGGTCAAATGAATGATGCTAGAGCCATGATCAGTAACTTCACCATGTTAGTGAATGAGCAGTTTAACGAAGCCTAGGATAGATTTAGAGAGCTCATTGATCGGTGTCCCCATCATGACATTTCAAAGTCAACTCTTGTATAGAGTTTCTTTGTGGGATGGCACCAGAATTACAGGGACTGGTGAATACATCTTGTGGTGGATCTTATTTTTTCTATGCATGAGGACCAAGTCTGGGCCATTTATGAGAAAATGGCAGACAACTATACCACAATGTCTCATACTAGGTTCCATACTCAAGTCAAGCCACCACCTTATCACCAACACTCCCGAGTGGCATAAATAGAAGTGGGATCATCTTCTTATGTTGCTGCCCAATCTGGATCCTCATCAGCTGATATGTGGATTATTTGTTAGAAGTCGTATCATATGGAAATCATCGAGAAAAGTGTCAGAATTTAGATAAGCTCGACAAGATCGATGAGCTTGAGAGATGTTTAAGTGATCTGAAGACACAAATCATGTTCCTTCAAGAGAATCAGAGGAAATCTACGAAGTCTTCTGGATCACAGGCTGATTCAGGAAGCCAAGATCGAGGCGGCCTCCAGTTTAGCACATCTAGCATGTGCACTTTTAGCCAACTCACTACTCTTCGGCGTACCTACAACACCAGCAGACGCCATCATCTGACACTCAGATGGTGGTATATCAAAGTGATCAGCCATTGGCATCTATGCCCCTCGTTTACTCTGAGATGTCTGAGCCATTGACTGAGGTCAATGGGATATGGTACAACCAATCGCATCAACCAGGGTCGCGATCATCTTGGTTTCCATTGGTCTTCAGGAGGTGCCTCTTCTCAGTAGCCACCCCAGGCACTGATGGAGCAGACCAGCGAACCACAACAACATTCTCGTCCTCGTCCTTACCAACACACTCAGTGTAGGCAGAGTTTGTATCCTTCTCAGTATCAACAATCCTATCCTCCTCAGCAGTTAGCTCCACAAAAACCCCAGTACCAGCAAGGCAACTCATTCGAGTCTCATGGTACCTTCCATGACAACCCAACCTTAGAGTATCTCGCTAATCTGATGACCGATCAACAGGTTGCTTTTAGGCGAGAAATGGAAGAGTTCAAAACTCATGTCACAGATTTAGTAAATTGAAATCCACTACCTTGCTCAGATAAAACTGAATGCAAATAGTCTAAAGAGGAATTTAGAGCATGTAGATTTGACCAAGCCCACCCTCCAGTCATAGGTATTTTCAAATGATTATCTTTATTGTGATGATGTTGATTTCATTTCTCTTAGGAGCGGTAGGATGCCAGTAGGTGGAGACTCAACTAGGTTCGAAGGGGATACACTTGATGATATAAGAAAGCATGTTGAGGATGTTGATGGCGATGCTAAAGTCGCCTCTCCCTTTAATGATGTAGATGGTGGTGCTGAAGCCACCAATTCTCAAGAATAGGAGCCAAAGCTGAATGCTGATACAACTGCTTTACCTTTCTTCCTGTATAGTGATGATGATGATGGAAAATCACAAAAATATGTACAAAATAGAAGAACTAGGAAGAGAAATAAAAACAAAACAATTGATCAATATCAATCTTTCTCTGATATTTCACAAAAAGGAAGTCCGCATTTTTTCAAAAATATTTTCTTCTTTTTCTGATCCTCCTATTGTACAGACTAACCAGGAGGATGTACATACGCCTTTTCCCTAAGCACTCCGCTTGGAAAAAGGAGATAAAAAGGAAAATACCAAAAAGAATCAGATGATCTCACGAAAGAGATGTTAGAGAAGTTCATGATTCAAGTCCCTCTTTCGAAGGCCTTGGCACACATCCCTCTTCTACAGAAAGGTCTTAAAGAGAGAACCACTATTTGAAGAAAGAAGACTCAGTGCAATCATTGTTCTGAGATCCATGTGTTGACCAACGAGACATGTCACACAATTCATAACCATCTTCCTGTTAAGGAATCAGATACGGGAGCACCATATGTCAGATGCGAGATCCTCGATCAGACTTTTGATCGCATTCTATTAGATAGTGGATCTTCAATTAACCTTCTTCCTTCTTCCTTACTCAACAAGTTCGAGTTCGGGCCTCTTCGATCAAGTATAATGGTCTTGTAGTTTGCTGGTAGATCGATCAAGAGGCTTAAGAGTTTAATCGAGGACGTTATCGTCACCATTCAAGGTTTGCAATTCCCTGTGGACTTTGTTGTGTTGGACATGGTGATCCCTGAATGTGTGGTCGATACCCTGATCATATTAGGATGATCGTTTCTGGTGAGAACTAAGGTCGTTTCCGACTGTGGTACCGGGATGGTGTACCTTCGCATCCAGGATGAGAGTATACATGTAGAGATGATCCAAGACCTCAAATCCTGATTAGCTAAATCAGAGAGATTATTTGATGACGAACCTAATAGTCATTAGGACTGTGATTTCATATAGACAGATGATGAGTCCATCTGGGTTGAACCAAGTACACAATCTTTCATCACGCTAGCAGTAGAGTCTAGGATTCAGATATTAGATGATGGAAGATTGGAAAACACAATCTTGGAGCAGGTTAGAGATGAGTCTTGCGGAGATGATTATGGTACTTTTTTAGATCAGTCGGATATTCTCAAAGTCCGAAGTGAGCAATCAGATTTGCCAGCCACTCTTAGATCAATCAGATTCAGAAGATGTTGATTGACAGTATTTCAAAGAATTCCTATCACTTCAGACTTCACTTGAAGATCCTACAACCCGCCTGGAGACCAAGCCAGTTCAAAATATTCAGCTATCAGATGAGCAGTCTCCAGACCCTTCTGAGCCAGAGCAGATTGAGCTTTTACATATAGACCTAGTCGCCTATACCCAAGTCCTAGTCAGACCATCTCTCCATGCTCCTTCTCCACCTGAGCTCAAACTGTTACCTTAGAGCATGAAATACGGATTCCTTTCTGGAGAGCCCAAAATGTTTCCATTCATCATCACTTCTGATTTGACCGATAAATAAGAATCCCGTTTGATATAGATTCTGAAAAGAACCGCAAGGCAATCGGGTGGTCAGTAGTGGATCTCCATGGGATTAGTCTAGCTCTGTCCTCCCACCACATTTTTCTCAAAGATGACGCCAAACCATCTCGCGAGTTTCAACATAGGCTGAACCCAAATCTTCAAGAGGTGGTTATGAACTAAATATCCAAGTGGTGGGCCAATTTTATCTATCCCATCTCTGACTCGAAATGGTTTAGTCCTTTACATGTGGTACTAAGCAGACGGGTATCACTACAGTGATAAATGAGGACGAAGAAGAGTTCGCTATCAAAGTATCGACTTCTTAGCACATCTGTGTGGACTATAGACGTTTGAATCAAGCAACTAAGAAGGATCACTTCCTGCTACCGTTCATTGATCAGATCATCGAACAGTTGGTAGGGAAGAGCCATTATTACTTCCTTGATGGATACTCGAGATATAATCAAGTGGTTATTGCTCCTGAAGATCAAGAAAAGATGACATTCAAATGAATGCCCTTTGGATTGTGTAATGCTCTGGCTACATTCCAGAGGTGCATGCTTTCTATTTTTGCAAACATGGTGGGAGACTTCTTAGAGGTCTTCATGAATGATTTTTTGGTCTATGATGATGATTTCGATTCCTATCTTTCTAGACTAGACCGTGTGCTTCAGAGGTGCACAGAGGTTAGCTTCATTCTTTCTTGGGAAAAGAGTCATTTTATGATGACTTCGGGGACGGTCCTTGGTCACATCATCTCCAGTTGGGGCATGGAGGTGGACCTGACCAAGGTGGATATCATAAAGAAACTCAATCCACTATACAATCTGAAACAATTACAGTCTTTCCTTTGGCATGTCGGTTTCTACCGATGTTTTATACGAGACTTCAGCAAAATTGCCCGACCGTTATCTGATCTTCTCGTGAAAGACACCGATTTTATTTTTGATGATAAGTGTCTTTCAACTTTTGAGACTCTCAAGAGCATGGTTATAGAGGCTCCTATCCTTTAGCCACACAATTGGTCTCTCCCATTTGAGATCATGGCAGACGCCTCTGATTTTGCCGTTGTGGTTGTGCTGGGATAGAGGAGGGATGGCCTTCCATATGCCATACACTACGCTAGCAAGACTTTGGATTCTGCCCAACGGAATTACATGGTAACAAAGAAATAAATGCTAGTCGTAATATTTGCCTTAGACAAATTCAGATCCCATATCTTAGGATCTAAGGTTACCATTTTCACTAACCACACTACCATCACGTACTTAATAGAGAAGAAGGATTTCAAGATGTGCCTGACCCAGACAGATCCTTCTACTCCATGAATTTGATATTGTGATCAAGGATAAGCTTGGAGTCAAGAATGTGGTGGTGGATCACCTCTCCCGAATAGAAACACCCGGGACTTCTATGTTCAATGCACCAATTACTGAGACCTTCCCAGATGAGGCGATTCTTGAGATCACCTTGATGCCATGATACATTGACATTGTGAACTTTCCTATTGCTAAGAAAGTTCCACAAGGTTGGTCTAAACAGAGACTTGAGACTTACATCACGAAAGACAAGTCTTACCATTGGGAGGATTCGATTCGATCCTTTATCATGAAGGAATGGATTCCATCTGGCATTGACGTATTCTTTCGGAGGAATACCAGAGTGTCCTCGTGTATTACCATATGTTAGAAGTTGGAGGACACCATTCAGGGAAGAGGACAACACAGAAGGTGCTCCAATCGGAGCTTTGGTTGCCTACGCTCATTGAGGATGCCCACGCATTTGTAAAGACATGTTTTAACTGCTAGAGAATGGGCACTTGTGGACATAGAGACATGATGCCAATGCAACCAATTCACTTATGTGAAGTGTTTGATGAATGGGGTATCGACTTTATGGACCCATTCCCGAAAAATCAGAGATTTGAGTATTCTTCCAATTGTAGAGTATGTGAGACGTTGGGTAGAGTCTATTCCTACCCGAGCCGTTGATGCGGACACAATTTGTAAGTTCCTGAGAAAGAACATCATTACGTGGTTCGAGGTCCCTCAAGTTTTGATATCATACAGGGGTAGTCACTTCATCAACGATAAGGTAAGAGCAATTGCTAATGAGTTCGGAATAGATCATCGGGTTGCTACTTCGTATCATCCGCATACGAATGGTTTAGCTGATGTCTCAAATAGGGAGATCAAGATTATTTTACATAAGGATGTTCGGCCAGATCAAAAGGATTGGTCGCAGATTTTAGACTCGGTTCTTTGGGCCTATAGAACATCCTTCAAGAATCCATTGGGTACATCTCCCTTTCGACTAGTTTATGGCAAGCCATGTGGGCAGTGAAAGAGGTTATCTTGCCAAGATGATGTGGGAGAATAGAGGCAGACTGAGTTGGTAGCCCTGGAGGAATTGAGAGATGGAGCCTTCATGAGTAGCCTGCATTATAAAGAGCAGATGAAAGAGTGGCATGATGCTCACATCAACCATAAACAGTTTGATCCTAATTAGAAAGTTTGGCTATTTGATGCGAGATTGAAGTCATTTCCAGGGAAACTTCAGAGTAAATGGAAACGCAAGTATTTTTTGTGAAATGTGTATGGCAGTGGTAGAATTGACATATCTGAGTTGTCTTCTGAGTCCACCTTTCAAATCAACGGTCAGCGGTTGAAACCTTTTCTTGATCATGAGTCGCTAACCATTGAGGTTCCCCCTATCCATTTTGTATGAGATGATATCTTCACTCTGACACTCTTCTTCTCATACCTGATTTTCCATATCACCTATAAATATTTTAAATTTTATTCTTTCTTCTTACGTTTGTTTTACACCCTTAGTTTTAACTAGAATTTCACTATACTTAGTATGTGCTTTATCCTAAGTATATGGGGCGTAGACACTGTGGTGTTCATATTGTTCTATTCTATTACCCCTGTTGTTGCTTATACTTAGGATGCATTTTACCCTAAGTATAGGGGGGTAATATTGCTCATCATTATCTTTTGATCGTTTTTTATTTTTGTATCGTTTGCTCTCTCTCTTATCCCTCATCTTTTGATATATGTCTCTATACTTAGGGATATTTTACCCTAAGTATAGGGGGGACAACTCGAGTCGTTGAGTGTGTACATTCTCTTGAACTCGATCATCTTCGATTTTGAGTCTGTTATCCTTAGGATTACTTGATCTTAAGTATAGATTAGGTGATTGACTTCTATTTGTTTATTCGTTATTCCTTTTAAGATATTGTAGTATAGGATTCTTTTCACCAATCTATACTTAGCCCGGGGTATGTCTTCATTTACCGCTTCTTTGGTCACTATGAGGACACATTTCACGCTAAGTATAGGGGGGTGTCGTTTGTATAATATGTATATATGTGTATATGTATGTATGTGTATATGTATGTATGTATATGCTATATATACTTTAGAATCCATAACTCGTACTTTATTGTATTTTTAATAATATGTCTCTCTAAAAGTATGGATGTATATTCTGGGTTTTAAAAGCGACAAGAAAATCGTAAATGTGACTTAAAAAATGGTTTAAAAGTTGTATATAAAAAAGTTGTAAAATACTTTGGTAAAATCCTTAATTATTTAAAACTTATAAAATCCTTAAAAAATCTTGTATAAAAGCCGTATAATCTTGTGTATATAAATATTATATAAAATCCTTTGTAAAATGTACATAATTCTTATAAAATTTGTGTAAATTGAATTAATCTGCTAACTCTTTCAAAAAGACCCTAAAAATTGAAAAGTTTTAAAATTCAATAAAAATTTGCAAAATTCTTAAAAATCATATAAAAAGTGTAATCTAAAAAATCCACTTCATAAAAAATTGTTGCATTCATTCACATTTTTAGGAACAAGTCTGATTCTTGAACCAAATGGATCTAAGTCTGAGAGATGGAGCTTGGTTTAGGCCTTAATCTACTTAATTCTAAAGGGACTATATTAAGAACTGTAATTAAGAATATTCATGTCTTTTAGACTTGATTCTTTGGTTCCATGAGACCATGTTCGGAATTCAACTTGAATGTGCCCAAGTAGAACACCTAGTGTCATCCGTTTAACTCTTCTCAATTTGAACCAATTTTGAAATCATGCACTCTACACTTAGCTCAACTTACATGGGGTTGGCAATCCATTTCGGTGATGCCTTCCCATCCTTGTCTAGTGGTGCTGACGTCTAAAGACAGGAGAAATTGTGGTTGAAATAAAGCTTTGTATGAGGGGAGGATCTACTGGCACAATTTTTCCAAGACCCTAAAATATTGATGGAATGAAAAGATGCTATATCCGTCAGGGCATAAAAGATCTACAAAGTGCAACATTCATTGCTACCAAAAAGACGTAAATACATCAAATACAAATTCGATCACAATGGTCCAAGCTTCAGAAATCCTGCATTATCTTAGTCGAGACTTGGCTAAGCTGGACATGCTTCACAAGAGATGTGATTACACTGATCACACTCCAGTTCTCTTCTCCTTCTTCTATCTTCTCTCTCTATTTGATTGTGGACACATCACGACTGACCTTAGAAGGAAATACCCCCTCCTCGAGGATCTAGTAACTGGATGAGGGCCCATTGGGAATGTATTACTGAGATAGACGATTTCTTTACTTCTCCAAGAAGAAAAATCTATAACCTTTCACACACAATACAAGTTGATTCAAAGCTGAAAAGTTTGCGTGATGGATAGGTGGATCTGAGCTAGCTATTGAGGTGAACCTGGATAAGGATTTGCGTAACTTGAGGGTTATCGAGGCTTAAATCCTAATTCTAATAGAGTCCCAACACACTATTAATCCAAAGGTCTAATCCATGTTCTAAATTTTGTGTGAAGTGAGTTTCAGTTTATAGAAACAAGTATGTTCTAAGTTCTTTTATTTTTCCTTTTTCTTTCTCTTTTTGCTTGCACTTATTTATAGAATAAGTGTTTTCTATGTGACTAACAAAGTTAAAGTATAGGGGAATGATGAATATATGATTCATCGCCTTTATTCTTTCATTTTGGCTAAAATCCTTGCTAAAATACATGTAAATAATCACTAATTCCAATTAATTAATATCTTAATCACAAATATTAATATTATATATTTAATATTTATTTTATACAAAATAAATTAATAAAGAGAAAAATAAAAATAAAAATAAAAGAAAGAAGGTTGTAGATATAAAATATATACATACTAATCCTAACCCCGATATCAGGTCAATATTGAATTGGTCGACAAAAAGAATAAGTAGGGGGAGATAAGGATCCTAACCTACAAAAATGATAGAAAAACGAGACCAAAAATACAATTTATCCATTTTCCCTATTATAAATATTTCACCTATTTTATTTATCACTTAGATCATTCCAAATCATAATACTTCTCTTAGAAAAGTTATTTACGAAAATCTATATTATTTTATAATTAGATAAATAATTCATCACAAATGATAATTAATTATCATGAACCGAAAAAGCCGTAAAAGCTGAATTTTGAGGTTCATGACTATTTATAGAAAGCTCCAAATAGGCCAAACTCACTTTTAAACTTAGTTTATACTTTATACTATTTATTTAAAATATCAAAAAAATTATAGAATAAAACAGGTGAGTTTTGGCGTTTGGGCCTTATGGTTTAGAGGTACAGTATGTAGAAATTTCCTGTATTTTTAATTAATTGAGTAAATCCTATTAACTTGATTTCTTTTCTAGAAATCTTCTAAAAAATCAATAAAAAAATATAAAAATATAACTTAAGTAAAATACCAATAAATCCCAAGGTCACGAAGCCGCTGACATAAAAAATATAACCTAAATTTTCTAGACCTTATAACCTGGCCATATGAACTCTGAAATGGGCAAACCCAGTTTTAAAATTCATTTTATTAAATTATCTACAAAATGACACTAATTTTGATAAAATCAGAGTTAATATGCAAAAAATGGGTTTTAGGTCCGTATTGGTATGTATTGTACAATGTACCATAGTTTATTATTATTTAATATATGATATTTATTATATTTATATAGTTTATTAATATTTTATCAATACATTAAGATAAAAAATAATTTAATTAATTTACTAATTAATTTACTTCATTATTTATTACTTAATTATTAATAATTATTAAATTATTCATTAAGTTGCTTAACTACTTCACTAAATATATATATTTATTTAATCATTAATTACTCATTTAATTACGTAGTTATCATCTAAATATTTCTTATATTAATATAATTATTAAATTATTAAATTATTAAATTTATTTTTATTTATTTTAAAAATATTTCTCTCTCCTCTCCTTCCTTCCCCATTCTTCTTCTTCCCCACCTCTTCTCCGCCTGATACCGTTCGCCCAACCTCCTCCAACCGTTGAGTTAAGTCGGTAACCTAAGTTTCTCGCCCTGCTACTGTCCTCCATCGATAGTAATCGGAACCACCTTCGCCTATATATAGAACCATAGCTCCCCAAATCTCATCATCCACCATTTTCAGCTTCAATTCCATGAGCTCGAGTAGCGAGTTGTGACATAGCTCTACCAGCGTTAAGTGAGAGAGGGAGAGGTGAGGCGTAATCACCGTCAGCATCGTAGCTTCACTTCGCTGCATGTCAATCCTCTGCATAACCGTACGTGGAGGCGACAATAATTAGAGCTCTGCTTTCCTCTAACTTTAAGCACATCTTCTTATCAAGGTTTCTGCGTTCCTTGTCTCAAATCCTCTTTTCTTCTCCTCAATCTATCTCGATCTTCTCTTTATTCTTTTCCATTCCATATGATTTCTATTCTCATATCCATTTCAATCTATCTCGAGTTATTGACATCTATTTTCTCATCCCGACGCCGTCGAGGTCCCTTCATTTCCATTCTACCTCACATCTCTGACTACCTCTGATCAGGTACGGTGATTGGAGCTTAAGATCTATCCATCTCCTTCATTAGAGCTTTTCATTCATCCTTCTATTTGCATTTTTTGATCAAGCCACAAGCTTGAGTCAAGTCCTTGATTACAGGGAATAGGAACCTCGAGGCGAAGCAATGTGCAACAGCTTATCGAGCATATGTATACATATCCTGGAGATCAAATCCTCTCCAACCCTTGAAGTCTTTTCGCAACGGAGATTCTGTCGAAAATTACCGTCAAGCCGAAGCATTACAGTCGTGTGAAGAACTTCACTAAGGGACCTGGAGTCACATATCACCATAAGCGCCGTCAAGAATCAACAATAGTCACCGCCACCCGTGGATCACCCTTGATTTGAAATACCATCGCATGGAGCCGCTGTCGAAGGGGAGAACAGAACACCAACAACCGGTCGCGATCAGCGAAGTTGCACCACCTGAAAGCGCATCGTACCTTCTGGAGACACGAGTAGCATCATCTCTGATTTAATTTCATTGTGGAATATCTGACAATATGAGAACTCAACAGAACATCAACAGAGCCATCACAATCGGAAGTAAGCCGCAAATATCTGGAGCTCCTGATTCATGACCTAATCGCTGGAGTACTGATCAGAAAATAGCCACCGACTGAATCACATTTGAGGATTTAATTCTAACCATCCGATCATGTGTTGATCATACAAAGTTAATCATGCCACGTGGCAGAACCAGACCAAGTCCATCGCCCAACCGTTCTAGAACAACACGAGCAACGCACATGCACGGGCAAATCTTTTGGGCTCCGTTGGGCAGGGTTGGGTTGGCCCAATCCGGGGTACCCCTCCTTCCAAACATCCCAATCCTCCTCACAGTTTACTATTCACAGGGGTACCCCATCGCAACCCACAACCAAACGAACCCTTGGGGTGATTGGCAGGATTTTCACCCAAACGTTGGTTGAATATCAAGCATGTCCTGGATAGTGGAACAACACATGCAGACCACGTGCAATAACTGATGAAATGCACTAAAGCCCTGTAGTTTCTACCTTTTACGCGTATACCACCCCAGTTTATGTTAATCACATTTATACCTCTTTACATGTACATAAATCCTATACCTTATTATATAATAAATATAAGATAAAAAACAAAACATATAAAAATATTACATAAATACATATAACTAACATATCCTATACTATATATATAATATTAAATATGTTTTGAAAAAATATTTTTTAATAAATTATTAAAAAAATAAAAAATATAACAAACTTTAAAATTTAAAAAACTATAAAAACTCTTAAAATCTAAAAAAGTTACTTTAGTATATTTTACGCTATTTTACATAATAAACCAAAAATACAATAAAAATATTATATATAGCAAAAAATGCAAAATGCATAAAAACTTCGAAAAATCATAACTAATTCAAGAAAATTCAGATAAAACGTACAATACATAATTGTGAAGATAATTTCACTTACTTTCCATTAAAAATTAAATAAAAATATTTTCACAATGATTTTGATTTTAAAAATCCAAAATAAAAACCTATTATCTATAAAAACACATATTCAACCTTAAAAATAATATAAAATCCAATACAAATCTTAAAAATCCCTTAAAAATACAGAAAACTGGAAAAAAATTAAACATAAAAATAATAAAATAAAAATAAAATAAAAATTACAAAATATTTTCTCAAATAATAAAATAAAATACATAAAATTCACAAAAACAGTATAAAATAAACCAAAATCAATAAAAATCCATAAAAATCTCAAGAAATAAAATAAAAATTAGGATACCCATAATCCTTAGATTCTTGGTGTCACGCTTTGCAATTAGGGTTAAGTATGCAAATAATCATGGGTCATTATGACCCGAATCACCAAGCGTAGTCAACGAGAAAAATGTATACAAGTAATTAAGTAGCAAAATCAAGCAATGAAATGTAAGCGGTGTTCATTATTTATTTACTTAGTATAACGACCGGGGTCGAACATAAAGAGCATGATTGAAAAACTTAGCAGTAAAATTTCAAAAATATTTTTAGCGGTTTTTTTAATTATTTTTATTTTTTTAATTTTCAGATGTGGAACAATATACACAAGGGAATAAAAATACACACACCACACTCTTTTTGTATTTTTCAAAATGTTAAAAAATGCTCAAAAGTACAGAAAATTTATTTCTAGGTCTTAAATGTTTTAAAATATTTTTGATAATTTTTTCAAATTTGTCTGATATTTTTATGATTTTATAAAATCAAACTGTGGAAATAAGGTTAAACAATGCACAACCAAGAGAATTTTTCACCTAAAAATACGTTAAGTGCCCAAAACTCCTAGAAATAATTTTTCTACAAAACTATATACAAATATCTACATGCAGGAATTGAAATCACTATTTTTTATTTTTCTAGAATTTTCGACAATTTTTCTAAGATTTTTAGTCTTTTTCTAATTTTTGATTTTTTATAAATTATTAATGCATGAAAACTGGATAGAAAATAAAAGACGGTAATATACACCTAATCTATTTTTTGGAATTTTTCAAACAATACTAAAATTTTTAGGATTTTCAAAAGTTCAGAAAGAGAAAAAGAAACTGTTTTTGAATTTTTAAAATATCAAATATAAATAAAATGTAATGAAAATTTTATACAATGAAGTGCATCCAACATGCATATAAGGTGATTTTTGCGGAATTTATTGAGCACGAAAAAGAATTATTTCAACGAAAAATACAAGCAAAATAAAGTCTCGATAACAAGGATTGAAATGCAATTATTTAAAGTTTTTACATCAAAATATAACAAGAACTAACTTGCTGGTAGAAATCGCAAATTATCTAGCTTATCACGTGTAAAACACGTGTTGTGTGCTTAAGTGCAGGGGCTTCTTTGCAAATTTGAAAACTTCTGAGACGTGAATGTAATTTTTCAGATTTTTGCTTTATTGCCCTCGGGTTTGTTATACGTGAGCTCTTCGTTCCCAAAGGGGAGGGCGTCGCCCCTTGCCTTTCTCCCACATGTGGAGGAGGTGCGGTTGAGGAGATCCGGCGATGGACGAGACAAACGACGGCTGAGTTGTCACGCGCGGGGGGGGGGGGCTTCACGTGAGGCGGCATCGGTGGGACTCGCTCCTGGCGGAGGGGATCCGGCGATGGAAAGGCTTGGTCAGGCAGCTGCCAACAATGGCGGTGGAGAAGCCGCGGTGATGGAGAGGAGGTCGGAGACGTGGGGCGGCGCACGCGGGCACGCTACTGGAGGCGTGGTGGGCGGCTGGAGGGCTGGGCGGCATCGACGACTGGAGCGGTGCCGCTGCCCTTGGAGGGCGGAGCTATGGTGGAGGTGCGGTTATTCTACAATGGTGGAGGCCGCGCTTCGGGAGGATCGACGACGTAGGCGGCGCCACTGGTGGCGCGCGACGTGGTGTTCGTGCGGGCGGTCATTGGCAGGTCTCCAGGTCCGGCGGTGAGGGCTGGCCCGATCTCGCGGAGGCGATGCCAGGCTGGTGGAGGCATCGATTTATTTTATTCTTTGTTTTTTAATGTAAATAGAAATAATAAAAAAATATTTTTTTGTAAAAAACAGGAACGGTATGCAAAATGTTTTTTGTTTGTATTTTTTATTTTTTATTTTCCAGTAAAACAAATGTTAGGAAAAAGAAATTTATAATTATTTTATTTTATTTTATTTATCCTTATTCCATTATACACAAATGAGGATACGAATCCTATGGCTCAATCAAATAAAATTCGAACACGAAGAAATGTGAGTAGATTCAGATCTGCGAAATGGAAGATAGATTCGAGTCTCCGACCACCGTGTGTGGTTGGAGGTGAGAGATTATGTGAGGTAGAATAAGAAAATGATGAGATCGAGAATATGAGATGAAAAAGGGGATTAAGATGACAAGTGTGATATGGAAGTTTTTGGGGATTAAGATCTAAAGATTAATCACGACATCAACGCAAAAATTAAATCTAAAATTTATCCAGGAAAAATAATGGAAATAAAAATTGGATGTCACCTCGGGATTGGATATGTCGTGATGGCCTCGACGATGGCCGAATTGATGTCACCGGACAACTCGAAGGATGGGCATCCTTCTTCGACAAGATTGCTCTCAGAGATCGGGCTCCTCTCCACCGAAGTTGATCAAGGGCGAATGAGGGAGAAGGAGCCCAATAAAAAGAGAAGGAAAATCGAATGGGAAAGAATGTACAAATAAGGATTGTGTTTAATGGTTAGTTAAATTAATTAATTAATTAATTAAAAACGAAATTCGCAATAAATTAAATAAATAAAATAATTAGTGTACAAAAAATAATTAGCCACATTAATGGTGGTTATTAAAGGTATAGAATCATATCTTTATATACAAAGCATTTTTTCAAATAAAATAAATGAATAAATTAAATAATTATGTAATGAAATCCAAAATTTGTAATTAAATTAATTAATTAATATCAGATAATTATTTTTTGGTGATCTTTAATTTGTATGCAAGCATTATATACATATAGTATAATATACACATGTACAAATAAGGAAATTATTTTTAAATGATAACTTTTTAGTTTTATTATTTTATTATTTTTTATTTTTAATACTAAAGATAATATTTACAGATATGTACATTATGCAAAAATAATAAATATATACAATAAGTAAGTGGTAAAATTACACAAGCCACCCCAGAAAATCGATTTTTCAACCGTAACTCCAAAAATTATGAAACCACATCCATTTTAAAGATAATTTAATTTATAGTACAATGGAAGTTAGAACAATGTTAACTTTTAAATTTATCTTCATAAAATTATAGTATGGAGTTCTATCGGACATTTGGATTATTAGTATGTTGGAACCTTAGTGGGAAATGTATTTGAAACCTAACAGTCTCTAAGTTCCACAAGACTCCTATTCAGGTCTCCTCAACCGTCAAATCAGAACAAGTCTACATAGACAAATTCTTATGCCTATGAATCTTTACTTGTACGGTGTAAGTAAAATATAGCTCCTCATCTCAATAGTAGCAAAGAAACAACCTCTCTCAACAAGGTAGGTCTAATCCCCCGATCGAGCAACTCTTTCCTCAAGGAGCGGAGATTTTGATTAATTTGAGTCAGAAAATAGGGAAGGAAGTCGAAAAAGCCGATGCACGGTCAAACACAATGATGCATGCAGAGATAGAAAATGTGTACCTTGCTCCAACACTCTACATGTAATGTGGTCCATGCATGAAGTTAAATACAGAAAGGAAACTAGCTATATGATGCACGAGGAAGTCAGCCTTAGACAAGCAACTTCTATTGATCGTGAAGAACAATAGCTAGTTAAGAGAATCAAGTCCAGAGTCCGATCTTGGGAATCACTTGGTGTCCGCCACAACGGGTCCTGCTAGTGTTGTATGTGACTCGTCACGACGCATGGTCTCAAATCCAATTGAGCTAAAATTTTCAATTTATTTTTAGCAAGGTCCAATTACGTTCTATAGGGACAGATAAGCAATTAGGTGTTGGGACTTAGCTGATTACGTCACAATCAACAAAAATCCTACGTTTAGGGACCAAATCCGTAAGAATCAAATAGAGAGTTATAGCGGTAAAATAAAAAATGAGAAAACAATGGTGAGGTCCCCCAAGTGATATGGCACTTGGCAAAACAGACCCCGATAATGTCGAAATAGTGTCCAAGTTCTAAATTATTACAATAAAATCCAAGTGTTCTCCCAGAAAAAATAACTGGTGGGTCCTCCAAAAAGAAACTCCAAGTCGTCTTCCGAACAATCCATAGCATAAAAAAGCAAATTAGAGATGGTCAGACAATAGTTATATATATAGAGACAAATAAAGCTGAAAAATGACAACTAAGTCATGCTCCCCGGCAACGGTGCCATTCTGGTGACACGCTTTGCAACTCGGGTCAAGTATGCAAATAATCAAGGGTCGTTGTGCCCCGAATCACCAAGCGTAATCAATGAGAAAAAATGTATACGACCACTTAAGCAATAAAATCAAGCAATGAAATGTAAGTTGTTTTTGCTATTTAATTTACCTGGTATAGCGACCAGGGTCGAATACAAGGATCACGATTGAAAAACTTAGCAGTCAAATTTCGAAAATAAATTTTTTAGTGGTTTTTTATTTTTCATTTTTTTAATTTTCAGAGGAGGAACAATATGCAAAAAGGGAATAAAAATACATACAACATACTTTTTTGTATTTTTCAAAATATTAAAATGCTCATAAAATTTATTTCTGGGTCTTACAGGTTTTAAAATATTTTTGATAATTTGTCCAAATTTTTCTGATGTTTTTATTATTTTATAAAAATCAAACAGTAAAATTAGGGAAAACAGTGCACAACCAAGAGTATTTTGCAGCTTTTGAATTTTTAAAAGTATCAAATGAAAATATCAAATACTAATAAAATGTAACGAAAAATTTATACAATGAAGATGCACCCAATATGCAAATAAGGTGATTTTTGCGGAATTTATTGAGCACAAAAAGGACTGATTTCAATGAAAAATACAAGCAAATTAAAGTCTGGATATACAGGGATTAAAATGCAATTATTTAAAGTTTTCTCATCAAAATATAGAGGAATAACTTGCTGGTAGGAATTGCAAATTACCTAGTTTTTCACATGCAAAGCCCGTGCTGTGAGCTTGAGGGTAGGGGCTTCTTTGCAAAATTGAAAACTTTTGAGGGTGTGAATGTAATTTTTCCAGTTTTTGTTTTATTACCTTAGGATTTCTTGTTCATGAGCCTCTTCGTTCCCAAAGGGGAGGGCGTTGCCCCTTGACTTTCTCCCACGTGCAGAGGAGGTGCGGTTGAGGAGATCCGACGATGGAGGAGACGAACGACGGTTGAGGTGTCACACGCGGGTGGCGCTTCACGTGAGGCAGCAACGCTGGGACTCGCTCTTGTTGGAGGGGATTCAGCAATGGGAAGGCTTGGTCAGGAGGCAGCCAACAACGACAGTGGAGAAGTCGCAATGATGGAGTGAAGGTCAGAGACATGGGGCAGTGCGTGCGGGCGCGCCTCTGGAGGCACGCTGTGGGGTTGGAGGGCTCGGCCACAGCAGCAGCTAGAGCGGTGTCGCCTCTCGCTGGAGGACAGAGCCACGGCGGAGGTGCGGTTCTTCTGCGGTGGTGGCGGTTGCGCTTCTAGAGGATCAGTGACATGAACGGCGATGCTTGTGGTGCGCGACGTGGTGGCCGTGCGGGAGACCGATGGTAGGCCTCCAGGCGGGCGGCAAGGGATGGCCCAGCCTCGCAGAGGAGAAGCGAGTTTGGTGGAGGCATCGATTTATTTTTTTTGTTTTTTAATCTAAACAGAAATAACCAATTTTTTAATATATTTTTTAAAAAAAGGAAATGCAAGCAAAATGTTTTTTGTTTATATTTTTATATTTTATTTTTATATTTTAAATTTTCTTGCAAAACAAATATTAGAAAAAAGAAACATATGAATTTTTTATTTTATTATTATTTATTAGTATTCCTTTGTACACAAATGAGGATACTGACCCTATGGCTTGATCCAATAAAATTCGAACATGGAGAAACGTGAGTGGATTCAGATCTGCAAAATGGGAGATAGATCCGAATCTCCGGCCACCGTGTGTGGTCGGAGGTGAGAGATCGTGTGAGGTAGAATAAGAAAATGATGAGATCGAGAAAATGGGATGAAAAAGCAGATTCGGATGACAAGTGTGATATGCAAAATTTTGGGGATTAAGATCTAAAGATTAATCACGACATCGACGTAAAAACTAAATCAAGAAAAACGAAGGAAAATAAAATTGGATCTCACCGCAGGATCAGAAACACCGCGATGGCCTCGACGAGGGCTAAATCGCTATCACCAGACGGCTCGGAGGCTGGGCACCATTCTTCGACAAGATTGCTCTCGAAGATCGATCTCCTCTCCACCAAAGATTGATCAAGGGCAAATGAGGGAGGAGGAGCTCAATAAAAAGAGAAGGAAAATAAAAAAGGAATGAATGTACAAATAACAAATGTGTTTAATGGTTAATCAAATAAATAAATAACTAAAATTAATTAATTCATTTAAAATTAATTCGGAATTAAATGAAATAAATAAAATAATTAATTTGCAAAAATTAATTAGCCACCTTAATGATTGTTATTTAAGGTATAAACTCATATCTTCGTATACAAGGCATGTTTTTAAATCAAATAAATGAATAAATTAAATAATTAAGTAATAAAATCCAAATTTGGTAATTAATTTAATTTAATTAATTGATGTTAGGTGCTTAATTTTTTGGTGATCTTTATGTAAGTAAATTAATTGTATATAAGTATTATATACATATAGTATAATATACACATATACAAATAAGGAAATTATTTTTTGTTAATATTTTTAAATTTTATTATTTATTATTTTTTTATTTTTAATACTTAAGATAATATTTACAAATATGTACATTATGTAAAAATAATAAATATATACAATAAGTAAGTGGTAAAATTACATAAACCACCCTAGAAAACTGACTTTTTAATCGTAACTCCTAAAATTATGAAACCACGACCATTTTGAAGATAATTTAATTTAGAGTACAATGGAAGTGAGTTTGATAATTTAAGTTTGTATGGAGCCAGAATCCGTATTTCAATTATCGCTTTACCGCTTTTTCTAAGTATGATTATTTGTAATATGTACATTATTTTATTTTACAATTATTTTTATTATTTACAAAACATTTTTGTTTACAACTTTTATTTGGAAAAGTATTTAATTTGATGTCAATTTATGTACAAATAAAATAGTGTAAGTTTTATACAAATCATACAAAAAAATTTTACAATTTATTTTTGGATTTTTGGATTAAAGGTCCTATCTCCCCCTACTTTATTCCTGGTCGATCAGGTCAAATCTTGACCTTCTCTCGGGGTACGGGTAAGTCTGCATTTATTTCATAAATACATCCTTTATTTTTCTTTTATTTTTCTTTTTTTCTTTATCCTTTTATTTGAGTATGAAAAGTGTTAAAACTGCATATTTCACAAATGCATGCAAAATGGTAATTTAATGAAATTAGTAGGTATTTATAGGTATTTGACTAAGGAAATGGAGCTAAAATAAAATAATAAAGACGATGAATCTTGGACTCATCAATTCTCTATAGTTTAACCCTAGTTTCCAACAGTTTGCCTCCCTAAGTTCGACACTCCTGTACTTAACACTATACACATCTTGTTTAGGAGTATAAATAAAATAAATATAAAACATAAATAAAAAATACCTTTTTTGGTAAAATCCACGTGGTCGGTACAACGACCTTTTTATCATTCAGATTAAGTGTGTTTTTCAACGAGATGAAGATAATGCAGCCTATCCTTCACCCGTTTCTTCAAATATATGTTAGATGATATCTTCGTGCTTATTGAAGTGAGAGCCGCTGCACACATCATCCATCATCTTATGACTCTCTTAAGTCATGCCCCAAAAGAAGTGTTGGACTAAGATGGTATTCTAAATGAGATGATGGGGACATTTCTCCAATAAATCTTTCACAGTCTTCATGTATGAATTCGTGGGATCCCTAGGAGAAATTCAAAATCCCACACATCTGGTTGAGGCGGCCCAAGGGGTAGTACTTTTGGAGGAATATAGACTTCAATTCCTACTAGGTCATCACCACTTTCTCGAGATGATTAATCTAGTATAGAGCCTTATCTTGAATGGGAAAGAAGTACTTTTGACTACAACTAATGTGATGTTAGGGTAGTGGCTGGTAACACAGATGCGTCCAAAATACTAGAGATGGATATAGGGCTCCTTGTTCGTCTTCTCTTGAAATGATGGATGAAGAGACAAGAGTTGCAATTTCAGCTCAAAGTGTTTGTAGCTCGGAGAAATTCGGATCCACTTAATCATCTTATCATTGCTAAAATTGTATGTCTTTTTAATGTAGGCATAGTATCCTCTCATATTTCCTCTTCTTCCCCTTCATGGGGTCCATCTACCTGTGCTTCTCCTCCTCCTATATGTTCTCTATCTCTCATCAACTCCACTACATGTCATGGAAAGCAGCTTGAGCATCGACCTATGTAGTCAGTTGTTGGATTGCCTGCATGGAGGTGAGAATCATCGCATTAAATTCATTCTACTCAAATTGATGTGCCGTCTCTTTTGGAGCTATCTTTGAATCATAATCAGATGAATTTGAGTTCTAATCAGTCTCTAGATCCAAACAAGGAGTTATATCCCTATTAGACTAGAAATGTGCACCAAATGTAGAGAAATATCCAGAGTTAAGGTCAATTCAAAATTTTATTTGATCGAGCACTATGTATGGAGATAGGTCGATCTCAATCAACAACGGAGAATTTAGGACAATAGTGATCTTGATTATTCAGTGAAAAGAGAACAAGGAGTCCTACGAGTGGTTTGTAAGATTTGAATTGGTCTCATGGGAATCACCCTAAATTACTGGATCACAGTCATGGAATCAATGTTGGTGTCCGCGGAGTACGTACGTAGCCATCCAAGACCCTACATCTTGAGAAATAAAAAGAGATAAGATGAGGAATTTGGATCATAGAGATTAATGAATGAAGTAAGAAAAATGAGAAAAAGGCTCATAGTGAGCAAAATAAAAAGAAGTGTGAAAGAAGTAAAAAAAGGTGCAAATGTGCGGGATTGAGATCTTTAACATAAACAAGATCCAAATAAACTTCAATGCAATTGAATTCACCAACCCAACATAGGTGAAGACGTGAAAGTTCAACTTTTTATCTTGTCAAATTCATTTATTATATTTCAAGAAATCTTACAAAATTATGTCCTTAGTGCTACCCTTATAGGTGAGTGAGTACTACCAGACAAGCGTCTTGTACTTCCCATTACCTTTGTAACCAGTAGTCTGCACTTTTTAGAGGTCCTTGATATCATATCTAGATTCGCTACTCAGCCAAAGAATAGAGAGGAAGTTGATGTACCGAATCAAATAGGTTCAAAGCACTAAATATCTACATGCACCTATAGTTTTCAATGCTTGGACTTAGTCAAAATAATTTAGTTATCCATGCTAATAGCAATTCGTCATCTTAGGGCTATTTCTTCGAATGGTTAGCATATTAGATAGTTTACATTTATGTGTGGATCACTTTGCATGTAGAGTACTGGAGTAAGGCACACATTTTCTTCTATGCATGCATTCATAGATTCACATGCATTGGATTTTCTAACTTTCTCCCCATGTTTTTCTTGGACTTAGAATAATTGAGAGACAAAAAATTTGTTAGGCAAATATTTAAAGATACTCAAAAAAATTGGAAACTAAAAACTAAAACAAGGGGACTACTAAATAAAATTTAAACAAATAAAATTCATAATGGATTTCATTGTATTGTGTTCATAAAGCCTACATTATTCGCAGGTATCTTCTAGACTGAGTGAGGCCCGACCCTTAAGGAATAGAGCCCAAATTTCAGCTTGTAATTGTGTTCATTATTGTATGGGTCTGTGAAGTAATATCGCTTCTATCAGTGCATGGACGAGTAAGGCTAAGTCTGCTTATGGGCTTAGTATGAATTACTTGAGTATAGGGGAATTGCAACAATGGGTTCTTGTTTCATCGTTCCACATTCGAGTACACCACATTATCGAACAAGCAACCCTAATGTATAAGGGCTCAATCAACGAAGATGTAAAATAGAAAAAAGGTGAAAACACAAAACGCGAGAAACAAAATAAAAGAAGTGGGAAAATAGGGAGGATAAAATTAAGAAGATGAAAAAAATCGATAAAAACTGTGCGATCTCCGAGTGAACAATCACTTGGCAAAATAACTAACTATACTAAACTACTCCACTCCTCTCGACTCTCTACTCTTCTTTGCAACTCTCTTCTATCAACTTATGAAGAAAAAGCCGATCTCCACCTTGCTTGGGTGCACCGACTCTCCTAATAAATCTATCCTCGCTCTACGGGCTCTCGCAATAAAGTCAAACAAGAAATGTTATTAGAATAAATAAACACTTATATATACAGAGAGGAATAAAGGCAAATAAAGAAATAAAACATGGTAGCTAATATGTACAAACTACCCTAAGCAAACATTATGCTTCTCGATAATGGCACCATTTGCTGAGTCGAATGAGATGTTCTTCTATCAAATTATCTAGACAACGAATTGACACACAACCAGCCTCAATTCAACCAACAGATAACCCACAAGTAAATAGATAAATCAATTAAATGTCCCTGTGAGTTAAAATATACTATAACTCTACATAAAAATGTATAAAGAGTAAGTAGGTAGAGTGTTGAACCATATAGAGCAAATGTGTATGGTAATATATAATGAATAATTATTTCCAGTAGATAATAATATGCCAGAGCTCCATACGAAGTATGAGTTTGATTAATTTCGCTGATCTAACTATGAATAGCTTAATCTAAGAACTGGAAATTGAATATAAGACTAAATGCAAGTAAAAGAAAAGTTAAGAATGCAGCTCCTATACATGGGGAGTGCCCAGGGAGCAGGGTGGTTGGAGAACCACCGTGGGTGCACCTCCGTGCTCATGGAGCTTAGCATGCTTCCCCTATCACGAGAAGACTAGCTGGATCCAAGACAAGACCTCTTAGACTCGAGACGGTGGACCAAACCCTTATTGACGGCGAAAAACGATGATTTGGGCGTATGTACACCCAATTAAAGAGTATGGCGTGTATGTATAATGATCAATGATCATTTCTTGTGAAGGGAGCGGAGGAGATTGAGCGACGAGATGCCCAAAAAATTGCGCAAAATCGTGGTATTGGATAGGTGCATCACGTCTGGAAGTGGGGGAGACAGTTGACCGTGGTCCACATTTGCCGACTGGTGATTGGTCCATGTTAGCATAAAAAGACAAAATCGGCTGACTAAATATTGACATATTAATTACACCAAATAAATGATTTCATTAATTTTTGAGTATAAAATAAAAAATATTTATTATTATCTTTAGTATTTTATTATGATATTTATTTATTTTTTGCTTTATTTATTAGTAGTTATTTTTTAATAGGGAAAAATGGGGCTGCCCCTTAGGAGGAGCTAACTTAGCTCCTCCGCCCCATTTTCCCTAGATTATTTTTTAATTTTTTTTGAAAATTTCTTTCGTGAATATTCATCACTATATCCCCATATTATGCCATTCAAATTTCATGTGAAACAGAGACTCCTACGGCCTCCATCTAAATAGTCATTTTTTAACGATCGCAGGATTTTGTAAATCGACCCTGTCTGGATGGAGGTCGTAGGAGTCTCTGTTTCTCACGAAATTTGAATGACAATAGAGGGATATAATGATGAATTTATACTATTTTATTTTTCAGAAAATAAAATAAAAAATATGGGGAAAATGGAAAGGGGGAGATAAGTTAGCTGCCCCTGGGGGCAACCCCATTTTACCCTTTTTAATATGGTATATATAGGTATATTCATCTATGTTATATACATTTTTATTTTTATTTTGTATATTTTATTTTGTTATTTTATTCTTTTATTTTATATATTTATAACATATTTTTGTGATTATAAATATATTTGATGTAATTTGTATACTTAAACAAATAAGTATGTATATTCTAAAGGAATATTTATAGGTACTTTATCTATGTTTTATACACACCTTTTATTTTAGTTTTTTATTGAGTTTTATTTTAGTTTTATATTTTTAATAGAATTTATAAAATATTTACTATATTAAAAAATATAAAAGAATAAAGAATAAAAGAATAGGTCTCCCTTTTATTTTCATATATGTATAGCATAAATGTTTTTCATATATTTTCACATAAACTTATTTTATTTTTCATTTTCTTTCTGGTTTATTCTATTTTTAATATAGATATATGTTATAAATAGTATTTAAAAAATTATAAAAATAAGAATTTTTAAAATAATAATGAATGAATAAAATAATATTTTAATCCGTAAACTGCACAATAGGGGTCAAAAACCTAGCTTTCACACAGTAACTCAAAAAAATATACAACCACCACTACTAAATAGCTCATGAAAAGTTATATAAAATTAGAGGTGGTGATTTTTATATATTTTGAGTTTTTATTTGAGAGATATGGGCATGTGAAGTTAGGTTTTTGGTTTATATTTTGTGTATAAAATGCACACTGTGTATTATTTTTGTAAAAACTCAATTTCGTATTTTTATTTACACTATTATCTATAATTTTCATGTACAAAGTTTCTTTATTTCATGAATAAATGATAAATAATAAAATAGGTGCAAATATGCATAATGAATAAAAGAATATGTTTTTTTATTTCTGACCCTATCTCCCCCTACTTTATTCTTTGTCGACCAACTCAATTCTTGATTTGGTCTCGGGGTTTAGGATCATAAAATATTTTCAATATTTTATTACTTTTTCGTTTCTTCTCTTTATTCTATAATTTTGGCATTAAAAACATTGTTATTTACACAATAAATGTAATAAATGATGGATGCTATTTTGTACAAATTAATGATATTTACATGCATTAGATTGGGTTTTTAAGGCTAAAATGATAGAATAAAGGTGAAGAAATGGATATTCATCATATACCAATGTATTGAGGGTAATTTTGGACCTCTTTTTGATGCTATTTTTCATCAATTTTTCTAGGGTAGTTACATAACTACCATAGCGAGGTTTCTTAGTATTTTTTGCATATTTTTGTCTAGTATTTTTATCGTTTTGTGTTTTCTAAAATTGTATATGTCTCGAAGTCTTTTATTGCCTTTATGAAGAGGAAATAAAGATCATGAAATTTCATCTCCTTCTTAAAAATTGTAATATAGGCATTCAACCTCGTCGAGTTCGACCTAGGGAAAATTACCTGGATAATTTATTAGTTTAAAGATAAAATAGGAGATAAAATTCATTTCCTTCATTCTTTTTATCTCTCTCCTATTTTATAAGATTTTTGTTTGATTCAATCGAATCCGTCTTCACGATTCTCTACTTCGACACATTTATTAACTGCGGGTTGGATTCGGTTATCAAGACATGATGGCAACGATGGGTTTTTATGGGCTTCTATTTCGGGTTTGTGAAGGAAATAGAGGTGGGTTGGGGAGTTTGTGGAGTTTGTGGCCCCATCGTCTAAGTTAGAGATGGTTGGAGAAAGAGAAGACGAAGCTCGGTCATGGGAGGAGTGGTGGAGGGAGTGGTTGCGTAGGAATCGTGGGGAGAAGGGGGTGCCACGTGGGAGGCGTCGGGAGCTGCCACATGACACATAAAAATAATTAAATTAAAATAAAAGAAATAAAAGAAATTAAATTATATTATATTAATAATAAAGATAGAATAAAATGTGTAAAGAGGGTGACACATGGCGGCCCCAAAAGCTACCACATGTCACTCCCAAAAAATTTAAAAGAAAAATCAATAATAAATAGCAAACAAGATCAAATCAAAAAGTGTTATTCATCAATGTTGTTCGTCTCGATGAGATGTATATCTTTGTGAAGGGATTAAAACCAAAAGAGATCATTTGTACAAAAAAATTCTGGGTGGTACTCTATAAATTAAAATACATGTATTTTACCATTTTTATAATTTTTAAATAATGTAAAAATAAAAATATAAAACAAATATTTACACTTTAACCTGCCTTTTGGTATTATACAAAAAAAGAAAAATAAAGAAATAAAATAAGAGGGATGTATATATAGACTCTACATACAGACTTAGAGAGATTTATTTCCTCTGATTTTTACTTCAATTTTTATATTATTTTCTGCATATTTTATTAAAATGTTAATTAAGTAAAATAAATGAAAAGAATAAATAAAAATAGTTTTTTTATACATAAAATATTAGGTCAAACCAGTTTATTTGTACAATATACAATGAGATCTCAAAACTCAAATTTCACATATGAACTCTGATTCTTTTGATTTAGTGTTGTTTTGTAGATAATTGAATGGACATTAATTCAAAAGTAACTAGGGTCTATAGGAGACTCTATGAGAGAGATATGGATATTTACGTCTTTTTGCTCTGAACTAGGGTTAGGGTTTTGTTGGGCAATTGTACAAGTTAGCATTGATATTTTTCCTTGATTAATGTTAGTAATATGTCCATAATAAAGTTGATTTTATTTGACTTAGAGTTAGTGAAAAAAATAAAAATAGTGGAAATTATGGTTATATATATATATATATATGATAATGTATAAGGGAATTTCGGCTTTTTATTAAATGCAATATGCATGCTAAAATGTAAATCTTATTTAAATATGCATGAGTGATAAAATGCAATATAGTTGAAAAATGCAATTAATTACTTGAAAACAAATCTCTATTTTCATTCTTTAGGGTAACGAATACCATATTCATCAATGTGGAGGTAGGACAGAAGTTGTGGAGGGGAGAAGGACGAAGAGAAGGTAACGAGGAAGCCTCGGTCCTTGCAAGGTGGATGTGTTGGAGGGGAGGAGAAGCCAACGAAGGAGAGTGGGAGGTGGGGCGGAGGGCACAAATGGGAGGAGACGATGACGATGTAGATGGAGAGGTGGAGGTAGGGAGGAGGTGGTGGTTGTGGTGGAGGTGGTAGAGGGGAAGAGGAGGTTACAAAGAGGGCAGCAGAGGCGAGGAGGATGAGGTGTCGTGGAGGAGGTGGTCAAAGTGGAGGAGGTGGTGCTGGGGAAATGTGGGTAGAGGAGGATGAATAAGGGAGAGAGGGTTGTGTGGGAGCGAGGTTTATATCGAATAGGGATGGACGTGAAATGTTGGCATAGGAAATTAGGGCAAATTGTTTTCAATGGTCGCTGCTAGCATTGATAATACATTTACGTAGATATTATCTTTTTCGGTGGTTTAGTACCCAATGCAAGTACGTATGCTGACTAATTTGAAAATGTTGTCTCTCACTTACGTCGGGTGGTACAGAAATAGTTGAAAATGTTTCTATACCACCTGTCTTTGATTGCCAAGAATGGCCCAATGCCAACAATTCTAATAGTATAGGTTTATTTATGGTAATCAGATCTAACAAATAACCAATCTGATCTACATGATGGTGTTCATGGGTTACTGGTATCTATTTATGTTGCCAGGTTCAGGTTTCCACAGGAGATCGCTTGAGTTGCTATGGTGCCCCATCCAAAATTCCCAGGTACTTTGTGGATCGATCTATACGTACACCTTCACTACAACAATCTTTCCTCCACTGGTATATCATTGTCACAATTGGAAGATCGAGGACACCACCCCGTAGCAACCCATGGCCATCGCTAATCCTTTGTCACATGGTCGTACTCCCCCTCTAAGCAACCTCGACCAATCACTCTATCTCAGTACTCGCATTTCATCCACTCCATCGAGCTTCACCTCAGCTCAGCTCCGTCGCTTGCATATATGTCCAAACCTTCATGCACTTGCACACTCGTTTGCATTGCCTGCCTCCCAGCTTCGTATGCATGTCATCGCCAGCCAAACTATTAGAGCTCGAACACCCAAAGATAGAAACACCAACTTCCAATTATGTTATTTACCATGAATTATTTCTTAATTATACACCAAATGAGAGGAGGAAAATTTCCATTGATATGTTGTAGTGCCCAGCTTAAAGTAGGAGTTGTATTTTGGTCTTTGCGTTCAATAGTGCAATAACAATAATAAGTAGATAATTGTTTTTAGCAAAATAGCATTTCAATATGTCAATTCTATATCCATGCATATTTGTAGGTAAATAGAAAATGATTAAAAACTAAAAACCTTAAAAATCCTTTTTGAAAAAAATCCAAAAAATACATTTTGTTTGTTTTAGTATTTTTCCTCCAGTAGAAAAACCCTACAAATAAAAAAAAGATGAAAAATTAAAAAGCTCCAAAATCCTTTATTAAAATATAAAAAATCACCCAAAAATCCAGAATTATTTATTTCTATCTCGAAATTTTCTTTAAATTATTTATTATATATTGAAATTTATTTGAAGACATTTTGACAATTTTTGTTATTTTTCATCTTCAAATCAATTGGCCTATTTATTTAATCCATGTTTTGGGATATGTTAACTTTAAAAATCTAAAAAATAAAAAATATAGTAAAATATATAAAACACAAAAATATTTATTTCTACAATTTTTGTTTTTTTTTCTATTTATAATTATATTCTCCTATATTATATATACATTTCTATATACTCCTACATTATATTTTTAAAATAAAAAAACTAAAAATTAGAAAATATAAAAATAAAATATAAAATATAAAAATAATTAAAAAATATATAATTAAAACCCCCACAAAAAGACAAATAAAAGATAAGAAGAAAGGAACAAATTTGTGCATTCATTTTCCCGATCTACCATTTGCTCCTTGTGTTCGACACTTTACATACTTGCATTATACACACGTTTTGTAGAGTTAAATAAAATAAATTTTAACTCCACACATTTATTTGCATTGTTATATTTATTTATAGGTTAATTATTGATTGACATGAGATTTCTTGTAGGTCGTCTCAGCGACAATTTATCTTCGCTTGTCGTGAGGATATCTTTTGACCTATGTGAAATTCAAGTTATCATGATCCATGATCCATTTAGTAAAATGGGTATCTAATCCAATTAATAACCATTTCAATCGAAGCATATTGATCCACTGACTCATTCAAATGGTTTAGGTTGGGTCATAAGCAAATGACATAGATACCCACCTCGTGAACACTACTGACTTGACTCGGTACACATCTCAATCCTACCATATTGATTCGTTTGATTACCGAGTTACCCCTTTGCATTCTTGAATTGGAAATCCATTACAAAGCAATGTGATGTCACATCATATTCCTTATTCCAACCCACATAAGACATAATTACCCAAACAACTACTATTAGCCGAAAGTTACCCCAATCCACCTCCTCCCATTAACAAAAAAGACACTGCATGTTCAACTATAACAAAGATAATATGGTCTTTCTAAAAAAGGAAAAAGTAGATGAGAAGTTCCAACCCGCGTGCCCATAGGACATGTTTGGTTGCAGGGTTGGGCAGGGTTGGGTACTATTCACAGGGGTACCCCCTCCTCACAGTTTACTATTCACCCATCCCACCCAACCCAACCCAACCTTGCAACCAAACATGCCCATACTGCTATCGTAGTACGTGTATATAGTACGGTCAACTTTGGTCTCGCGCCAGTCCCCATGCAAGAACCCGCCACATTGTATTCTAATCCAATCCAATCCATCCACTTTTTCATACCAACACCTTCTCTCTCTCTCTCTCTCTCTCTCTCGGCATATATTCCCAGACACTCTCTTCCCTTTCTGCACACCAGAGCCTCCGACAGAATTAGTTTGCCACAAATAAAGGACATACATAGTTCTATCCGGTATGGAATCCGACGGTGAGCGCAAGGAGGTCCAGGAGAAGCCCAACCACTTCCAGATGGACTTCTGCCTTCGGCTCTTCCTCTTCGGCACCTCGCTCACTGCTCTCCTCCTCGTCGCCACCAGCAAGCAGACCAAGACTATCCCCGTCGCCGTCAATCCCCTCACCGGCTCTCCGATCCTCGTCTCCCGCACCGCCAAGTTCAACCACGCACCCGCACTCATGTACCACATGCACCCATTTATTTATCCCTGGTCGTCTCCATTGGAGTACGACTTAAGCTTGTAGCTCATAGATCGATTTGCTTGTTCATGTGGATTTTCGCAGATATCTGATTTCATCCTCGGCGGTGGCATGCTTCTACAGCATGGCGACCATGGTGATCTCGGCCTCTTCCATCTCCAAGACATCTCCATCCAGCAGGATGATCTTTCATCTTGCATTGCTCGACGCGGTAAGAATAGACTAATATCTTAATATCGATGGACTTGTTCGAAAAATCATGATTGGTGATTAAAGCCTGCAACCATGCAGTTGATGCTGGGGGTGATGGCTTCGGGGACTGGTGCGGCTGGCTCGGTGGCATACATAGGGCTGAAGGGTGACAAGTACGTGAACTGGAGGAAGATTTGCGACATGTACGGCAAATTCTGCCGCCACATCGGGAGCTCCGTGCTCGTCACTATGGTCGCTTCGGCAACCCTCGTGATGCTCATCGTCCTGTCGTCCTATTCGCTCCACCGCCGCAGCCGCTGAAGCTTGACAAAAGACACCGTGCTTACGGTAGATAATTTGTTTAGTTTAAATATTTTCCTCGTCACTCCTTCCATGGTGATGGTTAATGAGTAGACATTCTATCTGTGTGGTTAGAATGGCAGTGTTAATTATAATGGCAGTTCTAATGTAATTTATGTGATGATGGTCATTTGCAATATTGTCTTTGATGCATGCAACATCCTTGGACTTAGATCGATCCGGACCTAGTCTGGTCCTCCTCATCAATTTCCATGGAATTAATTGAATTACATGCTCCCTAAGATAAACTTATTGCAAGGAACGTTTCGAAGTTGTTGTAATATCATTTTATATGAAATATATATTAATGAATATTATTCTTGAGGAAATTGCATTTTATTTATACTTAGCATTAGTAGTGATGGTGATATCCGTTATAACATTGCAACTACCGGAATAACAATGCCAACCTTTTTTATCTTCAAAATGTGCTGCGCTAACTTTAGCAACGATTAGAAAAGAAAAGGTGATATTGTTATATGTTTCGTCACACAAAAACCAGGCACAAACATACTATTAGTTGCGAATTTCAAAATATACCGGAGTTTTGCAACGAAATTATTTGTAGTATATTTCAAAATTGAATGATGAACCAAGAATCTTAAAATTAGTCACTGCTACATACTGATTTTGTTGCAGGAATCTTTTTTTTATTTAGAGATATATAAAACACTTCAATTCAATCCATCCATTTCATCCATCCATTTACTTATATTAAGCAGCAGGTCCAGCCCCCACTTATTAATTTTTGACCAATGCATTCCCTTTTTACCCCAATCATTTGATTTTCCCTTATTGAAGTTACTAAACACATGTTATTTCCATCTTTGTTCATCGTTGCTGCTCCTCAAACTAATTAAAGAGGATGATGTTGCCACATCGCCTGCTACCTCCCCTACTAGCACTGACACAATCACCTCCTCTACTTCCGACTCCATCCTCCTCCCGTTAGGAGTGTAAACGAACTGAACCTGAGCGAACCTAACTGGATCTGGTTCGATTTGTTTATTAGGTATATATGTTCAGGTTCGGCTCAGTTCGATAAGATTATAATCATGTTAAGGTTCGGTTCGATTCGGTTGAGGTTCGTGAAGGTTCGATTTGGTTCATTAAAGGTTCTATTATATACAAAGTGAATGTGCATAAGTTAGGTTCGCGAAGGTTCTGTACGATTCATTAAAGGTTCGGTTATATGCAAAGTGAATGGGCACAAGATTACAATAAATGAACACAACAAATGCCTTATTTCAAGCACAAGAGTTAGGCTTGTTTATATGTGTAAAATGTCACATCTCCTTTTCCAACCTTCTTAAATTGTCATATTCTCCTAATTTGAACTAGATTTTACATCAATAATAATCTAACATGTGATTGAAAATCAAGGTCAAAAGGCATCCTTAAAAAAATAAAAAAAATCACATGTTAGAACCATTCCCATTATCTCTACAACAGAAAATAGAACCTTAAAAAAATCACAAGATGAATTGAAATGCCAGAAAATCATAATTCAGATATGTGAAGTATATATCAATCTTTGCATTGTTTGTGCTTATAACATTATCTGGAAGTCTAATTTGAGGGAAATATTTGCCACAAAGAAATACCAATCAGTGATATATGAAAATATCACCGTCCAACTATATATACTGCATAACAATCCACAAACAAATAAATGCACCTCTGTATGATCGTATCACCATAGTAAAACAAAACATAAACTATCATGGTATAAAAACTTCACAAATGGTAGCATATAGAAGTTGCATATAATAAAAGTATTCAAAAAAAATATCTTCCAAAGTGAGTTCCATAATTCAAACATCCCAACATATATTTGACTTCCATTGGGATTAAACATCATGAAATGATCCACAATCCAGTCTATCTAGCTATGATGATGAGAGAGCGAAAACCTGAAAAAGAGTCAAAATAAAAAATACAGTGAAATACAACATAAAAAATAAGTTTGAAATAGACATTAAGAAGTTATTTGACTCTGTTATCATTTTGTATTATACCTTAAACATCAGGAAATATGTCGTTGAAGTCATTGGGAAAGGAAATTTCCAATTCTTCTTCTTCTAAATAATCCCCTTATTAGAATAGAAAAATACATTAAAATTTATAATTTTTATTTAAATAAAGTAGAAATAAGTTAAAAGAACTTATCGTTGGATTTGGAGCATCTTTCATACCTTCCTTGATCCAACTTACATGTGCATGTTAGTGCATCAACTGTTTTTTGGAGTAGAGAGCTTCTATATGAGTCAAGAACATGATTTTCCACACTAAATGCAGATTCTGAAGATACAATTGTAATGGATATGCTCAAAATATCACGTGACATTTTTTATAAGAAACAATACTTGATGGAATTAAACCTCCACCACTCCAAACATCAAACTCCTATTCGCTGACCTCAATTTCTGCCACATAAAAACCTTCCTCTAAGTATATCACAAGATCCGATTTTGAAGGCTATTTTGCATCATTCCTGACAAGCATATCAAACATTTCACAACCCTTTAATCTATGCTTCTTCAAAAGGTCATCAGATTTCGAAGGACGAGTATAAACTTTTACGAAGGTTGTTTTGTATAAGACTAATAAATCACATGGAGAGCATATGTAACCATATACAAGTTGTAATCCACCTAATACTCAAGATATAACAAAGGAAAATGTAAATTCAACAAATAACATTTTGTTTCGCAGATCCATGACCGTGTAATTGCTAACAACAAATTTCAATCAGCCCAGTACTTGTACATTTTCTCCCACATTGCAGAAGCTATGTCCCTAAAAAACATCTTCAGATTGAAGTTGAGCAATCAATAAATATTTCATTTTATACATCTCTGGAAAGAATAAATTAGTAGTTGGATACATAGCTCCAGAAAAAATGGTTGTGACATCATAAAAATGCCTCCAAAATTTTGCATATTTTTTTCAACCATCACCCATTCAACAAAAGTTGGAAGCCTTTTGTAATTTGCATCCCGTAGAGCATATTGGCTAAATTCAGGCTTAAAGGTCAATGCATGTTCCAACATCAAATACCTGAATTCCATCTCTTAGGGCAATCAATCCGCAAACCCTTATTGGTAGGAATATCAAGTTGTTTATCAATCTCTCCAAATTTGAACATAGGAGAAGTAGATTTTTTCAAGTACTTGACACTTCCTCTTATGGAAATGATTGCATTTTCAATGTGCCTAAGACCATCTTGCACCATGAGATTTAAGATGTGTACGGTACACTTAATGTGGAATATATTTCCTTTCAAATGAAGTTTGTTCCTTAACTCAAAATGAATCCTTAAAAGCTCATAAAAAATAGTGTTGTTAGATGTGTTATCCAAGGTGATTATTTAGATTTTATCTTGAATTTCTCACCCTTGAATGTGTCTAACAATGTCGTCACCAATTACAATACTTGTGTGAGGTTGTTTGAAATCACAAAAATTAATGATACACCTTCGTAATTTTCATTTGGGATCAATAAAGTGTGCGATCAAATTCATATATCCAATAGTTTGATTAGATGTCCAGCAATCATATGTAAGAGAAATACGATCAACTACCTTGAATGCCGTCTTCAACTTATCTTTCTTGGATTCATAAAGCTTTGAAGCATTCATTTTTAATGATGTTTCTTGACATCTTTTCAAATCTAGGATTCAAAATTTTAGCAAAGATTTTAAACCCAGAATTCTCAACCATCTTAAATGGATATTCATGCATCACTATCATCCTTGCAATGACATCTCTAACTTTCTTTGGATCATATGGTGCACTCACAGAATAATTTATCATCTCACCTTCTCTGATGAATTAGAAGAAACTGTGGACTGCTTCTGTGTTTTATTACAACTTTTGTAATATGGAGATGATTAAGTAAATGTCTCTTCATGTGACTCTTTGTCCCATTCTTGGGTGTAGTCAAGACCCCACCAACAACACTTGATTTCATTTTTAATGAGCACTTGATTAGCAAGTTTAACACTAACATCTTCAAAAAAAGTCCACAAAAATGATGTCTTTCTTCTATATCTTTTCCCATTTTCTCCTAAAACATCATCGGTATTACTAACTTTGACTGCATCATCTTCAATTTCATGAACAAGATTATTATTTTCTCTGCCATCTTTATTTTCTGACACTATTTGATCCATGGATTATTGGGAGGATGGTGTATCTACAATAAAATCACCAATGGTTCAATATTTAATAATTCTTAACAAGTAATATTCCACATACTACGCAATCATAAAATTTATGTATTTTATTATACCAATCCTCTCGAAATGGGAATTGAAATGGGACATCCACACTTTAATGCAATACTAAAGCTTATAAGATATCCAGAAATCATTAAGAAAAAATATTAATTTATAGTTCTGTCTTATGAATTTAACTATGATATGCAATAATGGAAAAAATGTTATATCCATAGTTCAATGCAAACCTTGAAAGCCCATCGTGCCGTTACGGGTTGTGGTTACCTGCGAGGAGGATAGGAGGAGCGGATTGCTGGCCGCTGGTAGGAGGAGATGCGACCGTGGATTCCTCTCTAAGCAACATGTTTGTGTGACAACACTGGCAAGTCGACGATGAACGAGAGACTAGAATAATTGTGTTTTATTGCTACTAGACATGTTGCACATGAGATTAGGGTTATCTTTCAGGTTTGAATTCTCGGTGTGGTAATCTTGACAGCCTCTGTCGGTTGCGATTGTGAGTACCAGAAGCAAACTCTAACCTTGAATTAATATGTTGTTAATTAGACCGATGCTCTCATATTATATTGTTCATTTATTGGGCATGATTATTCTCCCACTTATATTATAGATTACATATTAACATTTGACATTGTGTATCTTGATGGGAAAGTAATGAAAAGAAGTACATTTAGAGCTTATGAGTTAAATTCGTTGGTATATTTAAATGAAGACAATATTAGTCCCATACGGTGACTAAAAAGTTATTTATTTATGTATTATAAATAAATCGTATCTGAAGAAGGCGGCTCCGTTTAAGGACAAAGCTGCTTTCAAAAGAGGTGGCTTGGGTATAATATCCAAAGACAAATTGCCCTCCTTCAGAGTCTACTCACTTCCTTGATCTCCTTCTGTTGTTGCTCCCCTTTTGTTGTTGTTTGAACACTGCCCCAGCTGTGTGGAGTCCATCCTCAATGCAACCTAGGTTGTCCCTGCCTCGACCAACACTCCGTCGTCAACTGCCCTTTCATCATACCTTCTATGTGCAAGGTGAATGTCCTATTTTTTTCGATTATGGATATGACAATGATTTTAGTTTGGGTTAGGGTGGTACATTGAATGGGGTTGCATAAATGAATCCCATCTGATTAGGGTCTCTATCGGATATATTACATTTTCGTTGTTTCGTATACATATTTGTTTTAATCATATATGTCAGGTTATATAAATATTTAAGGTGTCACTTGGAGTGTCGTGCTTCTGTCATTCGGGTGGGATGATTTGGAAGTCTAATAAGGTTGTTACTTACATGGTGGATCGTATGAAACTGGTTAAGATCAGTTGGGAAATAGCATTTGTTTGGTTTGTTCATTCGAATGGATGTATTGAAGATATTTGAACTCCATGTGTTTTATAGAATATTGTAGGACTCAAGAACATGTTATTTAGAGGACATGGAGTATTATGATGATGTCCGAGGTGTTATGGAATATGATGAAATGATCGGTTCCACATGTCGTAAGGTGTAATTTACCACAATTCAAGAGGTGTACGAACCAATAAAAATGCATGCAAATGCAACCTCGTTTCCGAGTCAAAGATAGGCAAATATATTGTTACTGAAGGCAACAAATGAACTTGATATAGTGATGGATGCATCGCCCCATAGTACGGAAGGTGATATGGAAAATAAGAACAAGGATGCAGACAATTGTAATGAAAAGTACATTAGGTCTAATATATAATTCATACACACCCAAGAAGGTGATGGATATACTGCACTACAAGAAAACATTGTTATTACGTACTAGCACACTGCTACGACTACTAGTAGTGATCTTGTGATAGTATAAGGAAATGCGACCGCAATCCCACCACCAGTCTCATAAGAAAACATGCAAGAACAAAATTTGGATGACCAATTTCGCACCTCATATGCGACCATCAATAGTCCCCCAATTGTGCTCACATCATATGAAACATAAACAAAAATAGAACAACATTCCTCCTCTTCAAAACCAAAAACTCCCTTCTCTTCCCCGGCCTAGCAACCGCTTACCCTCCTCCCTTTGTACTCGACGAGCCTCTACCCTGATGACCCTCACCGAGCATCGATCATCCTCTTTAATGTTCATCTTGTTGGACATACGAGCCCACAATGAGCCATTATGCAATAAATGTTATTGCAAATGTCATGCATTGGTTTTTGCAGCGTTAATGCTTTTTGCCAGTTGGTTCCATTATTACATAGCTGCCCTAAAATTGGCTTGGTTTCGAGATGTAGAATCCATATTGAATCACCATTTAGCGGGGCTACTAGGACTTGGATCTCTTTCTTGGGTGGGATAAATTATGACCAGCCATCATATTAGCAAATAAACGTATTCCTAATCTTAATGCACAGAAACAATGAGGAAATAGCTCAAGGACTAGATCTCTAAGGCCGAAAGAAAGGCGTAGTGGACAACAGGTTCATCTTTCTGTACGACCCCTAGTTGGTCCCGAGGGACGTAGGAGGCTAGGTTACCCGAAAGATGGTTATCGGAACTAGTGAAGTATGTAAGGTGACCTTGATTTGAAACCTCTCTTTTTCGAAAAAAATCGAAACAAATCGAAATTGTACCAGGTGTACTTAATAATAAAAGAATTTGGCAGAAATATGTAGAATTGTCCCTCCTCAGAAAATGATTCCAGAAGAAATGGGCAATAGTTAGGAGAGGTGCGCCAGCGGCGAGTAGAAGCAAGGTTATTAGATACCAAAGGACAACCCCCTGATCTGAAATGAAGAATTTAATTTGCACAATAGGTCCCTTAGTACAATTAGGGTTATGTACCATGGCCATCTTAATGATCATACAACTATTGATTCAATTGTTGAATCATAGAGGTTGGTGCTTTGATGAATTTCTAAAGAGTTAGATTGAGGACTCATCAAGCACCGTCAAATGATTGTTAAGAGAGGATCTTCAACCGAGAAGGAGATGACAATCCTTTCTCTAAAGTTTGATATTATGTTGACCTCTTGATGTAGATCTCTTGCATAGGAATAAAGATTAGGAGGTGTCATATTAGTTAGGTCAAAGAGTTAACTTAACGAGAACAATATAACCAAAGTCATATGTCGTACGCGGTCACGATATAGGCATGAATCCTTTGACCAGAGACAGAAGTGTTACTATATGTCTGAGTGTGTACATTTGGCAGACCAATAGGTTGATGACCCAGTCAAGGACTATACACCGGCCCGCTGGTGTGCATTGATGAATACCCATTCATCACTCTTTATTCTTATATTTTAGCTACAAAAACCTTTGCAAATACATGTAGATATGTGTAAATACAAATAATTACCAAAAGCATGCATTGTGTAAAAACTTATAATTAGCATGTTTTTGTGCAAAAATAAAAGAATAAAGATCAAAAAGAAAAAGAGGGAAATATTTAGAATAAATATTGAGCAACCTAACCCAAGGGAGGGCTCAGCATGGGCCTGACCGCATAAAAGCCACAGTAGAGAGAGATAGGAGCTCATGTGTAAATATTTATGTAAATAAATAAAATTATATTTTCCTCAACCAAAAATATTCTTGTAAATATTTGTATATATTTAGAAGCTATTAAAAACAAAATAAAAATCTAAAAATCAAAAATTCAAAAAATACCCCTTCACCTTGTCCATATTTCTATATTTATGTAACCTTATAAATAAATAAAATTATTTTCAAAACTTTTTGTAAATATTCTATGTTATATTGTAAATAAAATAAATAAAAAGAATTAAAACAAAAATCAAATAAAAATAACAAAAATTAAAAATACAAAAATATCTTGTACATGTGCCATGTACATAGTTGTACATAACTAATTATTTCCTCTATGCATATAAATAAAATAAAAATAGCCTTTTATTCCTCATTTTATTCTATAAATAAATAAAATATAAAATAGGAATAAAATTGTACAAAAATAACTAATTAAAAATCAAAATCAAAAACCCATATATAGTATATATACCCATATATAGCTATATAGTATAAACACCTTATTTATATTTCCAAAAATTAATTAAAAATCACCAAAAAATAGAGAAAAATAAAATAAAAATATTTTATGTTTTACGTTTTTGCTAATTCCATCATTTTCTGGCCTAAAATAAAGAAACAAAAATAAAAATACGTGGCTTCTCCTGATTGGTCCACGGGGGATGTTGACCCCCGGTCAACTCCCCCCGCGGACCTTCCTCTTTCGCGGATCGGGCTGTCGACCCGAGTTCTCTTATTTTTCCCAGCCTGATCCGCCTGCCATTCGCACAAACCCCGGGTCCTAATCCTTCTGCGTGCATCCGAGATCATCGCCCGGAGGTTTGCATGGGGATCCGCGCTCCGAGCTTCACGCCCGACTCCCTTATAGCCGGACCCCTAGTGATATATAACCTGAGCTCCGCCGCACTCCATTTCCATCTTTGGCTCTCCACTCTCATTCCCGTGACCTCCATTGCAATCCCTGAGGTGACAGCTCGCGATTGCCCTTGTAGCAGTGAGGAGGGGGTGGCCGGACCACTGATCCGGCGACGTTGCGCCGCCGTGCTCCGCCCCGTGCAGGAGCTCGAGCCTCAGGCCTTGGCGACCTTCGAGGCAACGACCAGGAGATGCCTAAGCTTCAGCACAGCCTTCCACTCCACCCAGGTAGCATTCTAGCTCGCCTATTTAGCTTAATTTCTTGTTTCCCCCAAATTTTAGTTCCGTCGAGTTCCTTTGATTCCGACCATATCGCGTATCTTCTCGATCATCGGAACCTACGCTCACCTTCGCCTTTCCTCCACGCACCTTCTCCGCCCCTTCGTTCAACCCAGCTCGCACAGGAGCTGGGGTTCGAGCTCCACCGTCCTCCGCTCGCCGGAGCTCGCTCGCCCCGACCCACAGCTCACCTTCACCCCACCTAACTGGGTCGAGGCACTTTGCCCTCGACCCGCGAAGCTCTTGAGCTACTTTGCAGGTCAAGAGGAGGCCATCTGAGGCCTCCCCACATCCAGGCCAGGAGCTCCCCTCCGTCGACCTCGTCGGAGCCCCTCCAGGGCTCGGCTGGGCCATCGGAGGCCACCACCAGCTGCGGGACGACATCGCCGATCTTCTCCGATCTTCAGAGGCAGCTGAGGAGGCCCACCGCTCGCGCACGAGGCCGGCGAACCTCGCCGGCCACCTGTTCTTCGAGGGTCCTCCACCACCGTCCGATCGCCCTCCGCTCCAGTCTTCATCGTGACCGTCCATCTATCGAGGAGCAGCCACCGCTTGATCATCTCAAGGGTCGATCTGGATCGTTAGAGCAGAGAGAGGGAACCACCAGAATCCGAGGCCGTTCGATCGCCCACGTGTCCTCCTCTGCGCCGTCGATCAGGCTCACGTGCGGACGAAGAGAAGCGCCAGCCATCCGAGACCGTTAGATCAGCTACGTGGCGCTCATCCAGCCGTCGACGTAATAAGGGGTAAATTACCTTAGGCCCCCTCTTAGTTTCTGTTTTACGTGTCAGTCCTGTAAATATTTTAGGAGTTTTATTTACGTAGGGTTAATTGCACATTGGACCTCGTGCTCGTTAATATTTGCACTTATGCCCCTGTATGTGTGAGCCACGTGCTTCGTCACGTGTAGTTTTGGTTTAATTGCAACTATTATCCTGTAGTTCTGGTTGCTTTATGATTGAATAGAAACTTTTTGATAATTGCATATATGCCCCTGTGAACGTTTTATTTCCGCATGTGCGCCTTTTAGTGGGTTATTTGCAACATAGCCCCTGGACTTTTTGGTACGAGTTACCAAAAGGTCATAGGACTTGTTTTTATTACCAAAAGGTCCCTGAGTGCCCCAGGCACGCACCACGTGCGTGACTTGCTGGGAAAATTACACCTGGACCCCCAGATCTTCGGGTATTTGCACTTAAGTCCCTGTGCACTGTGCCCCCTTTTGATTTTTGAATAAAATATCAAATCACCTCCAAATTCGATGACAATTTGACACATGGCTCCTGCCATGTTGTAGGATTTTTGAGAATTTTGGAGGACATTTCTGAGTTTATTTACTATTTTTAAAAATTCAAAAACATCTATTTTTGGCACTGTTTCACTTGAAAAATCAAAAAAAAATTAAAACCCCCCTAAAAATTCTATAAAAATTATATACTGTTTCTTGTGTGTTGCTTGATTTTCTAGCCAATTTTGGATATTTTTCATTGCTTAAAAACCCTAAAAATTCAAACACACCTAAAAACTCATAAAAATCATATCAAATAATCTAAAAACCCAAAAACAATAATTTTGGTGCTCAAATTTTCCTTGTTTTCTCTAGTATACAGGAAAATTACCTCCAGGCCCTCTTGAGATCCTTAGATATTTTATCTTTGGATTTTGGACCTGGCTGGACAGTACCTTGTCTTTTTAGTACTGTTTGATTTTTAGAAAATAAAATACACATCATAAAAATTCCAAAAATTCACCAAAAACACTTAAAAATCCAAAAAAAATAAAAACATTTTTCCTTGAATTTTTGCTTGATTTTTGATGCTTGAAATAAATTGATAAAGTGTGTTTGTTTTTGTTTTCTTTTATTTTCTCATTATATTGAAAATCCAAAAAAAAATTTAAAAATAATTAAAAACCACAAAAAAATGTTTTCCCTTTTTCTTTGATTCTTCGACTACTTCGTAGGCTTTTTAAGCCAACCCGTGCTCCTTGTGTTCGACCCTGGGTGCTATACCAGGTTAATCTCATAGCTAGACTGCTCTCTTTTGTGCTCGATTGATTTTGTATTTTTCGAGTGGTCTGATTTTTCTTGATATACCTATCCTCTGAGATCCGGGTCGCAACGACCCTTGCCTTATTACCTTCACCCGGGTCTTCGAGATTCTTAGGTCATCAGAATGGCACCGTTGCCGGGGAGCACGGCTTAGTAGTTGTTTTTAGCTTTTTCCGCGGTTTTTGATTTTCGCGGCTTTTTGTATAGAATTTTTGTATATATTTTTCTCATATTTCTGACAATAATTTTTGGACTGACCACTTTTCTCTCTGTTTCCTGCGAGGGCCCGAGCAGCGAGGGCGGCATTCCTAGGAGCGCCGGTGCACCCGAGCGAAGCGGAGGCGGCTCGTTTCTTCATCGAGCCGCAGGAGAGAGCGAGAGAGAGAGCTGAGTGGGTGAGGATAGTTTAGGGATATTCTATTTTATTGTTGTAATAATACAGGGACTTGAACTCTTGTACTGCTTGGACACTTCTACCGTAGCGGGTCTGTTTCGCCGAGCACCGGTGTGCTCGGGGGACCCTTAGGAGTTTTTCGCGGTTTTCACGGCTTTCTTCTACTTTTTTTTACTGCCTTTCCGATGTTTACGCGGTTTTTGCTCGAGCCCCTAGACTTAGGAATTTCTGGTGCTTGTGCCGTAATTAGTAGGATCCACACACCTAATTGCTTGCCTGTTCCCATAGAACGTAATTGGACCTACTAATAATAAATAATAAAAATAACTTAGTCACTTTCCTGAGAGCCTACGCGTCGCGAGCCTGCCCCGTCAAGCGCTACTCCTGAACTCGACCTGTCGAGAAGAGGAGGGGTGGGTCTAGACCGGACTCTTTGGATCGAGGGCGAGTGACTGAGTTAGACGGTTCTGCGCTAGAAATTGCTCATCTAGGACTCGGTTTTTCCCGCTTGCATCATTTAGGTAGTTTATTTCCTGTCTTTAAATTCTGCGCGGATCATATTGCATGTGGAGTGCTGGAGTCAGGTACGCCTTCCTTACTTTGCATGCATCATTGATTTCATCGCGCATCGGCTTTTTCGTCTTCTCCCCCCTGTTTTCGGACTTAATAATCAGGAGAACCGAAAAATTCGTTAGGCCTTTTGTTTGCTTTGAAAAATATTAAAAAGAAAAACAATAAAATCGGGACTGCTAATCATACTTGATCTTAAAAACCGCTCACCCTAAAAACTTTGTCTTGGGGAGAGCAACCCCCTCATTGTATTGTTTGGATGCGCGAGAGAGTGACCCGCACCCTAGGTAGAGCCTCCCGGTGCTAGACCCGACTGATTACCGACTTTTCCGTGCGGGCCAGTCGGTTGGGATAGCATCGGATATCCTAACAGGTCACGTAAGCGCTCTGATATTTTGTGTGTTCACCAAAATAAAATAGACAAGATAATTTGACCGAACTTTCACGGTCTTCAGCTCGCGTTGCATTGGTGAACCGGGGGTTTGTTTTTGATCATAGTTGATTCCAGATCTCATCCGCACTACTCGCCAGATCAAGATGATGGGTAGACGGTCTCTTAGGCAGCCTCTGGCTGCACCGCTTTCGGGCACGTCAACCCGATCATCTAGGTTGGCCCGCGAGAGCCGAGACCAGCTCTCCGAGCCCGAGTACGATTCCGCCCTGTTCCCCCTCGACCCCCTTTCTTTCGGCACTGAGAGACATGAGCCCGAGGAGAGATTAGCAGATTTGACAGCACCTGAGTTGGGCTCATTTGATTTTGCAGACGTCGCTATGGCAGCCAGATCAGACGATCACTCCAGAGGTCCACAGGGAGACCAGCATGTTGTTCTAGACCAGGGGGCGATCAACTCCACCCAGATCGCGTCACTCGAGACAGTACAGCAGCAGCTACGTGATCAGGGGGCATTCATGATAGAGATGAGGCGTGAGTTGGAGAGGCTCAGAGCAGAGCGAGGCCAGCAGAGCGAGCCTGAGGAGATCCTGAGCAAGCCTGAGGAGATGCCTGATGCAGAGGCCGCAGCCGCAGCAGCCGCAGCCGCAGCAGCAGCTGCCGCCGCCGCAGCGGCAGCAGCCGCGGCAGGAGGAGCACCACGACCGATGCGGGAGTTACACAACCCCGGATCTACTCTGATGCATCACTGGGTGGTAGTGCCAACGATCGTGGGGGACTTCAAGTTCCCCCCGAACACCTTGCAGTTGCTGCCCCGTTTCCACGGACTTGCTACTGAGGAGCCCCATCTCCACCTCCAGGAGTTTCTGATGATCTGCAGCACTGTCCACGATCGCCACGTGGATCAGGATACGATCCGGATGATAGCCTTCCCTTTTTCACTGGTAGATAGAGCAGCCACCTGGCTGAAGCATCTAGGGAAGTTTGTCTACACCTGGGAGCAGCTCCGCACCGAGTACTTGAAAAAGTACTATCCACTCGGGCGGACGAACGCAGCGAGGGCCCTGATCAGCAACTTCTCCATGTTCCCCAACGAGCAGTTCCACGAGGCTTGGGAGAGGTTTCGAGAGCTCCTTGACAGATGCCCGCACCACGACATATCCAAGCCGAACCTAGTTCAGAGCTTTTTCAGCGGGTTGACGCCAGAGCTTCAGGGTCTGGTGAATGCTTCTTGCGGCGGGTCCTACTTTGCCAAGGACCACGATCAGGTCTGGGCCATCTACGAGGAGATGTCCGAGAACTACATGGTGATGTCTCAGACCAGATTGTATACTCAGAGACCCCAGCCTCAGTAGCCAGGACCCGTGCAGTACCAGCGGATAGCACGGGTAGATGCAGGTCCATCCAGTTCGTCCGCAGTCACAGTAACACAGGCAGAGTCATCCGCTGCGGACATGGGTATCATCAGCGAGAAGTTGGACCGCATGGAGCTGATAGAGAAGAAGCAGTGCCAGAGCATCACTCAGATGGAACAGATGGCACAGGTTCTGAGCGACATGAAGACCCAGCTCATGTGTCTCCAGGAGACACAGACGGCTTCACAGCCCCGTCTTCTGTCGCGAGGCGATACCGGCGGCAGCAGCAGCTCGTCCCAGCGCTCCAGCTCTTCACAGCAGCCTAGACAGGTTCACCTTGTACAGGCGGAGCCGTACCAGCAGCCGCAGTCTACCTACCAGTCCACACCATCTCCAGACATGCAGATGGTGGTCTACCACCCGGATCAGCCTCTGGCAGTACTGCCACCAGACCCCTTCGATGCAGAGCCGTTGATGGATGTCAACGGGATTTGGTATGACCGCCCCCAGCCTGGGATCCGACGAGACCATCCCGGATTCAGGTGGGGGAGTGGTGGTGCCCAGCCCCAGCAGCAGCCGTCAGGACAGGGAGGGCAGTACTCCCAGCAGAGAGACCAGCACCAGTCGCAGCCGCAGCACCCAGCACACCAGCAGCACCAGCCATCATCCTACGGTCCTCGTCCCTATCAGCAGCAGGGACAGTCTTGGAGACGTGAGCAGCAGGCTCACCAGGGATACCAGCAGCACCCTCCATCTTACCCCTCTTACCCACCACAACAGTTCCAGCAGCCTCACCCACAGAGAGGCCATCCGTCGGGCTCCCACGAGAGCCCCGCCTTGGATGACATCGCCCGCCTCCTCACGGACCAGCAGGCTACATTCAGACGGGAGATGGACGAGTTCCGCCAGGAGATGCGGGACCTGGTGAGAGGGAAGGCTGCCATACCAGCCCAGATCGAGCCGAATCCGAACAACCTTAAGAGGAAATCTGAGCAGGTAGTACATCCTGAGTTAGCCACTCCTAGTGACCCATTTGATGATACATCTTCGGATCTATTTGATGCTGATTTTGTCACACTTAGGAGCGGTAGGACCCCAGCAGGCGGCGGCGCCTCATCTGAGCTTCACCACGAGGACACTCCAGAGGCGCCACATGAGGAGGAGGAGAGCGGTACTGAGGCCGCTCCAGACAATGATGGTGGTACTGAGGCCACCAAGGATGCTGATTCCACCGGCGGTACTGAGGCCGCCGCTTCACTCGTTCGAGGAGGTGGTACTGATGCCACCCATTCAGCCGAGCCAGCCAGCGGTACTGATGCCGCACGACGTCTACCAGCAGCAGCAGCAGCAGAGCCAGCCCGTGGTGGTACTGAGGCCACCGGTGTGTGTACAGAGAGAGATGTTGTTTTTCCTCGCACTCATGTATCTCGGAACTCTGCTATGAATAAAGGAAAAGGTTTACTTTCTTCTGGTCCCACTGTGGTGCATGATGTATGTGTGGATCCGGTCCTTGAACTGCTTAGACCTTTTCCTAGTCCTTCATCTGAGAAGGACCCAGTGATCCCCTTCCCTAGAGCCCTTCAGATGGGGAAGGGGAAGAAAAAAGAAAATCCCAAAAAGAGAGAGCTTGAGGAGTTCAGCCAGAGCATGATTGATCGATTTCACATCCAGCTGACCCTCCAGGAGGCTTTGCAGCACATCCCCCTTCTCCAGCGTTCTTTGAGAGAGAGGACTACAGTCAGGAGGAGGAGGAGGAACCACACTTCGGAGATACATGTGCTGACGAAAGCCACGTGCTTCGCGATCCAGAACCGACTGCCAGCCAAGAGGCCAGATTCAGGGGCCCCATATGTCAGATGCCAGATTAGTGAGCAGAGGTTCGACCGTACTCTTTTAGATAGCGGATCGTCGATCAACCTTCTTCCGACAGCCCTTCTCGACCGTTTCAAGTTGGGCACTCTTCGACAGAGCAGGACAGTCCTTCAGTTCGCTGATCGATCTGTCAAGAGGCCGAAGGGGTTATTACGAGACGTTATCGTCACTATTCAGGGCCTGAAATTCCCCGTGGACTTCGTAGTGTTGGACATGGAGATCCCTGAGTCAGTGGCCGATACCCCCATCATCCTTGGTCGTCCGTTCTTGGCCACAGCCAAGGCGGTGACTGATCATGATAGCGGGAAGGTGTACTTTCGCGTCGAGGGCGAGAGTATACAAATAGAGACGGTCGAGGACTACAGAGCTAGAGAGAGAACCCACTCAGATGCGAGTACAGATTCAGAGCAGCTGACAGACAAAGAGCCAGACATCCACCAGAACTGTGATTTTGTGATCACAGACGATGAGGCAGCTTGGGCAGATCCTGCAGCACAGACCATCCTCTCATATTCAGATACAGCTGATGCCGAGATGATAGCAGAGGAGAGTCTGGAGAGCACAGCCCTGGTTCAGGATACCATGAAGGCAGCAGAGTCGGTCCTTGATCGCGACACGATGTTCAGTGATGGTGGTGCTGAGGACACCTTGTTTTCCGGTGGTACTGATGCCACCGCGCTTGATGCAGATCCCTCGGATTCAGAGTCTGATTGGGTCGATTGCTATGATCAGATGCCAGACATGAGTCCATTTGAGCCTACAGATGAGGAGGAGGTAGATGCAGAGCTGAGCAGAGACAGTGCAGTTGAGCAGCCTTCTCCCGATCCAGTTTGCGAGAGTACGCTTTCACTTTCCCAGGCAGATTTGGCAGACTTAGCAGCTTTCACTCAGTTTCTTCCGCAGCCAGATTTGCCAGCACCCAGCATTCCAGAGCGAAAGCCGCTCCCTACTTCGCTGAAGTATCGATTCCTTGCGGGCGATCTAGAGATGTACCCAGTCATCATCTCCGCCGAGTTGACTGGAGAGCAGGAATCCCGTTTGATGGGGGTTCTTGAAAAGAACCGCAAGGCGATCGGATGGAGCGTAGCGGATCTCCATGGGATTAGTCCAGCTGTGTGCTCCCACCATATCTATCTTGAGGAGGGGGCGAAGCCGTCGCGTGAGTTCCAGCGGTGACTGAACCCCAACCTGAGAGAGGTCGTGATGAAGGAAATATCCAAATGGTGGAGCGCAGATTTTATTTATCCCATTTCCAACTCCAAGTGGGTCAGCCCCTTGCATGTGGTCCCCAAGAAGACGGGCATCACGACTGTGATCAGTGAGTCGGGAGAGGAGATCGCTACACGAGTACCCACCTCTTGGAGGGTTTGCGTTGACTACAGGAGACTCAACCAAGCCACCAAGAAGGACCATTTCCCCCTGCCTTTTATTGACCAAATCATTGAGAGACTGGCAGGGAAGAGCCATTATTGTTTTCTGGATGGGTACTCGGGCTACAACCAAGTGGCCATCGCTCCTGAGGATCAGGAGAAGACCACCTTTACCTGTCCCTTCGGCACATATGCTTTTCGACGCATGCCATTTGGGCTATGCAATGCCCCTGCGACTTTTCAGAGGTACATGCTGTCGATCTTCTCGGACATGGTAGGGGAGTGCTTAGAGGTCTTCATGGACGATTTCTCGGTCTACGGCGACGGATTCGATTCTTGTCTTGACTGCCTAGACCGGGTACTCCAGCGATGTATCGAGTTTCATTTGGTTCTGTCATGGGAGAAGAGTCACTTTATGGTGACTCAAGGGACGGTGCTTGGCCACATCATCTCCAACAGGGGCATGGAGGTTGATCCGGCCAAGGTTGATGTCATTAGAAAACTCACACCGCCGTCCAATTTGAGGCAGCTACGGTCATTCCTGGGGCACGTTGGATTTTATAGGAGATTTATTCAGGATTTTAGCAAGATTGCCCGACCGTTGACTGACCTCTTGACGAAAGACACCGAGTTCCTTGTCGATGACAAGTGTCTCTCGTCCTTTGCGACTCTCCAGTAGCATGTTATTGAGGCTCCAGTTCTCCAGCCGCCTGATTGGTCTCTCCCATTCGAGATCATGACGGATGCCTCCGATTTTGCCGTGGGGGCAGTGCTGGGACAGAGGAGGGATGGAGTGCCATTTGCCATACACTCGCTAGCTGCACATTGGATTCCGCCCAGCGGAATTATACGGTCACAGAGAAGGAGATGCTAGCCGTAGTGTTTGCCCTAGATAAGTTCAGATCGTATATCATTGGATCTAGAGTGACTTTGTTTACAGATCACACCGCCATCAGGTACCTCATGGCAAAGAAGGATGCCAAGGCCAGACTGACGAGATGGATCCTTCTACTCCAGGAGTTCGACATTGAGATCAAGGATAAGCCTGGAGTCAAGAATGTGGTGGCGGATCATCTTTCCCGACTAGAGCAGCCTGAGGATTCTGAGCAGATAGATCCTATTCGAGATACCTTCCCAGATGAGGCGATCCTTGCTATCGCCTCACTCCCGTGGTATGCCGATATTGTGAACTTTCTCGTTGCAGGGAAAGTCCCACAAGATTGGCCCAGGCAGAGGCTTGAGACCTTCCTTGCGAGGGCCAAGTCCTACCACTGGGAGGATCCCATCCTTTACCACGAAGGAGGGGATAGCGTCTGGCGTCGGTGTATTCCTCAGGAGGAACACCATAGCGTCCTCACTTACTGCCACAAGCTTGAGGCAGGAGGACATCATTCTGGGAGGAGAACGGCACAGAAAGTGCTCCAATCCGGCTTGTGGTGGCCTACCCTCTTCAAGGACTCTGATGAGTTCGTGAAGAGGTGTACTGACTGTCAGAGGATGGGCACTTGTGGACAGCGTGATATGATGCCGATGCAGCCCATTCACTTCTGTGAGGTCTTTGACGCATGGGGCATCGATTTCATGGGTCCATTCCCTAAGAGTCAGGGATTTGAGTACATTCTGTTGGCCGTTGATTATGTGAGTCGTTGGGTGGAGGCTATCCCCGCCCGAGCCGCTGATGCGAGGACAGTTTGCAGATTTTTGAGGAAACATATCATCACGCGGTTCGGGGTTCCACGAGTTCTTATTTCTGATGGGGGGCTCATTTCATCAACGACCAGGTGAAGGCCCTTGCTAGCGAGTTCAGTATAGATCATCGTGTTGCCACACCTTACCATCCTCAGACGAATGGTCTAGCTGAGGTGTCGAATAGGGAGATCAAGACTATTTTGCAGAAAGTCGTCCGCCCTGACCGAAAGAACTGGTCACAGCTTTTGGACTCGGTCTTGTGGGCATATAGGACGTCTTTCAAGACTCCATTGGGTACATCTCCCTTTCGCCTCGTTTATGGCAAGCCGTGCCATTTACCTGTTGAGCTGAGGCACAAGTCACTTTGGGCAGTTACAGATCTTCTTATGGATCCAAATGGTATAGGAGACCAGAGGAGGGCAGAGTTAGCTGCCCTGGAGGAGCTTAGAGATGCAGCTTTCTCAAGCAGCCTACATTATAAGGAGAAAGTTAAGGAGTGGCATGATTCTCATATCAGCCACAAGCATTTTGAGATTGGACAGAGAGTATGGCTGTTTGATGCGAGGCTACGGTTATTTCCAGGGAAGCTACAGAGCAAATGGAAGGGACCTTTTCTCGTCAGAAAGGTGCACGACAATGGTAGTATTGATACATCCGAGTTGTCTTCTGAGAGCACCTTTCGAGTAAACGGCCAGCGGCTCAAGCCATTTCTAGATCATGAGCCGCGGGATGTTATTGTTGCCCCTATTCATTTTGCGTGAGATGTGGTCTCTTGACCCACATCTTTTGCATCTCACGCCTGATTTTCACTGTTCCTCCGCCTGTATAGATCCAGTTGTCCATATCATTCTATTCTTTAGTCCCACATCCCTTTTCTCATCTTATGATTATGTTATACTTAGGGTGTACTTTACCCTAAGTATAGGGGGGATGTCGGACCTGCGAGTATTCTTTTCATTCGGTTTGCTCCTGTTTTGCTGCCTATACTTAGGGATATTTTACCCTAAGTATAGGGGGGGGCAGACTCTGTATCTTCTTCACTCGGATTTCCCTTCATGTACAGCTTGCTATACTTAGGATTAGTTAATCCTAAGTATAGGGGGAAACCACCGAGTTCCTCTCCTTCTATTCATTTATTCGTTCCTGTACTTAGCCATTCCTTTTCACTCCCCTTTTACTAAGCACGAGTTATGTCTTCTTCATCGCTCTTGATCACTCTGAGGACATCGTTCGAGCTAAGTATAGGGGGGGTGTGTATATATTTCATATATACTTTAGCCATAACTCGTACTTTGTGTGAGTGTGTTAATAAATAAAATGGCTAAAAATCACAAAAATTAAAATTTTTTTCATGGACATAAACTTCTTTTATATGCACATACATAGCTAGTGTACAAAGTACTTTTGTAAAAATGATTTCAAAAATCTTTTGTGTAAAGTTTGTGTAAATATTTTTGTATCAAAATTATGTATATAGTACAAAATTTTTCCAAAATGTTTTGAAAATCAAGAGTTTGCAAAAATCTTGTGTAAATGTTTGTAAATATCTTTTTGCAAAACTTGCACTTCATGCATCATCATCATCCATGATTTCAAAACATTTTTCAAAAATTTTGCATGATTGTAAAATATTTGTAAACAGCATCTTGTGTACATATATGTATATAATTTTTCCTGGATGAGAGTTGACATTTAAACTAAGCCTGGAATTAAATTGAGAAATGGAGCTTGAATAAGATCTTAATCCACTTAACTTTAAGAGGAACCTTATAGGACTTAGGGTTAAGGCTTTTCAGGTCTATAAGGACTTAATTCTTTGAGTCCACTAGGCTATGAGCATATGTCATCTTGATGAGCTTAAGTAGAACACTTAACAACACACGCATGACTCTTAGAGACAATGGCTTGACTTGCACCTGCACTTTACACATGGCTCTCCACGGATGAGGTGGTGAGGAGGCAGTTTCCTTTGGCTTGGGGTAGCATATGAGGGTAGTACTTCTAGGCGGAACCTCTCTTCTTCTTCTAGTGAAGGAAGTGCACCTCAACTTGGTCTAGTGGTGATGAAGGCTAAAGACAGAAGCTGTGGGTTGCAATAAAGCTTCAAAAGAGGGATAGTCTACTGGCTCAAGAGGAAATTTCTTGTATATATGCTGCACCATGTAGATATGCTGTACAGAAGTCCTTGAAAAAAAATGCAAAAATGCAAAAAGAACTCCAAAAAAGTGGTGGGTCGGATTGAAAATTTAATAACCCCACCGGAGTGTACATAGTCAAATGAAGCAAAGCTTATGGTATCCATGCTACATCTCATGAAGCTTGCAGCGGGAGACTTAGCTACACTGGCTAAGCTTCCAAAACTCTATACTTCTACCCCCTCTTCTTGAGCCGGTTGCACTTGAACTTAGAAGGGAATACCCCGCTTCTCGAGGAGAGAGTTGCTAGACCGAGGCATTAGAGTTACCAGGTTGAGGGAGGCTGTTTCTTTGTTACTTCTGAGGTGGGGAGCCACATATCACTTACACTGCATGGAAAGACTCATGGTCATTAGAGTTTGTGTATGTAGACTTGTTCTGATCTGGTTCATTGAGGAGTCTTGTCCATAGATTGGTGGAACTTAGAGGCTGTTGGGTTTTAAGCTTAAGTCCAAATAAGGTTCCGACACATTAATAATCCAAAGATCTGATCGAGCTCCATATTTCAATTTAATGAAGGAAAGTTTAATAATTCAACCTTGATCCATGTACATCCTCTTTTTCTTTTTCTTTTTCTTTCTTTTTCACTTCTTTTTCAAATAAGTGTTTGCTAAGGGACTAGCAAAGTTAAGTATAGGGGGGTGATGAATACCCATTCATCACTCTTTATTCTTATATTTTAGCTACAAAAACCTTTGCAAATACATGTAGATATGTGTAAATACAAATAATTACCAAAAGCATGCATTGTGTAAAAACTTATAATTAGCATGTTTTTGTGCAAAAATAAAAGAATAAAGATCAAAAAGAAAAAGAGGGAAATATTTAGAATAAATATTGAGCAACCTAACCCAAGGGAGGGCTCAGCATGGGCCTGACCGCATAAAAGCCACAGTAGAGAGAGATAGGAGCTCATGTGTAAATATTTATGTAAATAAATAAAATTATATTTTCCTCAACCAAAAATATTCTTGTAAATATTTGTATATATTTAGAAGCTATTAAAAACAAAATAAAAATCTAAAATTCAAAAAATACCCCTTCACCTTGTACATAGACCATATTTCTATATTTATGTAACCTTATAAATAAATAAAATTATTTTCAAAACTTTTTGTAAATATTCTATGTTATATTGTAAATAAAATAAATAAAAAGAATTAAAACAAAAATCAAATAAAAATAACAAAAATTAAAAATACAAAAATATCTTGTACATGTGCCATGTACATAGTTGTACATAACTAATTATTTCCTCTATGCATATAAATAAAATAAAAATAGCCTTTTATTCCTCATTTTATTCTATAAATAAATAAAATATAAAATAGGAATAAAATTGTACAAAAATAACTAATTAAAAATCAAAATAAAAAACCCATATATAGTATATATACCCATATATAGCTATATAGTATAAACACCTTATTTATATTTCCAAAAATTAATTAAAAATCACCAAAAAATAGAGAAAAATAAAATAAAAATATTTTATGTTTTACGTTTTTGCTAATTCCATCATTTTCTGGCCTAAAATAAAGAAACAAAAATAAAAATACGTGGCTTCTCCTGATTGGTCCATGGGGGATGTTGACCCCCGGTCAACTCCCCCCGCGGACCTTCCTCTTTCGCGGATCGGGCTGTCGACCCGAGTTCTCTTATTTTTCCCAGCCTGATCCGCCTGCCATTCGCACAAACCCCGGGTCCTAATCCTTCTGCGTGCATCCGAGATCATCGCCCGGAGGTTTGCATGGGGATCCGCGCTCCGAGCTTCACGCCCGACTCCCTTCTAGCCGGACCCCTAGTGATATATAACCTGAGCTCCGCCGCACTCCATTTCCATCTTTGGCTCTCCACTCTCATTCCCGTGACCTCCATTGCAATCCCTGAGGTGACAGCTCGCGATTGCCCTTGTAGCAGTGAGGAGGGGGTGGCCGGACCACTGATCCGGCGACGTTGCGCCGCCGTGCTCCGCCCCGTGCAGGAGCTCGAGCCTCAGGCCTTGGCGACCTTCGAGGCAACGACCAGGAGCTGCCTAAGCTTCAGCACAGCCTTCCACTCCACCCAGGTAGCATTCTAGCTCTCCTATTTAGCTTAATTTCTTGTTTCCCCCAAATTTTAGTTCCGTCGAGTTCCTTTGATTCCGACCATATCGCGTATCTTCTCGATCATCGGAACCTACGCTCACCTTCGCCTTTCCTCCACGCACCTTCTCCGCCCCTTCGTTCAACCCAGCTCGCACAGGAGCCGGGGTTCGAGCTCCACCGTCCTCCGCTCGCCGGAGCTCGCTCGCCCCGACCCACAGCTCACCTTCACCCCACCTAACCGGGTCGAGGCACTTTGCCCTCGACCCGCGAAGCTCTTGAGCTACTTTGCAGGTCAAGAGGAGGCCATCTGAGGCCTCCCCACATCCAGGCCAGGAGCTCCCCTCCGTCGACCTCGCCGGAGCCCCTCCAGGGCTCGGCTGGGCCATCGGAGGCCACCACCAGCTGTGGGACGACATCGCCGATCTTCTCCGATCTTCAGAGGCAGCTGAGGAGGCCCACCGCTCGCGCACGAGGCCGGCGAACCTCGCCGGCCACCTGTTCTTCGAGGGTCCTCCACCACCGTCCGATCACCCTCCGCTCCAGTTTTCATCGTGACCGTCCATCTATCGAGGAGCAGCCACCGCTTGATCATCTCAAGGGTCGATCTGGATCGTTAGAGCAGAGAGAGGGAACCACCAGAATCCGAGGCCGTTCGATCGCCCACGTGTCCTCCTCTGCGCCGTCGATCAGGCTCACGTGCGGACGAAGAGAAGCGCCAGCCATCCGAGACCGTTAGATCAGCTACGTGGCGCTCATCCAGCCGTCGACGTAATAAGGGGTAAATTACCTTAGGCCCCCTCTTAGTTTCTGTTTTACGTGTCAGTCCTGTAAATATTTTAGGAGTTTTATTTACGTAGGGTTAATTGCACATTGGACCTCATGCTCGTTAATATTTGCACTTATGCCCCTGTATGTGTGAGCCACGTGCTTCGTCACGTGTAGTTTTGGTTTAATTGCAACTATTATCCTGTAGTTCTGGTTGCTTTATGATTGAATAGAAACTTTTTGGTAATTGCATATATGCCCCTGTGAACGTTTTATTTCCGCATGTGCGCCTTTTAGTGGGTTATTTGCAACATAGCCCCTGGACTTTTTGGTACGAGTTACCAAAAGGTCCTAGGACTTGTTTTTATTACCAAAAGGTCCCTGAGTGCCCCAGGCACGCGCCACGCGCGTGACTTGCTGGGAAAATTGCACCTGGACCCCCAGATCTTCGGGTATTTGCACTTAAGTCCCTGTGCACTGTGCCCCCTTTTGATTTTTGAATAAAATATCAAATCACCTCCAAATTCGATGAAAATTTGACACATGGCTCCTGCCATGTTGTAGGATTTTTGAGAATTTTGGAGGACATTTCTGAGTTTATTTACTATTTTTAAAAATTCAAAAAACATCTATTTTTGGCATTGTTTCACTTGAAAAATCACAAAAAAATATTAAAACCCCCCTAAAAATTCTATAAAAATTAGATACTGTTTCTTGTGTGTTGCTTGATTTTCTAGCCAATTTTGGCTATTTTTCATTGCTTAAAAACCCTAAAAATTCAAAAACACCTAAAAACTCATAAAAATCATATCAAATAATCTAAAAACCCAAAAACAATAATTTTGGTGCTCAAATTTTCCTTGTTTTCTCTAGTATACAGGAAAATTACCTCCAGGCCCTCTTGAGATCCTTAGATATTTTATCTTTGGATTTTGGACCTGGCTGGACAGTACCTTGTCTTTTTAGTACTGTTTGATTTTTAGAAAATAAAATACACATCATAAAAATTCCAAAAATTCACCAAAAACACTTAAAAACCCAAAAAAAATAAAAACATTTTTCCTTGAATTTTTGCTTGATTTTTGATGCTTGAAATAAATTGATAAAGTGTGTTTGTTTTTGTTTTCTTTTATTTTCTCATTATATTGAAAATCCAAAAAAAATTTAAAAATAATTAAAAACCACAAAAAAAATGTTTTCCCTTTTTCTTTGATTCTTCGACTACTTCGTAGGCTTTTTAAGCCAACCCGTGCTCCTTGTGTTCGACCCTGGGTGCTATACCAGGTTAATCTCATAGCTAGACTGCTCTCTTTTGTGCTCGATTGATTTTGTATTTTTCGAGTGGTCTGATTTTTCTTGATATACCTATCCTCTGAGATCCGGGTCGCAACGACCCTTGCCTTATTACCTTCACCCGGGTCTTCGAGATTCTTAGGTCATCATGCATGCAAGTCATATGAGTAATATGATCTCTCAAAGGGATCATACATGTTCATTTACTGAACCAGAAGACATGAGATCACTCATGAGATATTGAGAAGAATTAAATTCTGTACACGGTCGTCTCGCTTTGGAAGCTTGACTGAATTTGTAGGTTTAATATATGCTTTTGGAAAGTATATGGTCAACACCTGGGTATGATATATGCTTTTGGAAAGTATATGATCGATACCAACTCCCAATAGTCAAATGAGAAACTTAATGATACATCCCTGAAGTAGACAATGAAAAGAGATCCAATACTTCAGGTTTATTCTAGGTCTTCCATTATGTAGGATGTACATGTATTAGGAAATACCTGAGGGCGATGTGATTATAAACGATTGTATAACTATGACGCTTTCATTCCCAAGGAGGGATGAAATGGGTATGAATTTTAGTGACTCCTCTCAGTAGAGAAGTGATCTGATCTTGGTCCAAATATTAGACATTGATCTGAATGTGATTTAGATGCAATGAGAAGATTAGATTTGCAGGCTTGATTTAATTAAGCATCTATGAGAGGTCTGCAAGATCTAGATTTGAGATATGATCTCAATATCCAAGTCACTATACGTGTAACAATACAATTGCCCTGTCCTTATCTCCAAGTATCCATTGAAAAAGTGCATTGTTCTTAAAAGAGTTCAAGAATAATTTCGTTATTGATATATGTATTCGAGCATTGAGAAAAAAAGATAATTAAATATAATTTAATTATTATGAATAATATGAATTTGATTCATATTATAAGGAGAGGTATCTGAGATAATTAAATTTGATTTAATTATCAAAGATGTGAATAATGTGAATGTTATTCATATTATTTAGGTACATAAGAATAGAGATCCAAGATGATTAAATGAGATGGATATGAATACTGTGGATATCAGTATCCATATTAATCATAAATACATTATAAATGTGATTTATAGTATATTAGAGAGAGACTATTGTGATTATATTTGTTAATTAATTATTGATATGTGGATTGATATTGGATGATTAATTGAAAATATAATTTACATTTTGTTTTGGTATGTGAATATGATTCACATTTTCTAATGGCATGATTACAATATCCATCGGATAATTATGAATTAATTTTGTAAAATAATTTACAACAATTGTTATTGTAAATCTTGGAGATATCATGAGATAATGAGATCTTATGACATTTTGAAGAGACAAACTAAATCCATCTCTACAGGGTGGACGACCACCAATCTCCAAAGGAGAAGAGTGCCCCCCCTTAGGGGATAAGGTCTATCTCTTCATTATCTCCAAGGCTAATTGATTAATTTGATTTAAAATAAATTATATTGATTTATCAATGTATATTAATTTAAATTAAATTAACTATTATTGTATTTCATAACAAGATCATGACCATTGAAAGAAACACAAATCAATCTCATCCATGGGATTTGTGTGCACATGGATTGCGATCCATGGATCCCAAAATACCATATAAGAAGATGCACCCCTTTCTCTTCAAGATATATTATCAACAATATCTCTCTCTCTCTCACATTCTCAAGAGGTAACCATAATTCTTGTTTGTGGTTTAGATGAAATGATCTAAGAAATGTTCTTGAATCATGTAGTTTCATCACATTATTTTTTTTAAATTCTGCTACCCGGAGCAACTAGTTCGACTAGTCGCTCCCGATCGTATGTGATATGATCCTCGCGCATCTGTGATGTGATTAAGGATCTTTTTATATTCTTCAAGTGGTATCAGATCCTTAGGTAAGAGGCTTTTGATACCATCCACAAACTAAGAAGACTTGGGTTCATTATGGCTTAGGCAAATTCTATAGCATTTCATTTTCACAACCCTATTTTGTGATTATTTTCAGCCTTGAAAATGTTTAAACACAAAATTATCACTTGAAAATTGTTTCTCATTAATTAAGAAATTCATGGGATTTTAGTTTGTGTGATTTGAAATCTTATAAATCAAGTTATGATCATTTTAATGAACATATATCCACTGTTTCAGGGTTGGCGACTCTTGACATAATGAAGGAGTTAGTTACTATTTGAAACACATAGAAATGCATGCTAATCACTTGGGTTATTTTGTAAATCAAATTAGAAAACTTTGAAAACTAATTTTGAATTATTTGGATTTAAATTGAATGATATATGCTAATTTTAGTAAGTGAGGATCATTGCTGGAAATTGCACTCTTTGTGATTATCATTTAATAAATTAATAAAATTAAGGTTAATTTACTGAAATAATTATGAATAATTTTTTTTAAATATTTTATGTTAATTATATCCTTAAATGACATTTCCTTAACTAACAGTTGATTAGATATGATCTAGATCTCAAACTGGTTACATCATACACTTTCCAACAAACAATGTTGCTTGAATAGGGAATTTGTTTAACAAATTTCCTTATAATCAAAATAGTTTTGATTATTACTATATGATATAATTTCGGTTGAAAAACCAATCCATCTCAAGTACAAAGTCATCAATGTTGCATTATCCTTTCCTGAGGCAGATATAGTGTCTAGTCAGGGAGCATTGGGGTAGCATGTTGGACCGTGTGTGATCTGTCTCACTCCAGTCAGTACTGGCCATGACAACGGGTAGGGTCGGTATAATGCTTGAGAAATCATGATATATTTTCTAATTATTAAAATTTGAAATAATACATATTTGAGATAATACCATATTTCAAGTAACAATGAAGAACGTTTGTTGGATATCAATTGGATCATTGATTTATTGTGATTAGATTAATTGGTATGCAATTAGAATTTAAACACTCTATTATGAATAGAGTTATATTTCTATTGTAAGAATTAATCGTAATGAATATGATTCATAATAATTATTTAGATTTTGAATGTGATATGGAGAATCACATAAGCGATATCCATGGTCTCCCGTCAAGGCAAAGGGTTCCAGCGCCAGAGATTGTATGTAGGAGATGTATGTCCGAAGTGACAGCTCCTGCTTACAAGCACATTTGGATCAGGCTCTTTGTTTCTCGACAGATTAAGGACATATGCATAATGACCTCAATATGGAGTACTCATATTATTGGGGTTATATTGGATTGCACATAGAAAGTTGTATTCCTGTCGACGGTTAGTTCAATTAATGACGGGTCAACTTCACCTTAGAGGTAGTGCGCCCGGGTGTTAAATAACGATTTGGGAATGTAAGTCGGACTTGCAAGGAGGAATGAGTTCCTGCTTCTTTTTATCTGAGTTGCAAGTTCTCATATTATTGTGATGAATCTACATTTCATCATCTTTATTCTATCATTTTGACCTCAAAAACCCTAGCAAATGCATGTAAATACCTCTAATTCAGACATTTTAACATTCATGCATGTGTATGTAAATAGTGTATAAAATACGGTTTTAAAGCCAAAATTATAGAATAAAGAAAAGAAAAGAAAAAGAATAAAAATTTGTAATTTATGACCCAAAACCCTGAGACTTAGGCATCTTGATGACTAGGTCGACAAGGAATAAAGTAGGCGGAGATAAGGGCCAAAATAGAATAAAAATTCCCTTTTATTTAATTCATTATTTATTCATTTTTGGACCTAATTTTGGTTCCACTTTTTATACTTCAAATAAAGAAACTTTGTGCAAGAAAGTTGTAGATGATTAAATATAGAAAAATCTAAAATTGATTTCACTGAAAAATAATGTACAGATAAAAAGTTATGATCTGAATAACTTTCCAAAATCCCAACTTCCCGAACCTATATCTCTCCAATAAAAACTCGAAACTTATCAAAATCACTTTAATTGTATATAATTTTCAATAAGCTATTCAATGATGGTGGTTTCATATTTTTTGGAGTTACAATTTGAAAGTTGAGTTTTGGACCCCTATTGTATACTTGTACAGATTAAAATATTCATTTTAATTTATTATTCATTATTTTGATAATTTCTTATATTTAATAATTTTTTAAATATTATTTATAATATAGATGTATATGAAAACTAGAATAAAATACTAAATAAAATATAAAAATAAAATACTTATACAAACACATAGGTGTAATACCTATAACTATACCTATATAAACAATTCATCTATTTATTTAATTGTAAAAAATATTCAGAAAAATAAAATGAAAGTATATTTGAGTGTCTAAAATTAATATTTAAAGATATAAAATAATAACAAAAATTATAAAAGTAAATGTACAAAATAAAAATAAAATATTAAATTATATAGATAATTATACCTATACATGACTTTAAAAGGTAACTTATAATTCCACACTTCAAAAAAAAATAAATACAAATCACCATAAAATACTTTATAAAATAATGAAGATTTTTTCTTTAATAACTTAAAATAAATTAAATCACTTGCTATTTTAAAACGAATTTATAAGTCTTTTTTCCAGGGATTTTTTTGAACCAGGTTCTTTCCCTAGTTGACCTCGGTCAACTCTCTGATCGAGGTCTGGCCTTGTGTCAGAACGGGTTTTGATCCGTTTCCGTGGATTTTTCGAGGATGAATCTTGCATCCTTTCATGATGATCCCTTCTGCAGTTTTGCTCCTCGATAATCCACGATACATGCCCGTAGCTTTCCTTGGGAATTGCATCACTGCTTTGCATTATTCACCTCATTCATTTCACCGCTTCGTCAACTCCTTCAAAACCCCCCTACCGTCCTTGAGCATTTGATCGCTCTTCCACCACTCGAACTTCAACCTAGGACATCGCGACCTTCCTGGTGACAGCAGGAACCGGCTGCGCTCGTTAGGAGGCCTGAGAGGTGTTGAATCGAGCTAATCCACCTCACCGAAGTGGATCGTCGGAGCAAGATGCTGGTGCCATTCCTCAGTGAGTTTTCCCCTTCTTTTGTGCACCTTCGAATTCCTTAGGATATATGTAGTTGGATCTCGCTATTCATCGTCACCAAATCGCTCTTTATCATTGCAAAAATCCCTAAATCTTCGCCCGACCGTGCACCGTGTTCGCCGGCTGACGTGGATCGCCTCAACCGATCATATCCACCTCTCCACGGGGTCGAGGTAACTTGCCCTCGACCCTTTCACCTATTTTCTGCAGGTCCTGAGCCAAACCAGCATCTGGGGGAGATTTTGACCACATGTCGGAGATACCTAGGGCCTCCAGCTTTGCCGCCTCCTAGCGTGAACACCTCTGCCCTCTGGCGATTTCTAACGCCTCCAGTCAATAGAAGAGCCCTGCAGGAACTCCCACGGTGATTTTGAGCTTCCCTGGACTTCAGAGGAGCGAGATCGGAGGGGGAGAAGGTCACCCTCGCCGGCCTTCGTCCCTGTTGTTCCTCGGCCTTGCTTCGCCGTCAGATTAAGAACGCCAGCCCCAGGTCCCCAGTAGTCATTTGATCTCTGCACGCATCCACCATTCGATCATTGGAGGAGATCTAATCTTAGTCGTTTAGCGCGAAGGGGTATCACCCAAGGAGGGCACGACGCGTGGCAAGTCATCGTATATCAACCGTCCGCTCGGGCCTGTCGTGAGGGTATTTTGCATACGTCCCCTCATAATTTTTTCTTTTAAATTTTAGTACCAAAACTTTCATCTGTTGTTGTGTATTTTTTTAATATTTACAAATAGCCCCTGGAATTTTTCATATTTGCGAACAGGTCCCTATCCACGTCACCTCACGTGCCGGTATGCGTGAGGGGGGTCGGCATTTTGCATAGGACCCCTTGTAGGTTTAGTTATTTGCGTTTAGTACTAAAAATTTCTTATTAAGTATAATATTTTTGGAAAAATTGCAAGATAGCCCCCGTATTTTTGGAATATTGCGTTTAAGTCCCTACCAAGCACGCGTGTCAACGTACGTACGTGGGCTGTGCTTTTTATAGAAGTACCCTTGTAGTTTTGTCCATTTATATTTAGTCCAGAAATATTATTTTTGCATTCTAAAATTGTAGGAAATTTGCACTTTGGCCCCTGTGATTTTGGATATTTACAAATATGCTCTAGCTAGTAGTGTAGTTTCGCTTTGTTGTCTCTATTTATTTCATGCATCTATAAAAATCTAAAAACTCTTAAAAAATATAATTCTGTCTATTACATTGCTCTATCATGCCATATTTGTATTATGCATTTTTGTTGCATTTTAATATTTATAAAAATTCAAAAACATGCATTTTCTTCACTGTTTGATTAGACCGTACATAAAATTTATAAAACGCTTTTTAAAATTCCAAAAAAAATATATTTTTATTTTTCTGTGTGTTTTAATTTCAGACCAAAAATCACTAAAAAATTTAAAAGAAAACTCCTAAAAATTAGAAAACCCCTAAAGTCTTTATAAAAATCTTAAAAATTCCTAAAAAGTCACAAAAATCTAATTTCTTTTTCTAAATTCTCCTTACTAAATTACCTTTAGTTTAAAATTAATTTGGAGAATTTTTGACACTGTTTGGTATTTTTTATCTCCATTTTAATTTCGGGAGTTGATTTTGTTCACTGTTTTCAGTATTCTTGACTTTGTAAATATCGAATAAATAAGAAAAAAATCTAGAAAAATCATAAAAACATTATAAAATTATAAAAAGTACAAAAAATCTTTATTTCCTGTATTTTGAGTATTTTCACCTATTTTTATACCTCACTGATCTCTCTTGTGCATATATATCCTATATAGTTTTATAGTCTTATTAAAAGAAAAAATATATAAAACATAAAAAGAAAATAAAAAAACAATAAATTAAAAATCAAAATATAAAAATAAAAAAATCAAAAATTAAATATAAAAATATAAAATTAAAATCCCACAAAAAGTTTCAATTTGGCTAAGTGATTCACAAGACATAGGGTGCTTGACTTCTGTCTAGCCTGCTTTACTCCTTTGCTTCCTGAGTTCGACCCCTACTTGCTTGCCACTATACATTCTTAGTAGGGTATAATAAATTTTAACTCTTGCGCATAATTACTTACTTATTTGTGTGGGTTAATCATTGATCAATGAGAAGGTTTAAGTAGTAGCTTCAATCTGTCAGGTCATTACTTAGCCACTCTCATCTTGTTATTTTTCAAATGGCACTGTTGCCGGGGAGCATCGACTTGTAGAGTAGACCTTTATCTTCTTATTTACTTATCCATTTTGACTATCTCTTTCTATTTGATCATTGATTGTGAACTTTCTGACATCTCTTTCTTGTCTTCTTGCGAGGGACCACGGACCAAGGAGGATCGCCTAGGTGATTCTACACAGCCTTGAGAAGCGGAGTCGGCTATTCTACCCTAGGCGGCAGGAGAGAGCAGGAGGCTCTTGAGAGAGAGAGAGCATAGTTTAGATTTTTATTTTTGTGAGAGAGAGATTTATTGACTATAAATTGTAATAATACATGTACCCAGGACTTTGAACTTTCGGGCCCAATTTCCAAGTGTTTGTTTACTTGGAGGCTCATCGCAGTTTTGATGTGCTTTTATCGCTTTATTTTATTTTGTTTTCCGATTCTGATTTTCATTATTTTGTGGAATGATCCCTTAGTCTTTAGGCTTGCTAGATCGTGTAACCTAAGGTCAAACACCTAATAACCATTGCATGCACCTATATATAGTCTTCTTGTTTGGACTTAGAATTAATTAAGTTCTTGACACATAGCTTGAAACCGCACACTATGCGAGCTCTCCATACAATGCTTGTAAGACCCATTGTGGTGGGCACCGAGGAGGCTTCAAGATCAAACTTTAGGTTTCATTCTTTGTGTTTAGCATTTGGTTCTTCACGCTAGTAGTTTCCTGCTTATGAAGATTTCTGTGTGCATATCGACATTTAGTATAGGTTTATAAATTCATGTTTTGCATCCCGCATGGGGAGAGCTGGGAAGCACTGTAAGTTTTCTAACTGAGCATTCATCATTAAGACACTAAGGTGAGATTTCCATCTTAGTGTTGCCTTTCATTGCTTTGTCGACCTTCTCCCTCTGTTTTTGGATTAATTAGGAATCAAAGAAAAGATAAAAATCATTAGGCGCTTGTATTGAATCTACTCAAAACAAGTGATAACACAAAAAAATAAAAAAGGGACTGCTAAAAATACTTGACCTAAATAAAATTTGTTAATTGGACTCATTGCCTTGGGGTGAGCAAAGCCCTCATTTGTTTTCAGGTTGCATTGGAAGGTCTCCTTCCCAGTGAGGTGAGCGAAGTTGTAAGGATTAGAGCCCAAAACCCAGTCTGTGGCTACTTTGTGTATCACCTAGATTTCCGAAGTATAGGAGCTTCTATCGTACGTAGAAGAGTAGTGCTTGGTCGGTAATGATGAGTCTCTATTGTGTAGAGCATCGACCTTGTCCGAAGTATCGAGCATATGCCACGCCTTCATGGGGGTGTCTGTCTCATCGTCTTGCGTCCAAGTAGGTTCTTGCACGCTCACAGGTGATTCCGTTGCGAGCGAGTCCCGAAGTATTGGTCTCCTATCATCTTCCTCCTTCTATTTCTTTGGCTAAGTAGGGATCTAGGAAGAGTTACAAGGACATCAAAAAGTGCAGACTACATGTTACAAAGGAGGAGGACAAGTACGGGATACTTTTCTAGAAGTACTCTCACTCCTATAGGCATAGCGCTCTAAGGACTCGTGATAAGATAAATTGCCTGATTTCAAATCTAAAAAACAACAAAGATAATTGTCGAACCTTGACGGATTCACGAGTCGAGTTGGTGAACCTATTTTTTGAGGTTTGATTGATTACTTTCATTAAGGTAAAGATCAAAAACATCGCGCATTTGCACAATTTTGCTTCCCTCACCTTTGACCCTCGCTTATTGTGAGACTTCTACAGTTTTACATTCCTTTTATTTCTTGTTCACCTCCGTACTCCTCATCCATCATCTATCCCTTTTGTCCCTCTCAAGATGTCGTCACACGGATGGTTTAGTCGGGACCCCGCCAATTCCCACATCAATTCTGTATCTCCTACATCTTCATTAAATAGGGGTGATATCCAAGTAATTAGTTCACATCTCGCGAATTTCTTCTCGGATTCCCCTAATCTCTCTTCTTTCGACACTTTCCTATCCCTAATGAATACGTTGTTCGAGATGGACTCGCAACCCGAATCAGCCCTACCCTTTCAAATAAACCGGGATTACTCATGTCCCACAATTAAACCTTTGTGGATGGAGATCGATTTCAATCAATATCCTATGCTCCGTTCACAACATTCTGGGATTGACCTTAATTCCAGACTCATATCAGTAGTTGGTGCTCAGAAAGAAATTGATCAGGGTTTATTCCGTCCTACAGATTCTCAACCTGATCACAAGGCCGAAATTCAAGTCTATTCCGAGATGGCTCCAAACTGAAGAGGAACGTGAACATAGCCCCAGCCGATAACCAGCAGACCAAGGGGAAGGACAATTCACTACACAGAATGAGGTCAACAACCAGTTGCTTGCTTCTGTCTAGGCTATCCAACAGCAACTGACTAATCAGGCTTTGGCCCAGACTGCATCCAAGATATGCTCAATGATTTAAGGAGAAGGGCTGACGAGAGAGATGACAGATGGGAGGATGAGCCAGATCAACAGTTCAATCAAGGAGGTGCTGGAGATGAACTCTTAGTGGGAAGTCCGGATTATGAAGAATGGATGCAGATTTACCGCAGCCGAAGCCGACCTTGAAGCAAACATACAACCCTGGAGCGGGTCGTATAACCGAGTGGATCCAGATTCCACAAATTCATGCCCACTTCGAGATGAAGCCGTAGTTTCTATATCTGCTTCCCACATTCCATGGGAACACCACTGAGGAGTTGCACATCCATCTCAAGAAGTTTGGCTGCATCTGTGCCATCGCTCACTACCCCGGTATTCCTTTGGGGGTAGTCAAGATGACTGCTTTCCCCTTTAGCCTCCAAGACAAGGCCTTGTATTGGGTCGATCACTTGGGTAGTCACGACCTGGGAGGAGTTGAAATCTGCATTGCTTCACAAACTCTATCCTCTGGGTTGTCTAAACCAGATGCGAGCTCGCATCTCCAGCTTCTATCAGCAACCCAACGAGATGATCCATGAAGCTTGGGAGAGATTCAAGGAACTACAAGAACGGTGTCCCCACCACGAGATTACCAAGACTAGTCTCATGCAGATCTTCTTTGGTGGTTTGACACTAGAAAGCCAGAGACTCATTGATGGCGCTTATGGATGTTCGTATTTCAATAAAGATGAGGATGTTGTATGGAACATTTTTTAGGAGATGGCCGAGGGAGAGGCTGCTCAGTCCTCATCACGAGCTTAGATGAAGATGCATGCAGCCATCAACAAGCCCGTGAACATGGCTAGACACACCGAAGAAAAGGATGAGAGCTCCAACCTCAGCATTATTGGGAGTCACTTGTCTAAGGTCGACATTATCGAGAAGAGGTCCCAAGACCTCAGAAAATTATATGTCATCGAGAAGAGAACCCAAGGTTTGGAGAAGCTCAACTTGATTTCTCAACAACTAGAGAAGCTAGTTCGAGCCCTGAACGCCAACGCTTGCAAATCTATGTATGCTACTGAGAACTTCGCTGAGCCAAAGGAATCATCACGCATACAACCTCCTTAGCCTAGTCCTCCGCAGCCTCTGCTAGTTCAGCATGTATACTATGTACAGGCACTGGAGTAGCCCCCACAGTCACAGAGCCAGATGGTCGTCTATCAACCAGAGCTGCTTCCTGTTTATCTAGAGCAGTTTCCTCCTTCCCCACCACAAATTCAAGAGATCAATGGTGTGTGGGAACCTGAACAACAGATGACCCATCCTCAGGGACACTTCCAGGGTCAGAACTCGACGAATCGACCACCATACTAGCAACAACAGGGAGGTAGGAACTTCCAGCCTCAAAATCATCAGCGACAACAATATGGGAACACATGGAGGCAAGGATACCCGCAGCAGCAACCCAGCTACCATAATCAAAGCCACCCTCCACAGCAACCGGCTAGAGCATACCATCATTCATATCCCGTCCAACAGTATTCACAGTAGCCCTCTCATTTCCCCCCTCACCAATTTTCACAAGGTTATCAATAACACCCCCTCCAAATTATCCGAATCAGAGGCCCAAGGGGGCGATTCATCTGAAGTCGCACTGGTGAACCCGACCCTTGCTTGTCTTGCACAACTTGTCGGAAACATCGCTGAGATGACCCAGAAGATCAACGACCTGATGGTTGCCAAAACCGTCATACCAGCCCAGGTTGAGGCAAACCCGAATAACTTCTGATGCAAGGAGCAGGTAGCTTGTAGTGATCTACTCGATTCAAGTAAAAATGATTTATTTATATCTAACGATGTTACTCTCAGGAGCGGTAGAGCGCTACATGCATCAGCAACCGCGAAGGGAAAGCACATTGCATCTGAAGGGGAATCGTCAATCTAGCCAGCACGATGGCCAAGCAATATTTTTGGAAGGGCACCATATGCAGAAAACTCACAAAAAATGAAGAAAATACAAAAACACAAAAAGACAACGACATCCTCGGTGGAGATCAGCCGGTATTAGAAACGAATGTGCACATCCCAGAACCAGCTACAGCTTTGAAGAATTTTGTACCTACAACAAAGCCCATGCCAGCACCAGAAATCGAGCCTGTTATTTTTGGTCCACATGTTGTACATGATTCTATACATTTTTGTCATCTACCTGTAAAAAACAATATGGACACTATTTTGGATGATACGATTGAAAATTATTTACATATTCCTTTCCCTGAAGCTATGAAAAGATACAAAAAATGAAATTTTGAAAAATGCTGTCTGACCCTGACATCATTGAGATTATTCAGAATTTACCTTGAATATGCCCTTAATGAATGCTCTTGAGTACATGCCTGCTGTGAAAAAGGGACTAAAGATGCACGTACAAATAAGCACATGCCTCATCCCCATAACTCTAGAAACAAAGGAGGCAAGCCTAAAAAGCACATATTCACAATGGCCACAATCAATGCTATCAGCAATCTCCCAGACAAGAAGCCAGATAATGGAGAGCCTCTTGTATGATGACAGATTTCGATCAAGAATTTGAGCGCACTCTGCTGGATAGCGGGTCTTCTGTTAACTTGATGCCAGCTTCATTGATCACGGAGTTCAGGTTAGGACCGCTCAATCCCATCAAGTTGATTCTACAGTTTGCAAACAAATCAGTCAAGAGGCCAATGGGGTGTATTGGAGGACGTGATAGTCACGGTTCAAGGGAAGCAATTCTCGGTCGATTTGTTGTATTAGATATGGACGTCTCTACACCCTTGCTCCTCACCCCAATCATACTCGGACGACCATTCGTGCGGACGTTGAACGCGATGGTTAATTATGGGACTGGAGAATTCACTTTCGATGCTGGCGGTGACACGATTCAAATAAACACCCTATCTGATGCCAAACCGTCAGAAAGAGCATCTACAACATGTGCAAAGGTGATTGATTCTTCCAAAGACTGCGACTTTCTAGATGAAATTCAAGATACAAATCTTTTTATAGATGACAAAGAGATCTATGAATTCCTCTATCCCAAGGAAGGAATGGACACTACAGTCAAATTTCCCCTTATCAATCACTATGAGATAGGTGATGGCCTACTAGAGGAGACCCAAGTGGCGATGATATGCCTTTAAGATCAAGAGAAGATTATCAAAGAATTCTGCGATGAAGAAGATGCTATTGAAACGTTCTGTAAAGGCTAGATTAAGGAGACAAAACAGAGCACGGTGGGCACAGAACAGATGAAAGAATCACCACTTGAATCAGTAGCTGAAGTCACTTCTGAGGCAGCTCCTACCCCACCAGAGTTGAAACCCTTGCCCTCCAATATGAAATATGCCTTTCTTGCTGGAGAACCTAACATGTACCCGGTCATTATCAATGTGCATCTGACCACAGACCAAGAATCTCGTCTGGTGGAGGTTCTTGAATGCAACCGCAAGGCTATAGGCTGAAAAACTTCAGATCTCCACGGGATCAATCAATCTTTGTGGTCGCATCGCATTTTCCTGGAAGACGACTGCAAACTCTCTCGAGAACTTCAGAGATGTCTCAATCCTAATCTGCAGGAGGTTGTTATGAAAGAGATCCAGAAATAGTGCGGTGCGGGATTCATTCATCCCATCTCTGACATCAATGAGCCCTCTGCATGTGGTGCCAAATAAATCAGGGATCACCATTGTAAAGAATGATAAAGGAGAGGAAATCGCTACCATACCCACTTCTTGGCAAGTATGTGTGGATTACAGGAGACTTAATCTCTCCACCAAGAAGGACCACTTCTTGTTACCCTTCATCGACCAGATCTTGAAGAGATTGACCGTGAAGGAATACTGTTGCTTCTTGGATGGATACTCTGGTACAATCAAGTAGCTATAGCTCTTGAAGACCAAGAGAAGACCACGTTCACCTATCCTTTTGGGACATACGTCTTCAGACGGATGCTGTTCGGGCTATGCAATACCCCAACCACATTTCAAAGGTGTATGCTTGCAGTTTTTGCCGACGTGGTGGGCAACTTTCTTGAGGTCTTTATGGATGATTTTTCAATCTACGGGGACTTATTTGATCAATTTCTGGATTATTTAGACCGAGTCTTATGGAGGTGCTGCGAAGTAAATCTGGTGCTCTCGTGGGAAAAGAGCAACTTCATGGTGACCGAAGGAATTGTGCTGGGTCATATTATTTATAAACGTGGCATGGAGGTTGACCCAGCCAAGATGGAGGTGATTTCTAAACTCGAGCCACTTACAACAATCAATCAAGTCAGGTCATTCTTGGGCCATGTCAGTTTTTACTAACGATTCATCAAAGATTTCAGCAAATTGGCTAGACCATTGACTGAGTTGCTCGGCAAGGAGAATGAATTCATTGTATATGACCGTGTGCTCCTTGCCTTTAATCAACTGAAAGAACTTATCACTCAGGCCCCTATCTAGCAGCCACCAATCTGGACTCAGCCTTTTGAGATAATGACTGATGCGTCAAATTATGCCATTGGTGTTGTACTCAGATAGAGGAAAGATAATATACCATTTACAATTCACTACGCTAGTCGAATGCTCGATGAAGCCCAGCATAACTACACTGTCACTGAAAAGGAGCTGCTAGCGGTGGTTTTCGCCTTGGAAAAATTCAGATCCTATCTCCTCGGGTCCAAAGTGATCATCTACACGAACCATTCGGCCATCCGGTACCTATAGCAGAATAAGGATGCCAAGCCATGTCTTATTCGGTGGATCCTTCTCCTTCGAAAATTTGACCTTGAAATTAGAGATAAATCTGGGGTAAAGAGTGTGGTGGCTGACCACTTATCGAGGCTTCTTGAACCAAAGTCTCCTGAGCTAAGCCTACAATCTATCACAGAGACCTTTCCACACATGAAAATATTGTTAGTTACCTCGCTTCCATGGTATGCACACATTGTGAATTATCTCATGACCAAGAAAATCCCACAGGATTGACCGAACCTGAAAGTGGACAAATTCTTTTCTAAATCCATTTCTACCATTGGGAGAATCCATACTTATTTCGTGAGGGGCAGACTGTATCCGGAGAAGGTGCATTCCTCAGGAGGAAGTTTCAAGTGTCCTTGCCTTGTGACATGACCAAGATTATGGAGGACATCATTCGGGCAGATGAACGACATCTAAAGTTCTTAGAAGTGGCCTCTGGTGGCCTACACTATTCAAAGATGCATATGATTATGTTAAATGTTGCACTGATTGTCAGAAGATGGGCGAAACCATAGGAATGAGAGACACAATGCCTCTGAAATTCATTCATATATCAGACGTCTTCGACGCATGGGGCATCAACTTCATGGGCCCATTTCCCAACAGCCAGGGTTATGACTATATTCTGCTTGTTGTCGACTATGTAAGTCACTGGGTGGAGGCTATCCCCGCCCAAACCTCTGACAGTAGGACTATTTGTCGATTTTTAAGAGATCACATCATAGAACGGTTCAGGATCCCTAAGATTCTCATATCTGATAGGGGTAGTCATTTCATAAACAGAGAGGTGAAGAAGCTGACTCAAGAATTCTGCATTGAACATCATGTTGCTTCACCTTACCACCCACAGTCTAATGGCTTAGCTGAATGTTCAAACAGGGAGATCAAGACAATTCTACAGAAGCTTGTGCATCTGGATCGCAAGAACTGGTCTCAGTTGCTTGATTAAGTTCTTTGGGCTTATAGAATAGCTTACAAGTCACCCTTGAAAATGTCTCCCTACCGCCTTATGTATGGCAAGCCATGTCATCTATCGTTTGAACTAAATAAAAAATCTCTACGGGCCATCAACATATGTAATTTCGATTATGAGAAAGTCGGGAAGAACCGCAAATTGGATCTGAACAGATTATTGGAAATTAGAGAACATGCATATGACAATAGCCTAATGTACAAGGAGAAGGTCAAAACATAGCATAACAAGCATATCCGCTGCAAGTCCTTTGAGACGGGTCAGAAGGTGTGGTTATTTGATGCGAAATTAAAGATCTTTCCAGGTAAATTGAAGAGAAAATGGACTGGGCCGTTTCTAGTTAAGCATGTGCGTGACAATGAAGTGTATTGATATCTAATATGTCAGCTGACGCACAACCATTTGTAGTCAATGGAATGCTTATGAAACCTTACCTTGAACATGATACATTCATGTTTGTTGTTGACTCGATTCAAGTAATCTATAGGGATGAGCCTGATATTTTCAAAGCAGCAGAGGAAGACAAAACAGAGCGAAACATTTTTGAATGACTTTTCTACTTTTCCTTCTCTTCGATCTTATTCTACCGACATGATGTCATCCCCTTCATCATTGCTACACTTAGGATGTACTTTATCCTAAGTGTAGGGGGGATGTACATCTCGAGTTGTTCATATTCTGTCTTTTGATATCTTTTCTTCTTTTCTTCTTTTTTCTTTTCATCTTCTATCTTCTTCATCTAACGAAAATGTGTCACCCCTTTTTGTTAGTCTTCTATACTTAGGACGTACTTTGTCCTGAGTATAGGGGGAGTGTGCCCCGAGTTCTTCCATTCTTTGATCCTCACCACTGCCTCCTCTTCTTGTCTATACTTAGGGATACCTTACCCTAAGTATAGGGGGAGACAGTCTGAGTACGATCTGTTCATTCCCACCGTTGACCCTCCCTGCCTTGTGCACAGTTTGTTATACTTAGGATTATTTGATCCTAAGTATAGTGGGGACGATCAGCTTCTCATTGAAGGATATAGAAAATATCCTCAAGCGCATCACAGAAGCGTGATCGTCGTATCGGATACGACGAAGAACGACTAGTCGTACTAGTTGTTCGGTGCAGCGGAATTTAAAAAAATTTTATTCGATGAAACCACATGATCCGAGAACCATTCTCTGATCGTTTCATCTATAACCACAACAAGTATAATGCAATACCTCTTGAAGCGTGGTTGATCAAGTCTCTAAAGGAAGAGACCTCCTGTCTCAAGTCCGATCGTCGGCGAGACTGCTTGCGAGCGCGGGGATGAACCGCGTTGTCCTCGCAATCCAAGAAAATGATCCAAGCATGGTTGCTCCTGATCTCATCACACGAGATCAAACGTCTCCTTCGTGAGAGGAACTCTCCAAGAAGACGGAGAACCGAAGAATGTCGAAGCGGCAGCGCGGTGGCGAAGGCGACGACGGTTCTATCCTCTAGGGTATGGTGGACGGCCACCAACAAGAGAGGGAGAGAGGGCTGGCGTGTATGAAGAAATGAGGGAGAGAGAGAGCTCCAATATTGCAAGTTATTAGAGAGCATAGTATGCCTCTCTTTTTATAGGGTTTTGGGATCCATGGATCTCAATCCATAGGACACATAAAATCAATGGGTGAGATTGATTTGTGTCAATCCAATGGCCAAGATTGTTGTTGTCAAAAGCAACAAATTTAGGTCAAAATATATTTGACAAAATCAAATATAATTTATTCCTAAATCATCCCAACAAATAAGGAGAGAATACACATGGAGATCAAATCTCCATGTGCAATCAAGAGGGGACGGCCACCCATTCCATATAGGAATTGGGTGCCGCCCACTTGTTTCCCAATGGAGAGCAATCTCATGGATTTCCATGAGATTGCATATCTCCTTGGATTTCTCTCCTATTAATTTGCAACAAATTTTGTTGGGTTTTATTCTTCAAAAATAATTCACAATTATCTTTGAGAATATTGCATTCTTGCCATGGAAAAAATTGTGAATCATATTCACAACCCAAAACAACATATAATTCATATTGTTAATTAATTACACAATGTGTATCCAATACACATAATAATTAATCAACATATATAAATTATAATTAGCTCTCTCTAATACATTATAAATCACATTTATAATATATTACGAATAATTGGATATTTCTATCCACATTAATTAAATCACATTTAATTAAATTGGATAATTTCTTCACACATCAAGATGATTAAATCACATTTAATCATTATTTCTTCATTGCTTAGATCTTATGGAATTATTCTTGAACCCTTCAAGAATAATGCAATCTCTCCGCAGATACTTGGAGATAAGGACAGGGCGATTGTATTGTTCCACGTATAGTGACATGGATATTGAGATCATATCTCAAATCCAGATCGCGGGCCTCCCATAGATGCTTGATTAAATCAAGACCGTAAATCTAATCTTCTCATTGTATCTGAATCATATTCAGATCAATGTCCAACACTTGGACTAAGATCAGATCACTTCTCTACTGAGAGGAGTCACTAAAATCCAGACCCGTTTCATCACTCCCTAGGAATGGAAGCGTCATGGTTATACAACCGTTTATGATCAAATCACCCTCAGGTATTCCCAATACCTGTACATCTTGCATACTGGAAGACTCAGACTAAACCCGAAGTATTGGATCAACTTTATACTGTCTACTTCATGGTTTTATCAGTAAGTTTCTCATTCGATCATTGGGAGTTGGTATCGATCATACACTTTCCAAAAGTGTATATCATACCTAGGTCTTGATCATATACTAAAAGTATATATCAAACCTACAAATTCAGTCAAGCTTCCAAAGCGAGACGACCATGCGCATGGAATTTGATTCATCCCAATATCTCATGAGTGAGCTCATGTCTTCCGGTTCAGTAACTGAACCTGTATGATCCCTTTGAGAGATCGTATTACTCATATGCCCTTATATGTACACCAGCGCGCCGGTGTATAGACCTTGATTAGGTCATCAACCTATTGGTCTGCCAAATGTACATACTTGGACATATAGCAACACATCTGTCTCTGGTCAGAGGATGCGTGCCTATATCAAGACAGCATATGATATAGGACTTTGGTTATCTCGATCTCGTTAAGTCAACTCTTTGACCTAACTAATCTGACACCTCCGAATCTCTATTCCTATGCAGAGGACCTGCATCAAGAGGTCGGTCAGATATCAGCCTTCAGAGATAGGATTGCCATCTCCTACTCAGGCTGGAGATCATCTCTTAATAATCATTTGACGGTGCTTGATGAGTCCTCAATCTAACTCTTTAGATATTCATCCAAGCACCAGCCTCTATGATTCAATAGTTGAATCAGCAGCTGTATGATTATTAAGATGGCCATGGTACATAACCCTAATTGTACTAAGGGACCTATTATACAAATTATTCATTCTTCATTTCAGATCAGGGAATGATATGTGCAATAACATTTATTGCATAATGGCTTGCCGTGGGCTCGCATTTCCAACAATCTCCCACTAGCCCAAAGAGCCATTAATGGGCTAATCATTTAAACTCACACTCATGTGACAATCATAGGCTATTTAGAAAATAGCTAGGTAAGCTGATCAGTCACTCTGTTCCCGCGAGACTACGCCAAGTCCTTTTACGGCACTTGCATATCCCCAGTAGCAGTGCTCACATCCAATGCGAATGTTGCATCTTATGCAACTAATACTCAATCTTGTTAGTTATAGTGTCCTTGACACTACAGCTTAACAATTATCATAACCAGTATTTCCATAATCCTTATAAGAATATCCTTATTTCTGGAGATCTCTATCTCCTAAGGTATCTTTAGTTAAGACCTTTTAGATCACTATCTATAAAGTCTTAAACTTTTGAAGATAAGACTTTGAGATCACTATCTCAAAAAATCTTGTCATCTATGAAGATTTTGTTGTTACTGCAACCAAGTGTTTTATTTCCTTAGTAGGACTAGTAACAGTTTACTACTCCCACTGCATGGCAGCCATCTGGTTTTTTTGTACACCTCTAGCATACATCCGGCTTCTCAGAACTGATGCCCAAAGGCAAGTAGTTTTAGCATTCACTTCCTCAACTATTTAAGGTGTTATCCCTTTAGATAGGTCAGTACCATATCTTAAGGGATGGAAGCCATTACTGGAATTTTCCATAAAATGGAATATGTCCAAGATGTACTATAAATGTGACAGTCCCATTATCCTCTTCTCTTTGCTTCCGAACTACTTCAGAACTAAGATCTGAGAGGCATCTTTGAAATCATATTTCAAGTTATGGAACAACCCGATTATAAAACACTAATTATTATCCTTATATCATTTTTAAATGATTAGGATATCATCTACATTTAACACGATGAACACAAAAGCACTCCCACTAAGCTTCATATGGTTCATCAAGATTCTATCTGAAATCATAACATTTATAATTTCATCAAATCTTATGATCCAACTGCAAGAAGCTTATTTGAGTCCATAGATGGATTCCTTAGCCTGCACACCTTGCTTTCCTCAACCATGAAGCCCTGGGGCTACTTCATATGAATATCCTCAAAGAGGCATTCGTAGAGGAATGCAATATTGACTTACATCTTGAAGATGCAATAGTCAAGTTATGTAGCTAAGGTTAGCAATATTCTGATGGTTTTAAGCATGGTCACCGAAGAGCAAGTCTCATTGCAAGCAATGTCTTCTCTTCCAGTGTATAGCTTATGGCTACGAACCGTGCTTTGAAGATCTCTACCTTCTCATCAGGTTCTCTGTCTCTTGAAGATCCATTTACACCTTTACAGGTCTTACCCATATAGGTGGATCATCGAGGGTCCATATACAACACTTGTATATGAAGTCTACATTAGACTTTTATTGCTATCCATCTATCCATGCTATGATCTTCAGAAGCTTCATCACATGAAGTTCGATCATTGTCAGATTTCTCTAACACATGGAATCCATCCTCAAACTTATTTGAAGAGGTATTAATGTTTCATCTTTAATTGTCCTTTTAGTTTCTAATTTCAGGAGTCTCATTATAAATGAGTTCCTACACTTCATTTTCATCTTGATTCTCAAGAGTCTCAACCTCTAAGAATCATATTCTCGGTGATGAGATATTTTAAGAATCTCAAGGTCATAAAGTAGGTATCCAATACCATCCTTTATTTTCCTAATGAAGCAACACTCTCAAGTGCTAGATTCCAACATACATGGAACCTTATTAAGGATATACATTGTAGTCTCTACTACACATATATACCTGGAAACTAAGGGATAATAATGCTAAAATTCAACATTGATAAGATCATGTCACACATGATCCAATTGTATCTACCTATAACTCTTTTGAGTTAAGGTGTGTTAGGAGGATTGAGATAGAAATGATATTCATATCTCCATAAGGTATTCTTCGAATTTATCTAGTAGGTACTTGCTACCTAGATTAGATCAAATTCATTTTATCTTCCTTCAAACTTTGGTTCTAAACCAAAATTAATGAAATCTTTGAACATTTCAAAGGTTTCTTAGGTGAAGAGAAGAAATCTCATATCATATAATCATCAATAGATATCACATATCCACAATGTTTACTATGATATAGATGATCCACATACATCAATATGTATGAGATCCTGAATACCTTGGCATCTTACACCATTCCCGAAGAAGGATGTATTAGACAATATTCATAAGTATGTAAGTTTTGAAATTTTAGACATTCTAAAGTTTCATCTCTTACTATTCTATTGATCAAATCAATAAAAAATGTCCAAGGCTTGATGCTAGATCATTGTCAAATGATCTTCATCCTCCTATTGATCTTAAGGTTTAATTTTAGTATTCAGAAATGTTAATGTACCATTCATTAATTTTTCTAATTTATGTGGAGTTCACTAGATTTTAGATTACTATCTGAAATATCTTCATCATAACTCTTTATGATAGTTCTATCTCAGAATTCATGTTTATTTCCAACATTTAGAAACAAACAATGAGTGTATTCTTATATCTAGGTCATAGAGACATTCTCTACGACTAAGGCTCTCCCACTGAAATTAACAAGTCTATTAATCCAAAAGAGATTGTTGCAACAATTGCATCAATATTCATGTGGACAACTATAAACCTTTAAGATCAAATTTTCCAGTCTTCTAAAACATATGCAACCCATTGCAAATGTCATCGGAAGATTGAGATACAATTATTTGACTTTATCTTATTCAATAGGTAAGTCAATATCAATGATTTATGTAGATTATTCTGATGCTCCATCCTAGTCCTTTTCTAAGGATTCTAGACAGACTTGATAGTCATACTATCAACACATCAACTTATTACAGTATTGGCATTCATCCAACTCTTTGGATGTCATATGGAAGTCACAGAAGTCCAGTCAACTCTTTGACTTTCCTTCTTTCTTGGGTCCAACCCATGCTTCCATTGCGCTCCTTTTATCTATAAGCAACCATTGCTTAAGACTAAGGATCTCTTACAATAAATTCAAAAGAATTCAAAATAAGAGTATTTCAACATTTATTTATGCTTCATTAAATTCACACAATATGAATACTATGAAGCTTCATGAATGACTAGAGTATAGACAGTAGAAAAATGACACTCATCATCTACATCCATCTAAACTCATAAAACATAGGTTCAGGTAGGTACTCAAACAATTTAAATACATCATCTCTTATAGAGCTACCATTCTGCATGATGCAGAGAACCATGTCACTCATGATTAAATGTCAAGAGCACATATATGTCTGCCAAAATATCTTCATTGATTTTATAAGGATTATTTGACAATTGCGATCATCATCGACATGTTACTTCCAAAGTACATCCAATGAGATCAAGACTATAGAGACATACAAACCCTAGGGTTGTAGTCCTATTGTCTATTTAATTGTCATTCCTCATTAGTATGAGGAGACTTGCATATTGCAACCACATACATTATGTGTTCAATTGCAAGTACAATATCTGGATCATGAGTCCATTCCAAGATATTTCGCTGGTTACTATTGAGTATTTCATTGAGTGGGTTTTAATGAAGGATTATCTGAAATAAGAAATTTGCATAGATGTATGTATTTATATATACATATTTTACTTTGATTTAGGAATTTTTATATCAAAGTTGTCTTACCATGTCAACATTGAAAGTTCATTCCCTTAATCACTTTCAATGTAAGAGATATACTTACCATTATATCTCAAGCAAGATCTGGGATCTCCTTCCTTATCTTTGTTGCATCCCAATAATATGAGAACCTACAACTCGGATAAAAAGAAGCGGGAACACATTCCGCCTTGCAAGTCCAACTTGCATCTCCCAATTCGGTCTTTAACACCCGGGCCCACCACCCCTAAGGCGATGTTGACCCGTCATTAATTGAACCAACCGTCAACATGAATACAACTCGCTATGCGCAATCCAATATCGCCCCAATAATATGAGGACTCGATATTGGGGTCACTACGCATACGTCCTTACTCTTTCGAGAAGCGAAGAGCCCGATCCAGATGCGCTTGCATACAGGAGCTGTCACTTCGGACAGGCGTCTCCCACATGCAATCCCTGGCGACGGAACCCTCCGCCTTGACGGGAGACCATGGATGTCACTTATGTGATCCTCCATATCATATTCAAATTTTAATTAATTATCGTGAATCACATTCACATAATTAATTCTTCCAAGGGAATTATTAGCTCTAATCATATTAGAGTATTTCGATTGGACATAATCAATTTAATCATATTAAATTAATTATCAATCCAATTCAATCAATCAAACTTGATTATTTTACTTGAATACATATATGGTAATATCTCAAAATACGTATTAATTCGAATTTTAATAATTAAAAAAATACATCTTAATCCCTCGGACATTATCCCGGCCCTACCCGCTGTCATGGCCAGTACCGATGAGAGTGGGACGGACCACATACGTTGCAACCCGCAACCCCAATGCTCTCCGACTAGGCACCATATCCGCCTTGGGAAAGGATAATGCCAAATTGATTAATTTGTACTTGAGATGATCATCGGTTCTTCAACCGAAATTGTACCATATAGTAATAATCAAAACATTTTTGATTATAAGGAAATTTGCTAGACAAATTCCCAAATCCTATTCAAGCATCAAGTTTGAAAGATTGTGATTTCCAATTATGATTTAGATCACATCTTAATCAATTATTGGTTAAGGCAATGTCATTTAAGGGAATAATTATCATCAAATATTTCACAAATATTTATGCACAATTATTCTAGGAAATTAAACAATTTAATTTCACTAAATGATTAAATGACAATCACCAATCAAACATCAAGTTTGATGAATGCGTTTCCAATTAAGATTTAGATCAAATCTAATCAATTAATTGGTTGAGGCCAAGTCAATTATGTAAATAATCATCTTAAAATATTTCACAAATATTTTTCATGATTATTTCACGAAATTAACAATTAATTTCACTAATTGACAATCACTTGGTTCTAGATTAGGACTGTAATTTCAGCAGTGACCCCTACTTACTAAAATTAGCATATCTCAATCATATTAAATCCAAATTAGACAAAATCAATTTTCATAGATTGCTAATTTGATTTAGGACAGAACCCAACTGACGTTACACGCATTTCGAGGCAATTATAAACAGTAATTAACATTTTAATCACGTTCAGATCTACAGTTCCTGCAACAGTGCATACATGTTCATTAAAACAACCATATCTAGAGCATACAAAATCAGATTTACGTAAACTCAGATCCTATGGTTTCCTTATTTAATGGGGAACAAAATCCAAGTATTAAATTCGTGTTTAAACAATTTAAACAGTGCCGAATTTATTTACTAAACAGATCTGCGAAATCAAATGCGATAAAAACTTTCGCGACCTTAACGAACCCAAGTCGTCCTCGGTTTTTCGAATCATATTCGAAACCGTCAACCTGGCTCTGATACCACTTGAAGGATATGGAATTATCCTCAAGCGCATCACGGAAGCGTGATCGTCGTATTGGATACGACGAAGAACAACTAGTCGTACTAGTTGTTCGGTGCAGCGGAATTTAAAAAAATTTTATTCGATGAAACCACATGATCCGAGAACCATTCTCAGATCGTTTCATCTATAACCACAACAAGTATAATGCAATACCTCTTGAAGCGTGGTTGATCAAGTCTCTAAAGGAAGAGACCTCCTGTCTCAAGTCCGATCGTCGACGAGACTGCTTGCGAGCGCGGGGATGAACCGCGTTGTCCTCGCAATCCAAGAAAATGATCCAAGCATGGTTGCTCCTGATCTCGTCGCACGAGATCAAACGTCTCCTTCGTGAGAGGAACTATCCAAGAAGACGGAGAACCGAAGAATGTCGAAGCGGCGGCGCGGTGGCGAAGGCGACGACGGTTCTCTCCTCTAGGGTATGGTGGACGGCCACCAACAAGAGAGGGAGAGAGGGCTGGCGTGTATGAAGAAATGAGGGAGAGAGAGCTCCAATATTGCAAGTTATTAGAGAGCATAGTATGCCTCTCTATTTATAGGGTTTTGGGATCCATGGATCTCAATCCATAGGACACATAAAATCAATGGGTGAGATTGATTTGTGTCAATCCAATGGCCAAGATTGTTGTTGTCAAAAGCAACAAATTTAGGTCAAAATATATTTGACAAAATCAAATATAATTTATTCCTAAATCATCCCAACAAATAAGGAGAGTACACATGGAGATCAAATCTCCATGTGCAATCAAGAGGGGACGGCCACCCATTCCATATAGGAATTGGGTGCCGCCCACTTGTTTCCCAATGGAGAGCAATCTCATGGATTTCCATGAGATTGCATATCTCCTTGGATTTCTCTCCTATTAATTTGCAACAAATTTTGTTGGGTTTTATTCTTCAAAAATAATTCACAATTATCTTTGAGAATATTGCATTCTTGCCATGGAAAAAATTGTGAATCATATTCACAACCCAAAACAACATATAATTCATATTGTTAATTAATTACACAATGTGTATCCAATACACATAATAATTAATCAACACATATAAATTATAATTAGCTCTCTCTAATACATTATAAATCACATTTATAATATATTATGAATAATTGAATATTTCTATCTACATTATTCTTATCCACATTAATTAAATCACATTTAATTAAATTGGATAATTTCTTCACACATCAAGATGATTAAATCACATTTAATCATTATTTCTTCATTGCTTAGATCTTATGGAATTATTCTTGAACCCTTCAAGAATAATGCAATCTCTCCGCAAATACTTGGAGATAAGGACAGGGCGATTGTATTGTTCCACGTATAGTGACATGGATATTGAGATCATATCTCAAATCCAGATCGCGGGCCTCCCATAGATGCTTGATTAAATCAAGACCGTAAATCTAATCTTCTCATTGTATCTGAATCATATTCAGATCAATGTCCAACACTTGGACTAAGATCAGATCACTTCTCTACTGAGAGGAGTCACTAAAATCCAGACCCGTTTCATCACTCCCTAGGAATGGAAGCGTCATGGTTATACAACCGTTTATGATCAAATCACCCTCAGGTATTCCCAATACCTGTACATCTTGCATACTGGAAGACTCAGACTAAACCCGAAGTATTGGATCAACTTTATACTGTCTACTTCATGGTTTTATCAGTAAGTTTCTCATTCGATCATTGGGAGTTGGTATCGATCATACACTTTCCAAAAGTGTATATCATACCTAGGTCTTGATCATATACTAAAAGTATATATCAAACCTACAAATTCAGTCAAGCTTCCAAAGCGAGACGACCATGCGCATGGAATTTGATTCATCCCAATATCTCATGAGTGAGCTCATGTCTTCCGGTTCAGTAACTGAACCTGTATGATCCCTTTGAGAGATCGTATTACTCATATGCCCTTATATGTACACCAGCGCGCCGGTGTATAGACCTTGATTAGGTCATCAACCTATTGGTCTGCCAAATGTACATACTTGGACATATAGCAACACATCTGTCTCCGGTCAGAGGATGCGTGCCTATATCATGACAGCATATGATATAGGACTTTGGTTATCTCGATCTCGTTAAGTCAACTCTTTGACCTAACTAATCTGACACCTCCGAATCTCTATTCCTATGCAGAGGACCTGCATCAAGAGGTCGGTCATATATCAGCCTTCAGAGATAGGATTGCCATCTCCTACTCAGGCTGGAGATCATCTCTTAATAATCATTTGACGGTGCTTGATGAGTCCTCAATCTAACTCTTTAGATATTCATCCAAGCACCAGCCTCTATGATTCAATAGTTGAATCAGTAGCTGTATGATTATTAAGATGGCCATGGTACATAACCCTAATTGTACTAAGGGACCTATTATACAAATTATTCATTCTTCATTTCAGATCAGGGAATGATATGTGCAATAACATTTATTGCATAATGGCTCACCGTGGGCTCGCATTTCCAACACTCATTTGTTTATTTTCTCATCTCTTATTTGTTTATTCTTTAGACTTTTCTATACCCAGTACGAGTTACATCTTCTCTTTTCTCTCCGATCTATGAGGACACAACTCAAGCTCAATATAGGGGGGTCGTATATACTTTGTATATACCTTAGCCATAACTCGTACTTTCGTATTTTCCTAAATAAATATGGCTATTACACTTATAAAAGTCATTAAAAACCTTAACAAAAAGTTGTAATTCTTCCGCAAATTCTTTTTGTATTGACTGATTAATAAATAAGGTGAAAATATTTTTTGCAAAATGTTTGAAAAATAGTTTGAAAATCCTTGTGAAAAATCTTTTGAAAACTATTTTGAAAACATTTTGTTGCATGTTTTCAACCTTTGTAAAACATTTAGAATGAAAAATTATTTTCTTTGTGTGAAATAAAATGTTTAAAAAATGAATTGCAAATGGTTTGAAAAAATGGTTGCAAAAATATTGAAAAATCTATATATATATATATATATATATTGTTTGGAAAACCTTTTTAAAATGCTTTTCAAATGTGTGTACATGTTTGTAAAAATGTTTGTAAAAATTATCTTGGACTAGAGTTTTCTAAATTGTTTGAAAAACTTGTTTCAAATAAGTGTGAGGAATACGTACATCTTACCTAAAATTCTTTAAGTATATATCTATAAAATTGACCACTTACCCTTTATAAATATGTAAAATCTAATTCTTGTAAATAAAAGATGCATCCCCTTGTAAATATTTGTACCTAATTTTTGGCCAAAATCTTTTGTTTTAAAAAATCCCAAAAACATGTGCAAAACTAAAATCCAAAAACATTTGAAAAATCATTTTGAAAATCAAAAAATGCATATGTGTCATCTTTTCAAAAATCCATAAAAAGTTCAAATTCTTTGAAAATAGCATCACAAAAATATTTTCTGCATAGCATTTGCATAACATGAGCATTTTCAAGATTCAGTTTGATGGTTGAACAAGTCTTAGTAAAATTCGAAGATTGGAGCTTGGTTAGACCTTAAATCTACCTAATTAACAAGAACCTTATAGGAGCTGGAATTGAGGTACTTCAGGTCTAGTTGACTTAATTCTTTGAGGATCGCAAGACTTGGTTCAATGGATTCTTGACTTCCTAAGTAGAGCATTTCAGAGCACATGCACGACTCTTGTTGATAATGACCTAACTTGGACACATGTACCTTTCACTTGGCTCAACTCAGTTGGAGTGGTGAGGGGGTTGGATTTGCCGGTATGAGACGTACACAGGTGGAAACACTTTTCCTCCTCTAGGGAGGGAAGTGCACCCCAACCCATCTGGTGATGATGAGTTTTGAGGATAGGAGAGTGTGGGTTGCAATAAATCTTCAAAAGAGTGATAGTTTACTGGCTCAAGAGGAAAAACTCCTTATGTAAATGCTGTTGTATATAGTATTCAAAAACAATCAAAAACTCCAAAAATGTGGACATGCCTGTACACAAATAAAAATGTCTGCCGGAGCGTACATATGAGTATAGTCAATAAGCAAGCTTGAGCTTCAATGTCAAATCATGTGAGCCTGCAACTGGATGACTTGACTACACTGGTCTTGCATCCGAGGATAGGTAGCTACACTGGCTACCGTCCATTCTTCTCTTCACCCCCTCCTCTTGAGCTGGTTGCCACTTGAACTTAGATGGGGAATACCCCGCTCCTCGAGGAATGAGTTGTTGGATTGGGGAATCATTGGGTAGTCATATTGGAGAAGACAATCTCTTTGTCATTTCAGTTGGGGAGATCCACTATCACATACACTGTACAAGTCAGACTCATAGTCATTAGGGTTTGCATTTGAGTTGAAGTATTCTAACCTGGCTATTGAGGGGACTTGAGCAGAGTTTTGGGATTCTCGAAGGCTGTTGGATTTCAGATCTGGTTCTCATTAAGGTTCCGCCAGCACTAAAATTCCAAAGGCCCGACTTAAGCTCCAAACTTTGATTTTGTGGGGACAAGTTTGATAATAAAAATCAATCCATCTTTCTTCTTTTTCTTTTCTTTGTTTTTCTGTTCTGACTTATTGCATAAGTGTTTGCTAGGGACTAGCAAAGGAAAGTATAGGGGGATGATGAATCTACATTTCATCATCTTTATTCTTTCATTTTGGCCTAAAACCGTAGCAAATGCATGTAAATACCTCTAATTCAGGCATTTTAACATTCATGCATGTGTGTGTAAATAGTGTATAAAATACATTTTTTAAAGCCAAAATTATAGAATAAAGAAAAGAAAAGAAAAAGAATATAATATTGCAAATATTTTATGATGCCAAACCCCGAGACTTAGGCATCTTGATGATTGGGCCGACAAGGAATAAAGTAGGGGGAGATAAGGGTCAAAATACAATAAAAATTCCCTTTTATTTAATTCATTCTTTATTCATTTTGGGATCTATTTTTGGTTCCACTTTTTATACTTCAAATAAAGAAACTTTGTACATTAAAGTGGTAGATAATTAAATATAGAAAATTACAAAATTGATTTCACCGAAAAATAATGTACAGATAAAAAGGTATGATCTGAATAATTTTCTAAAATCCCAACTTCCCAGACCTGTATCGCTTAAATAAAAACTCGAAACATATCAAAATCATCTTTAATTAATATAATTTTCAATAAGCTATTTAATGAAGGTGGTTTCATATTTTTCGGAGTTATGATTTGAAAGTTGAGTTTTATATCCCTATTGTATACTTGTACATATTAAAATATTCATTTTAATTTATTATTCATTATTTTGATAATTTCATATTTTTATAACTTTCTAAATAATATTTATAATATAGATGTATATGAAAACTGGAATAAAATACTAAAAAACATAAAAATAAAATACTTATACAAACACATAGGTATAATGCCTATAACTATACCTATATAAACAATTCATCTATTTATTTTATTGTACAAAATATTTCAAAAAAGTAAATTAAAAATATATCTGAGTGTCTAAAACTAATATGTAAATATATAAAATAATAAACAAAAATTAAAATATATAGATAATTATACATATACATGGCATTAAAAGGTAACTTACAATTCCACACTTCGAGAAACTACATAAAAATCACCATAAAATACTTTATAAAATAATAAAGATTTTTTCTTCAATAAACTAAAATTAATGAAATAATTTGCTATTTTGAAACGAATTTATAATTCTTTTTTCCAGGGATTTTTCTGGTTGATCCACGTGGTCCAACCAGGTTCTTTCCCTGGTTGACCTCGGTCAACTCTCTGACCGAGGTCTGGCCTTGTGTCAGAACAGGTTGTGACACGTTTTCGCGGATTTTTCGAGGTTGAATCTTGCATCCTTTCGTGATGATCCCTTTTGCACTTTTGCTCCTCGATAATCCAAGATATACGCCCGTAGCTTTCCTTGGGGATTGCATCGCTGCTCTGCATGATTCACCTCGTTCATTCATCGCTTCGTCAACTCCTACACCCCCCCCGATCATCCTTGAGCGTTTGATTGCTCTTCACCACTCGAACTTCAACCTAGGACGTCGGCAACCTTCCTAGTGATAACAAGAACCGGCTGCGCTCGCCAGAAGGCTTGAGAGGTGTTGAAACGAGCTAATCCACCTTGCCAAAGTGGACCGCCGGAGCTAGCTGCTGGTGCCCTTCCTCGATGAGTGTTTCCCCTTCTTTTGTACACCTTTTAATTCCTTAGGATATCGGTACTTGGATCTCGCTATTCATCGTCACCAAATTGCTCTTTATCATCACAAAATCCCTAAATCTCCGCCCGACCGTGCGTTGTGTTCGCCGGCTGATGCGGATCGCCTCATCCGATCATATCCACCTCTCCGTGGGTCGAGGCAACTTTCCCTCGACCCTTTCACCTATTTTATGCAAGTCCTGAGCCAAACCAGCATTTGGGGGAGATTTTGACCACAGGCCGGAGATACCTGGGGCCTCCAGCTCCGCCGCCCCCTAGCGTGAACACCGCTTCCCTCCGACGATTTCTGATGCCTCTAGTCGATAGAAGAGACCTGCAGGAACTCCCACGGAAATTTTGAGCTTCCCTGGACGTTGGAGGAGTGAGATCAGAGGGAGAGAAGGACACCCTCTCCGGCCTTCGTCCTTGTTCTTCCTTAGCCTCGCTTCGCCGTCAGATCAAGAACACCTGTCCCAGGTCCCCCGTCGCCATTAGATCTCTGCACGTGTCCACCATTCGATCATTGGAGGAGATCTAATCTTAGCCATTCAGCGTGAAGGGGTATAATGCAAGGAGGGCATGACGCGTGGCAAGTCATCGCACATCAGCCGTCTGCTCGGGCCTATCGCGAGGGTATTTTGCATACGTCCCCTCATAATTTTTGCTTTTAAATTTTAGTAGTGTAGATTCTCTTTTTTGTCTCTATTTATTTCATGCGTCTATAAAACCCTAAAAAATTCTTAAAAAATATAATTGCATGTCTGTTGCATTGCTCTATCATGTTATATTTGTATTTTACGTTTTTGTTGCATTTTAATATTTATAAAATTAAAAAACATGCAATTTCTTCACTGTTTGCATTAGAAAGTACATAAAAATTATAAACACTTTTGAAAAGATCAAAAAAATTATATTTTGTTTGTTTCTGTGTTTTTTTAATTTCAGACCAAAAATCACTAAAAATTTTAAAAAAATACTCCTAAAAATTAGAAAAACCCTAAAATCTTCATAAAACTCTTAAAAATTCCTAAAAAAGTCACAAAAATCTAATTTCTATTTCTAAATTTTCCTTACTGAATTACCTTTAGTTTAAAATTAATTTGGAGAATTGCTGATACTCTTTGATATTTTTTGTCTCCATTTTAATTTCGGGAATTGTTTTTATTCAATATTTTCAATATTCTTGAATTTAAAAATATCAAAAAAAAATTAGGAAAAATCTAGAAAAATCATAAAAACATTATGAAAATATAAAAATCACAAAACACTTTATTCCTTGTATTTTATGTATTTTCACCTTTTTTATACCTCACTTATCTCTCTTGTGCATATATATCCTATATAATTTTATAGTCTTATTAAAAGAAAAAATAAATAAAATATAAAAAGAAAATACAATATTAGTAAATTAAAAATCAAAATAAAAAATTTAAAAATTTAAAAATTAAATAGAAAATATAAAATATAAAATTAAAAACCCAGAAAAATTTCAATTTGGCAAAGTGATTAATAAGACATAGGGTGCTTGACTTCTGTGTAGCCTGCTTTACTCCTTTGCTTCTTGAGTTCAACCCCTACTTGCTTGCCACTATACATTCATAGTAGGGTATAATAAATTTCAACTCTTGCGCATAATTGCTTAATTATTTGTGTGGGTTAATTGTTGATCAATGAGAAGGTTTGAGTAGTCGCTTCAGTGATAGTGAGCCTGATTTGTTAGGCCATTACTTAGCGACTATCATCTTATCGTTTTTCATATTGGGATGTGACAAAGATAAGGAAGGAGATCCCAAATCTTGCTTGAGATATAATGGTAAGTATATCTCTTACATTGAAAGTGATTAAGGGATTGAACTTTCAGTGTTGACAATGCAAGACAACTTTGATCAAAGTAATACACACACACACACATTTATGCAAATTTCTTATTCATATAATCATTCATTAAACCCACTCAATACTATACTCAATTATGACCAATATATTCTCATGAATTGGATTCATGATCAAGATATTGTACTTGTAGCTGGACATATAATGTATGTGGCTGCAATATGTATGTTTCCTCATAATAATGAGGAATGACAATTAAATTGATAATAGGACAACAACCTAGGGTTTATGTGTCTATATGGTCTTTCTCTCTCATCGAATGTACTTTGGAAGTACTATGTCGATGATGATCGTAATTTGTCAAATAATCCTTATAGAAATCTAAGAAGATGTTAAGGCATACGTGTATGTTCTCGATATTTAATCATGAATGACATGGTTCACTGCATTATGCAGAATGGTGGCTTGATATAAGAAGATGTACTCAAAATGTTTGAGTACCGACCTAAACCTAAGTAATTAAGAATTCAGATGTATGTAGATATGATGAGTGTCATCATTCTTTTATCTATACTCTAGTCATTCATGAAGCTTCATAATATTCATATTACATGAATTGAATGAAGCATGTATAAATGTTGAAATACTCTTATATTGAATTCTTTTGAGTTCAACATAAAAGATCCTTTTTCTTAAGCAATGGTTGTTTATAAATGAAGAGAGCATAGTGGAAGCATGGGTTTGATACAGGAAAGAAGGAATGTTAAGGAGTTGAGTAGACTTCTGTAATTTCCATATGACATCCAAATAGTTGGATAAATGCCAATAGTGCAATATGTCGATATACTAATAGTGTGACTATCTAGACTATCTTGGATACTTAGAGAAGGACTCATATAGTGCATTGGAATAATCTATATATACATATCATCATTAAAATTGACTTACTTATTCGATAATATTAGAAGTCTAATAATTGTATCTCATTCTTCTAATAACACTTGCAATCGATTGCATATGTATTAGAAGATTAGAAATTTGATCTTAAGGTTTAATAATCATCCATGGATATTGATGCAATGGTTGCAACAATGTTTATTGGATAGAAAAACTTCATATTTTAAGTGGGTGAGTTCTTAGTATTAGAGAATGTCTCTATGACCTGGATATTAGAATACACTCAGTTTATTTCTAAATGTTTGAAATAAACATGAATTCTGGAATAAACATATCATAAAGAGTTATGATGGATATATTTCATACAGTAATATGACATCTTGAGGACTCTACTAAAATTAGAAAATTAATGAATGGTTCATTAACAATTCTAATATTGAAAATTTAAAACCTTAAAATATCAATAGGAGGATGAAGATCATTTGATAATGATATGAAATTAAACCTTAGACATATGCCTGTTGATGAGATCAATACATTAGTAAGAGGTGAAACTTTAGAATGTCTAACATTTCAAATCTTACAAACTTGTGAATATTGTATTTAAAAATAAAAATTTCCAATACACCCTTTCTTTAGGAATGGTGTTAGATGCCATGGTATTCAAGATCTCATACATATTGATGTATGTGAATCATTGATGAATCTCAGTTTCATCATCTTTATTCTATCATTTTTTCTTTAAAAACCCTAGTAAATGCGTGTAAATAACCTTAATTTAGTCATTTTAGCATTCATGCATCACTGTGTAAATAGTGTATAAAATATAGTTTTTAATGTCAAAATTATAGAATAAAGAAAAGAAAAGAAAAATAATAAAATATTGAAGATATTTTATGACATGAAATCCCGAGACCTAGGCATCTTGATGACTAGGATGACAAGGAATAAAGTAGGGGTAGATAAGGGTCAACATCTAATAAAATTCCTATTTATTTTATTCAATTTTATTCATTTTTATTCATTTTTTGGGACCTATTTTTAGTTCTACTTTTTATACTCAAATAAAGAAACTTTCTACATGAAAGTTGTAAATAATAAAATATAGAAAAATGCAAAATTTATTTCATACAAAAATAATATACAGATAAAAATATATGATCTTAATAAGTTTACAAAATCCTAACTTTCCAGAACCATATCTCTCAAATAAAAACTCAAAATATATCAAAATTATCTTTAATTGTATATAAATTTTAATAAGCTTTTTAATGAAGTAGTTTCATATTTTTCTGAGTTACGGTGTGAAAGTTAGGTTTCAGATCCCTATTGTATAGTTATACAGATTAAAATATTCATTTTATTTATTATTCATTATTTTTATTAGTTTATATTTTTATAATTATGTAAATATTATTTATAATATATATGCATATTAAAATGGGAATAAAACATCAACAAAATACCAAAATAAAATACTTAAATATAATACATAGATGAATTACCTATCAATATACATATACAAATAACACCTCTTTTTATTTAATTGTATATATTACATCAGAAAAATAAAAATATATTTAAGTTTATAAAAATAATTATAAATATATAAAATAATAAACTTAATTAATAAATTAAAAATATAAAATAAAAAAAATACACAAAAACATAGATGAATATACCTATATATAGCCCTTAATAAGTAACTTGTATATCCAGACCTCGAAATAATAAATAAAAATTATAATAAAATAATTCATACAATAATAAAAACTTTTCCTTTTATAATCTCAAATTAATAAAATAATTCGTTATTTTAAATCGAATTTATAAATATTTTTTCCACGGATTTTTCTGGTTAGTCCACGCGGATCAACTTGACCTCCCCATTGGTTGACCTCGGTCAACTCTCTGACTGAGGTATGCACTTTGTCATAACTAGGTTTTTGGCCATTTTTCGAGGATGCACATTTCACCGAATCATCCAGACTCCTTCTTGACTTTTTCTCCCCATTGATCGAGGATTCATGCCCTTGTGTTTTTTCGGTGATTGGAGCATCGATTCGCTCGATATCCTTCATTCTTTGGATCCTATCACCTCTCCTATACAAAACCCCATTCAATTTTCCCTCGCTCTTTTGAACTCTCTTTGACCTAGCTTGGCCCTCTGATAAACGAGAAGATGGGAGTCGCTAAGTAATGGCATGCCAATTCAGGCTCACTGTCGCTGAGGCGAATACTCAAACATTCTCATTGATCAACAATTAACCCACACAAATAATTGAGCAATTAAAAAAAAAAGATTTAAAATTTATTATACCCTACTAAGAATGTATAGTGGCAAGCAAGTAGGGGTCGATCACATGAAGCAAAGGTGTTAAGCAAGCAAGATAAAAAATCAAGCACCAAATATCTTTTCATACACTTAGCCAAGTTGAGACTTTTTGTGGGTTTTTAACTATATATTTTTTATTTTATTTTATATTATTATATTTTAATTTTTAATTTATTGATTTTGTATTTTCTTTTTATATTTTCTATTGTTTATTTTGTTTTTCTTTTAAAAAGGATATAAAACTATATAATGAGTATAGGAAATAAATTGTTTTTGTGCTTTTTATATTTTTTAATGTTTTTTGTGATTTTTCTATATTTTTGCTAATTTGTTTGTATTTTGAAAGTCATAAATACTTAAAATAGGGAATAAAATATTGATTCGAAATTAAAATGGAGATGAAAAATATCAATCAGAGATAAAAATTCTGCAATTTAATTTTAAAATAAATATAATAGTGTAAAGAAAATTCAGAGATAGAAAATAGTTTTTTAGGGTTTTTCTTAAAGATTTTATACATTTTTATAAATGTTTTACAGGTTTACAATTTTTATGGGTTTTCTTTTATACTTTTTAGTGATTTTTGGTCAAATATAAAACACACTGGAATAAACAAAATATATTTTTTTGGAAATTTTTCAAAAATGTTTTACAATTTTTATCGATTTTCGAATGCAAACAGGGTTGAAAATGCATGTTTTTTATTTTTATAAATATTAAAATGCTTCAAATGCACAATAAAAATATATGCGTGAAAATATAATGCTACAGGAACACTATGATATTTTTTGGATTTTTTAGATATTTATAGATGCATGAATGAAATAGAAATAACAAAGAGAAACTACACTACTAGGAAGGGTAATTTTGTGAATATTAAAAAGTTTGAGGAATAACGTGCAATTTTTCAAGAAACTTTTAATGTATGCAAAAAGTTATGGGATTAGAACTCAATGCAAAAAGCCATGAGGATATATCTACAAAAACGCTAAGGATCACGTGGGTAACCACGTGCGCCCCTTGCGAGGGTACAACTGTAATTTCCAAAAAGTCAAGGCCCTACTTCAAATCTACCAAAAATTTATAACTTAATTAATTAAAAATCCGACTAAAAATTAAATACCAAAACCCACAAGGGCTTGGCTGCAAAATATCCCAGTTGTCGGCTGACCTAGACAAGGACTTAAGTGCAAATAAAAGTAATACGAGTGTTTTTATGCAATTATTACAAAAACATAACACGGTAAATGAAAGCTTTAGTACTACTTAGTAAATAGAAAAAGATGGTCGGGTTAAGTTGCAAAATACCGAGGAGCATGCGATCAAACGGCCGGCGAGCGTTCACTTAGACATGTGTCGGATCAGGGATGACCGATGACGATTCGTGTTCTGCAACCCAAATTAGACGGCTGATGATTATCGGACGGTGTTTGGCGCATGTGATCGAACAGTAACTGAATGACCTGGAAGATCAGGGCCAGATCCAACGGTGCAGAGGGTGGATGGAAGAACATGGATCCTCCCTCGGGGAGGCGAGTTTCCCCGGCTTCGCTTCTCCTCTTCTGTTGCTCGATGATGCTCCTAAATGGCCTCGGGTGTTCCGACAGGATTCCTCAATATGCTGGGAGCGACAAAACTTGCCTGGGTGGGTTATCGTTCTCAAACGGAGGTGGCGGAGTTGAGAGGCTCCAGGATCTCTGGTGTTGACCAAAAATTTCTCCAGGCGTGAAGGCAAGCACGAGCCCTGCAAGAAAAGGGTGAAGGGGTCGAGGGCAAAGTGACTCGACCTTGCAGTAGGGAAGAATAGGCTGATGGAACGACTAGTTTCCATTGATGATGGCTGGCAAAGCTCGAAGCTCGGTCGGGCTTATATCGAGAGCGGATCCTGATGATTTTTGGATGAAATAAAGGAAGGAGACGTGCTACGATCTACTACGGATAACCTAAAGATGGAAAAAAGCACAAAAGAAAAAGAGACTCACCAAAGGGGCCGCCGACAACTAGCTTGCGTAGCCCTACTCCGGCGAGCTGGAGCCGCTCGATTTGATGCCTGCGATGCCTCCTAGAGGATGCACTCCACTCCTGTTGTCACCAGGAAGGTCTTCGAGCTCCCAGGGTTGGGTTTCTCGGGTGGAAGAGTGGTCAAAAGTCCAAGGGATCTCAGGGGTTGGTCTTATGCAGGTTGACGAGCAGTCTCAAAGGACGAGCCGTATCTCTCGAATCGGTGATCCAATCCCCAAGGTTACATCTAGGTGTGCATCCTCGATAACAGGGGATCAAAAGTCAAGAAGGCCTCGTTACAAAATAGTGAAAGAATCGATATATAAAACTCGACAAAAACGGTGAGAAATGAGGTCTGACAAAGGTGGCAGCGCGGGTCAGAGAGCAGACCGGGGTCCACTCTCCTTGCCCTCTAGTTGGTCCACGTGGACCAACCAGAAAAAGGCCACCTGAAAAGAATAGAAAATAGATTTTAAATAATAAAAGATTTTATTAATTTTAGGTTATTAAATAAAAAATGTTTCTTATTTTCTAACATATTTTATGATGATTTTTATTTATTTTTCGAGTTTTGTAAGTACAAGTTTCCTTTTATGGGCTATATATAGGTATATTCATCTATATATTTTAATGTTTTATTTTTATTTGTAAAATTAATTTTATTATTTTTGTTTATTATTTTATATATTTATAACTTAATTTTATACACTTGAATAAATTTTTATTTTATTTTTCTGATGTATTATGTACAATTAAATAAATAGTTGTATCTATTCTATAGGTATAGATATATGAATTTCATCTATATGCTTAATGCAACTATTTTATTTTTGTGTTTTATTTATGTTTTTATTATTGTTTTAATATACACAAGTATTATAAATAATATTTACGAAATTATGAAAATATAAAATTACAAAAATAATGAAAAATAAATAAAATGAATATTTTAATCAGTACAGGTATACAATAGGGATCTGAAACTCAACTTTCAAACTGTAAGTATGAAAAATATGAAACCACCTTCATTAAATAGGTTATTAAAAGTTATATACAATTAAAGGTGATTTTGATACATTTTGAGTTTTTATTTGAGAGATACATGTCTGGGAAGTTGGGATTCTAAAACTTATTAAGATCATAACTTTTTATGTGTATGAAATCAATTTTGTATTTTTCTATATGTAATTATCTATAACTTTCATGTTCAAAGTTTCTTTATTTGAAGTATAAAAAGTGGAACTAAAAATAGGTCACAAAAATAAATAAATAATGAATTAAATAAAAAGAAATTTTATTGTATTTTGGCCCTTATCTCCCCCTACTTTATTCCTTTTCGACCTAGTCATCGAGATGCCTAGGTCTCGGGGTTTTGGGTCATAAAATATTTGCAATATTTTATTCTTTTTCTTTTTTCTTTTCTCTATTCTATAATTTTGTCTTTAAAACCATATTTGTATAATATTTACACAATGATGCATGAATGATAAAATGCTTAATGGTATTTACACCCATTTACTAGGATTTTTAAGGCAGAAATGATAGAATAAAGATGATGAAACGGACGTTCATCACCCTCCTTGCTTGCTCTCTGGACTAGAGGTTGTGACAGGGCATCCTCCAGCCAATCAGAGTGGCTTCAAGAGACGTTTTAGGGTGGCTCCACCCCCATCTCCAGCCCTCCACCATGAGATTCTATCTTCTTGGCTGCCAGCCAGTCTAAGTACACCTCTTTCCTTGTCTTTTTAGCTTAGAATAATCCGTAGGATTCCTTATGTTTTTTATTTATCGTTCATTTACTTCTTTAGTGTTGATTTGCTCCTTCGTAGATCGCCGGAGTTGAGCTGCAGTGAACCTCATTCCCAGAGCCTCATGTGTTCCCGACTCTACAATCACTTTCATTTCCTTGCCACTTCACTTCCTCGTCATGTCCACCTTTCTCTCAATCAGATCAAGCATTGATCTGGCATCTCAGAGCTCCACCTTCTACCCCTCGCTGAAGCTGCCTCCACCCCCTCCACCAGACACTCTACCACGCTAATAAGATCTACGAGCCCTTCTATTATTTGCTGGAGCATTTCATGCAGGGTCAAGAGCCAAAAGACCCCCCAAGGGGTCAAATTTTGCCGGACGCATGGTACTTGGAGCCCATTTCCTTCTCTGACCTCGCGGCGATGCATCGAGGATCTTTGAGCCATTTTGGCTCCGCCGGCAAATCGAGGACCCTTCCAGGAACGCCGGGGACAACTTTGTGCTGCGAAGGAACATCAAATGGAGAAGATCACATCTAGAGAAACTCACCCAATTGCTGGCTCGTTCCTGTTCTTCTAGCGGGCTTCCCCGTCATTCGATCTCCTCAGTTCTTCCAGAGTTTGCAGCTGCCGTTGGATCCTCTACACCCTTTGTGTGTGTATTTTGCAACCTCGCCTTTACATTTTTGTATTTAAATATGTTTATAATATTTCCTCTATCGTTGAAAACTTTTGTAATAATTGCAACAAAACCCCCTAAACTTGTGGTATTTATGATTGGGTCCATGTCACATCACCGCACTTGATGCTTCATGTGTGGGGGCATTTTGCAGTGGTACCCCCACACTTTTGGTTATTTGTGTTTAGTCCCATAACTATTTTATTCAGTATTTATTTTAGTAAAAAATTGCAATCGAGCCCGTAAAGTTTCTATCAAATACATTTTGGTCCCTACCAGCGTGCCTCACATGTGCGAACATGTGAGTTGCGCATTTTGTAGGGAGGCCCTTGCATGTATCAGAATTTATAAAAGGTCCATTAACTTTTTGTGCACGTTTAAATATTTTGGAAATATTGCACTTTGGCTCCGATATTTTTTGCCATTTACAACTATACCCTTGCTAGTAGTGTAGTTTCTCTTTGTTGTCTCTATTTATTTTAAATTGCAATTCAACTAGAAAAATACCCAAAAAATAGACATAGCTTCCCGTTGCATTGATCTTTTACGCTATTATTTTTATATTACATTTTGAGGCTATTTATTACTTATGAAAATTTAAAACTTCCCTTTTTGTCCCTATTCACACTTTAAAACCCATAAAAATACAAAACCATTTTAAATATTAAAAAAAATAATTTTTTAGATATTTTGCAACTCCATACCAAAAATCATTAAAAAAATGTAAAAGAAAACTCTAAAAATTGAGAAATCCTTAAAACTTTTATAAAAATATAAAAAATTTTTGAAAAATCCAAAAATTGTATTTTTGATTTATAAATTTTCTTTATATTATGATATTTATTTTAAAATTAATTTAGAGTGATTTTGTTATTGTTTGGTATTTTTCCTCTCCATTTTTATTTCAGATACTTATTTTTAACCCTTATTTTGGGTATTTTTTACTTTCAAAATATATAAAATTTAGTAAAAAATCTTGAAAAATCACAAAAACATAAAAAAATTATCTAAAACTCAAAAGTATTTCAATTTCTTATTTTTGATTATTTTGTTACTTATTATATCTATTATTGCCTATATTGTATATATATATCTTATATATCGCTTTATATATTTTAAAAGAAAAAAGAAAATATATAAAATAGAAAATATAAAAAATACAAAAGTAGAAAATTGAAAATCAAAATATCAAAATAGAAAATGGAAAAAGTAAAATATAATAAAATATAAAATTAAAACCCACAAAAAATGCACTTATATAGACAAATTCATCACTTTCACATTTTTGTGCTTCATAGCCTCGATCTATCCTACATTGTATTCGACACTCTACACATACTTGTACCTATACAAATCCTTGTTATAGTGTTATAATAAAATTTAACTCCACAATCACTTTTTCGTTATTTGATTTATTTATTGTTGGTCAATTATTGAATTTAGCAGTTTTCTGGAGCGGACAACACATCGACTGCGGTCTCGCCTTGTGAGACCGTACAACCCTTTGCAAAATCATTTTTTCAAATGGCGTCGTTGCCAGGGAGCAACGATAGATTAGCTTTTTGATTGATTGTGAATATTTGTCTATATTTTGCCTCGTTCATTTTCTTATTTCTTTGATATAATTCTTTGGATTATCTAACCACTCTCTTGGTTATCTTTGTGCGAGGAACACGGATCGAGGGAGGCACTCACTTCTAGGAGTACCTGCGCAACCACGTGAAACACTTTTGGTCTAGCACAAAGGAGGCTTTGGAGAGAATTTTGAAGATAATTATTTGTAGCATTTATTTGTGTAATTTAAATGAGAGAGAGAGATGTATTATTGTAATAACACAGGTACTCTAGACTCCGGACACTCGGGTCCAATTTCCAAGTGTTTCTTTACTTGGGGGCTCACCATAGTTTTTCATGTTTTCATCGCCTTTTTTATTTTGTTTCTCGGTTTTGTTTTATTTCTTTTGCGTGATTGAGCCCTTAGTTTTAGGAGTTGCTTGACAATAGATTAAGGCCAAACACCTAATTATATTTGCATGTTCCATAATGATGTTTGGATTTAGTCAAATCAAACTGCTTCTCACTTAGTCTCAAAACCTCGCACCGCAAGAGTCCTCTATATAATGCTTGCAGGACCCATTGTTGTGGGCATCGGGGAGACTCCAAGACCGGACACTTCGGTTCCATTGTAAGTCATTAGCCTTGGTTCTTCACGATAATAGCAATTTCTAATCTTAGGGTGATCTCATCGTCTTGCATTTCCATATATTTAAGGTTTCAATACTGCTGAGCATCTTTACATGTAGAGTGTTGGAGGCAAGGTGAGCATTTACACTTTGGCATTCATCATCGATTTGCCGCTTGCATTGCTTTTTAGCATCTCCCTCTGATTTTGATCACTTAGGTGCTTAAAGGAATTTATTCCCTGATAGGATTCGTGCATTTCTTATAAAAATCCAAAAAGAAATGATAATCAATAAAATTGCATTGCAACATTGCTAAACCCTAAAATCAACCAAAAAGAAAAATCTTGTCTTGGGGCAAGCAATCCCCTCATTGTCTAAGTTTTAATTGCTCGTGCACACACTAAGGATTAGTGCCCAAATCCTATCAATCCTCCTAAGTGTCTGCAATTTTTGACTTCTCACCTAACTCTAAAATAGACAAGATAAAAAGACCATACTTTACTATCTTTACCGAGTTGACTAGGTGAATTGAGGGGTTTGTCTTGTGTGAGTTTTGATTGTGATTGTTTCGTGTGCATACTCCATCAATTCTACGTATTTACTCCTTTTTCTCATTTCTCTTGATTTGACCTTCATGCTCCCCAATCATTTTCCTTTTATTTTGAGATGGCCGACTAGAGTGTATTTTATCCGGACTTTGCGGATCCATCATTCACTCCAGCCAGTCCACCTCCTTTTTTCCAGGAGGACTTTGCTCCTGACTTCTATACATATCCTCTTCAGCCACAGATTCAGACCTCGTATTTTTACCTGCCTCCACCTTCACATTTCCCTTCACATCCACTCGAGACTGATATGTTGGAGTCACCTTTCATGGAGTCCACCCTTGAGCACATGACCCAGATAATGGTTCATATGAGACAATAGATTGACAACCTTACTAGTATAAATAAGAGCGACAATGATACTCCACCATTTGATGATATGGGTTCACTCTAGGAATTTCCATGAGAGGTTTCAATCACCCAAAATAAAAAAATTGAGAAAAAATTAAAAATCCAAAACAAATTCAGGAGACGCCTGATTGAATTATATTTTGAGGAGGATCACTTGCCAGATCATTTTCGCACACACTCACTCACATCTTGTCCCATCCCTGTCCCTAAGGATGTTGTTGTATAGACTACTCTTAGTATTCCTCATGGAGATGCTGATTCTGATCTCCTCCCTTGTATGGAGGAGATCCAAAAATTCAAAAAAATGTTGACTGAACCAAAAGTGGTGGTTGTTATTCACGAGATCATTGATGACCTACTTTGCCATGACCCAATTATCTGCTCCTCATCATAAGAAGAGAAAGCAGAGGATAAGATCTGAGCGTTATATTCTGACCATGGCCAGAGTCCAGGCCATCGCCCATCGTTCATCTTCTATGAAAAAGGAACACTGTCACACCTCTTATGATTTACACCATCTCTGATCATTTATGTGATACACTCTCCTTGAAGGTGGTGCATCAATCAATATAATATCATTCTTGTTGGTACAATCTATTCTTCTTGGGACTCTCAAGAAAACCAGGATGATAGTACACTTTGTTGATGGATCAATAATGAGGCTAAAGGATATTATTGAGAATGCCGTCATTCTGATTTAGGGCATGAGCTTCATGACAAGCTTTGTTGTTTTACCCATGGAGACCTCCACCCCTGTGGAGTGTCCTCCAATCATCGTGGGACGACCCTTCTTCGCCCCTACGACAACTGTTATAGATTACAGATCAGGAGAGACTCACTTCCGTTCTGATGTTGGAGTGATGTGTTGATCACTACACCTACCACCGACCAGAGACCTGCATCCCACGAGAGTGTGTCTGTGTTAGCCGACCCTGAGTCCTATGATCTATATGTTGATATTAGAGAGATTTTCTTTATGATCGATGATGAGACCCGAGAATTCCTCTCCAAGGAGGAAGACTTGAAAAGCATAGACCTTGGAGTTTTCCGCTTCTTGTGATTGGCAAAGCGTTGATGACATCCACGGTATTTACATGATAAACACCATTGAGTGGACGGCAGAAATTGATGAGACCAAGGCCTAATTTGATCTTGTTGCTTTTATTCAGAAATTCCGTCCTTTGATGTGAATAGTGATACGGTTGAGACACTTGAGGACGGACATGATTCGACTACTTCCACTGATGAGGTCATTCCTTTTGGTTTTGACCTAGATGAGACCTCGCAGGATGACCTTAACTCTTCTTCTTCTGATGATGAGTTTATCCCATTTTACTTCGATATCAGCAGGTCATCGAAGGTCGGACCTAGCCGTACTTCTTCCACTAACACATCTGTGCCTATCACGCTCTCGATCCTGATTGGTTTGTGTCAACTGAGTACCCTGATGTCAACCTGTGCCATATCAGATGTGTCCCTCAGCGGTCCTGCAAGAAGGTTCTCTTTCAACCTTCTTGATCCTTTTTACATCCACTTTGTTGTATATTCAGTCTCGTTTACCTCTGTCCATCAACGGTTTCGCTCATCCACCCCATTCTCGTATCTACCTTAGGATGTGCATTGTACTAAGTATGGGGGGTGGACAAGTCGGGTGTTCTTTCTTCGTTCCGTTTCATCACTTCTATTGTTTCCTATACTTAGGGCTTCTTTTACCCCTAAGTATAGGGGAGTGATGTGTACATCCTCTTTTATCCCTATCTTCTTCCATCTTCTCATCTCTTTTCTTCATTTCTTCTTTTCCTTTTCTATTTTCCTTTTCTACCGAAAAGGCATTGCTCCTTTTTAGAAGTCTTTTATACTTGGCATACTTTGTTCTATGTATAAGAGGGTGTGCACCCGTAATTTCTTATATTCTTTGATCCTCTCATTTTTCTCCTCTTCTTGTATATATTTAGGGATATCTTACCCTAAGTATAGGTGGAGACAGTCTGAGTACGATTTGTTCATTCCCACCCTTGACCCTCCCTACTTTGTGTACACACTCTTCTATACTTAGGATTATTTAATCTTAGCTATATGGGGGATGGTCAACTTCTCATTCATTCATTTGTTCTTTTTTCATTTATTCTTTAGACTTTTCATACTCATTACGAGTTATGTCTTCTCTTTTCTCTCTGATCCATGAGGACATGCCTCAAGCTAAGTATAGGGAGGTCATATATACTCTGTATATACTTTAGCCATAACTCGTACTTTTGTATTTTTATTACCAAGTATGGCTAAAAATTCTTTAATATTCATTAAAAATCTTAATGAAAAGATGTTGATTATTCCCCCAAATTCTTTTTGTACTTACTGATTAATAAATCATGCAAAAGTATTTTTTGCAAAACGTTTGAAAAATAGTTTGAAAATCTTTTTGAAAATCTTTTGAAAACTATTTGGAAAATAATTTGTTAAATATTTTCAACCTTTGTAAAAGCATTTTGTTTACAAAGTTTATTTTCTTTGTGAAATAAAAGGTCTGAAAACTATTTGCAAATTTTTGGAAAATGGTTGCAAAAATATTTGAATAATATCTATATACATTTTGAAAAAACTTTACAAAATTATTTTCAAATGTGTGTACATGTTTACAAAATTGTTTGTAAAAATCATTTTGGACTATAGTTTTTAATATTATTTGAAAAATGATTTTCAAATAAGTTTGAGGAATATATACATTGCCCTAAAATTCTTTATTAAATTGTATATATATAATTGACCACTTACCCCTTGTAAATTCTGAAAATCTAATTCTTGTAAATATAAGATGCATCCCCGTGTAAATATGTGTACCTAGTTTTTATCCAAAATCTTTTGTTTTCAAAAATCATGAAAACTTTTGCAAAACTAAAAATACCAAAAACACATATAAAATCTTTATGGAAATATAAAAAATACATATGCATCATCTTTTCAACAATATCCATAAAAAGTTCAAAATCTTTGAAAATTGCATCACAAAAATATTTTCTGCATAGCATTTGCATGGCATTCGCATTTTTTGGATTGTGTTTAATAATTGAACAAGTCTAAATATGATCCGACTATTGTAGCTTAGTTGGACCTAAAATCTACCTAGTTAACAGGAACCTTATAGGAGCTGTAATTGTGGTACTTCAGGTCTAGTTTACTTTATTCGTTGAGGATCATGGGACATGGTTCAATGGATTCTTGACTGCCTAAGTAGAGTATTTCGGAACACATGCATGGTTCTTGTCGATAATGACCTAACTTGGACACCTGCACCTTCACTTGGCTCAACTCAGTTGGAGTGTTGAGGGGGTTGGATTTGCTGGTATGAGACACACAAGTGGAAACATTTGTCCTCCTCTAGGGAAGGAAGTGCACCCCAACCCATTCGGTGATGATGAATTTTGAAGACAGGAGAGTGTGGCTTGCAATAAAGCTTCAAAAGAGGGATAGTCAACTGGATCAAGAGGAAAACTCCTTATGTAAATGATGTTGTATATAGTATTTAAAAAAAATAGAAAGAGGAAAAAACATAAAGCAAAAACTCCGAAAAAAGTGGACAGGCTTGAATAAAACTAAATGTCTGCCGGAGTGTATAAATTTTTATAGTCAATAAAGCAAGCTTGAGCTTTGATGAATCCACGTTTCATCATCTTTATTCTATCATTTTGGCCTGAAAAACCCTAGTAAATGCGTGTAAATAGCATTAATTCATGCATTTTAGTATTCATGTATATGTATGTAAATATTGTATAAAATGCGATTTTAAAGCCAAAATTATAGAATAAAGAAAAGAAAAGAAAAATAATAAAATATTGTAAATATTTTATGACCCGAAACCCCGAGACCTAGGCATCTTGATGAATAGGTCGACAAGGAATAAAGTAGGGGGAGATAAGGGCCAAAAATACAGATAAAATACCTATAGTTTTTATTCATTCTTTATTCATTTTGGGACCTATTTTTGGTTCCACTTTTTTATTCATCAAATAAAGAAACTTTGTACATGAAAGTTGTAGATAAATTAATAAAGAAAAATACAAAAGTGATTTCATAGAAAAATAATGTGCAGATAAAAAGTTATGGTCTAAATAAAAATCCAGAATGCCAACTTCCCAGACCCGCATCTCACAAATAAAAACTCCAAATGCAGTGTACTCACCTTTAATTGTATATAGAAGAAAATAATCTAATTAATGGCGGTGGTCTCGCATTTGGCGGAGCTACGGTTTGAAAGTTGAATTTTGGACCCTCATAGTACCTTGTACATATTAAAATATTCAATGTATTATTTATGTATTATTTTTATAATTTTATATATTTATAATGCTGTAAATAATACTTATAATAATTATGTGCATTAAAATCAGAATAAAAACATAAATAAAATACAAATAAAAATACGTGTATATATTATAATACATAGGTATAATACATGTAGCTATACCTACACAAATAACACTTTCATTTTATTAAGTGTATTAAATATATCAGAAAATTAAAATAAAAATATATTTGTGTATATAAAAGTATTTTATAATTTTAGAAAATAAAAACCAAAATAAAATAAATTAAAAATACCTAAATAAAAATAGAATACTTAAATACATAGATATAGATACCTATAAGGGTATAAGTACAAACTTGGAAAAATATAGCTCATAAAAATAAACAAAAATCACCATAAAATACTTCATAAAATTACAAACATTTTTTATTTTACACTCAAAATTTAATTAATTCGTCTGCTTATTTTAATTCATTTTATAAGGGTTTTTAGCCAAGGAATTTTCTGGTTGGTCCACGTGGACCAACCAGAACGCTCCATTGGTTGACCTCGGTCAACTCCCTGACCGAGGTCTGTCCCTTGTCAGAGTCGGGTTTGACCCTGTGTTCACTCCTTTTTCGAGGGCACCTCGATCACCATTTGGTGATGGTTCCTTCTTGGAATCTTTTCCTCGGTCAATGGTGATTCACGTCCAAGTGATTCCTTGGGCTGTGGATCACTGACCGAGGCGCAGAGGCCTCGTCTTCCTCGCCTCGCCGTCAACCCTTCAAATAGGACCCCCCGACTTCAATTTGATTTTGATCCTTCTTCCGCCAAATCCACCCAAAAATCCCTAGCCCATTGTGCTCCTGGTGACAGCAGGAGTCGATTTGAGCCGGGGTTTGCGTCATCTGGCGTCGAATCGAAGTCGATCCAACCCTCGTCGGAGTTCCGCCGTGTTTCATCGCCCGACGTCTCTGGTGAGTCTCCCTCCCCTTTCTCTTCGTTTTCTTGTAGCTGTAGCGTAGATTAGTGTAGACCTATAGCAGTTTTTAGCTTCGATCTCCCAATCGCCGTGAATCCTCGATCAAAGTCCACGGCGGAGCATAGCTCCGCCTCCATTTTCTGGCAACCTACCTCCTTCTCAGTCGCTCCGACCACCTTCATCTTCTCCCTCGTCGCTCTGTCGCTCCGCTCCACCCCTCCATTCACCTCGACCTCGCCCAGATCGAGTGATCAGAACTCCCCTCTCCGCCGCTCGCCGGAGTTCATCATCCGAGCCATCTTTCACCTCCTTCGCGCCATCAGAAGGCACCTGCGGCTTCCCCTGGATTTTGCGCAACTAACCACGCAGGTCTGAGCCAAGGAGAAGGCTCCATCGACCCTCGAAGACTTCAGGAGCAGCTCCCCAGGCCACCTCCGCCGTCCGGCCGCTTCAAGCCATCTCAGGCTCGCCTGAGACCTCCTACAGACGCGGACGTGCCCCAGGATCGTTTTGTCTTTGATCCTGGGGTCGGAGAGGCCGTGTGTCGGCCGTATTCGCCAGCCGAAGTTCGCCGGGGAAGTGTTCTTCGTGAACCTTCCCCTGCCGTTGGATCAGAGGCCCGCTCCAGACGCGTCATCAGCCGTCCGATCTCCTGCGCCTCTCCGCCGTCCGATCAAGCCTTGAAGATCTAATCCCAGCCGTCCGCGACGAAGGGGTATGCACCGTCGGATGGGCGCCACGTGGACAAGTGACTCGCCATCGACCGCTGGATCAAGCCCCGTGGGTATTTTGCACTTTTAACCCACGCCTTTTTGCATTTACTTTCTCGTCTAGTACTTTTATTTGTAGTTTAAAAAGTATTGTAATATTTGCACGCAGACCCTCACACTATCACTATTTGCACTTCAGTCCACGCCACGTCACCTCACGTGACGTTGGCGTGTGACTTTTGGGTATTTTGCATTTTAGGCCCAGGACTTTTATGTATTTGCAATTTTGTCCCTGTGCATAAGATATATAATATGTTTTTGGAAATATTGCATGTATACCCAGCCGGTTTTCTTTAATTGCATTTATGCCCCTGTGAATGGTGTGTAACGTGAGCTGCGCGTGATTTTTTTTGGTGGAAATTGCATATGAGCCCCTGAATACTTTGGTAATTACAAGTATACCCCTGCCAGGTCTGTGTATGGGTTGGATGTTTGTTGTATTTATTTAAACTATTTTCTTAAGTCCAAAAATTTCACAAAAATAGGGTTAAGCTTCTGGGCATGTGTATTTCAACGCTATCAATTTAGTTTTTGATTTGATTTAATTTTTACATTTATTAAAAATCAAAAACTCATTTTTTCAGCACTGTCTAGCTTATAAAACCCCCAAAAAAATATCAAAACCTCTCAGAAAAATCCCCAAAAATTGTATTTTGTGTCTTTTAGTTTATTTCAACTCCCAGCCAAAAATCTTTAAAAAAATCCAAAACTAAACCCCTAAAAATTGCAAAACTCTATAAACCTTCATAAAAATTTATAAAACTCATAAAAAATCCAAAAATAGTGTTTTCTTCGCCTGAATTTTCTTTGTTTAATTCTCTTTCAGTGAAAATTAATCTGAAAATTTTTGTCATTGATTGCTATTTTATTTCTCCTTTTTAAGTTTCAGCCTTGCATTGTAGTCACTGTTTGCGTTATTTTGACAATTAAAAATACCAAAAACATTCTAAAAATTACCCAAAAATCACAAAAACAGTAAAAAAGTAGAAAAAGACAAAAAGACTTTATTTGCTTATTTTTGAGTATTTTTATCTACTTTTATAAACACTTTAGTTTGCCTTTTATTACATTACTTGTATATTCCAATATAGAAAAAAAATATAAAATATAAATATAAAAAAATCAGAAAATCAAAAATCAAAATAAAAAATTATAAAATTAAAAAGCCACAAAAATTCTAGATTGGCTAAGTTGCTTGTAAGACTTGGGATTGGATTTTTTATCTATGCTCTACATCTTTGCTTCTTGAGTTCGACCCCTACTTGCTTGCCATTGTACATCTTTAGTAGGGTATAATAAATTTTAATCCTTGCTATTCATTCTCTGATTGATTGTGTGGGTTAATTGTTGAAGACCGAGGAAGGTTGAGCAGTCGCATCAGCGACAGTGAGTCTGACTTGTCAGACCGCTATTTAGCGGCTCTCGCATTTCTCGCTTTTCAAATGGCGCCGTTGCCGGGGAGCATCGGCTTGTAGAGTACCATCTGGGTCTTTTATTTACTTAGCCATTCTTGATTACTTGTCTCTTGTGCATCATTTATTTGGAACTGTCTGACATCTCTTTTGTTTTCTTGCGAGGAACCGCTGACCGAGGAGGATCGCCTAGGGGATCCTGAGCAGCCTTGGGAGGAGGAGCCGGCTATTCCATCCTAGCCGGCAGGAGAGAGCAGGAGGGCTAGAGGGAGAGAGAGATAGTTGCTTTTCACTTTTTGTGAGAGAGAGATTTGATTAATTGTAATAATACAGGACTTGGACACTTGAACACTTCGGGCCTAATTTCCGGGTGTTTGTTCACCTGGGGGCTCACCGCTGTTTTCTTCGTGTTTTCCCGACTGTCATTTGCCGGTTTTGATTTCATTTTCACTTTCTTTTGTGGAGTGAGCCCTTAGATTTAGGCTTTTGCTTGATCGTCTAGATTAGGTCCAAACACACTAATAACCTTTGCATGTACCTATAGACCGTTTTTGGACTTAGTTTAATTAAACAGTTAACTCATCTTCTTAGATCCGCCGCGCCGCGAGCCCTCTCCATAAAGCGCTACTCCTGAACTCGATGTGTCGAGAAGAGGAGGGGAGGGTCTAGACCAGACTCTTAGGATCGAGGATTGGTGATTAACTTGTGGTTCTTCATGCTAGCAGTTGCCCATCTTAGGACGATTTCCGCATTGCATACCGGCATGTAGTTAGATTTACAAATTCTGCTTTGCATCCCGCATGGAGAGAGCTGGGATTCGCTGTAAGTCTTCTTACTTTGCATCCATCATTTAGGCACAAAGGTGAGATCTCCATCTTGGTGCCGACTTGCATTGGCTTTTCCGACTCTATTCTCCCTTTGTTTTTGGACAAAGTAGGATAAAGAAAACACAAAAACGTTAGGCGCTTGTTTGAAATCACTCAAAAGAAGCGATAACACAAAAAAATTAAAAAAGGGACTGCTAAGAAAACTTTGACCTAAATAAAATTGGTAATTGAACTCATTGATTGGGGAGAGTCACACCCTCACTTGTATTCAGGTTGCATGGGAAGGTCTCCTTCCAAGTGAGCAGAGTGCTTCGTAAGGATTAGAGCCCAAAACCCAGTCTGTGGCTGCCTTGTGTATCGCCTGGATTTCCGAAGTATTGGCGCTTCTATCGTACGTGGACGAGTAGGGCTTGGTCAACATTGGTGACTCTCTATTGTGCAGAGCATCGACCTCGTCCGAAGTATCGAGCCTAGGCCACGCCTTCACGGGGGTGTCTGTCTCATCGTCTTGCGTCCGAGTAGGTTCTTGCACGCTCACGGGTGATTCCGTTGCGAGCAAGTTCCGAAGTATTGGTTTCGCCTATTGGCTTCCTTTCTCTATTTCTTTGGCTGAGTAGGGATCCAGGAAGGGTTACAAGGACCTTAAAAAGTGCAGACTACAGGTTACACAGGGGGAGGACAAGTACGGGAATACTTTTCCGGCAGTACTCTCGCTCCTATAGGCGTAGCGCTCTAAGGACTCGTTAAAAGATAACTCCCTGAATTCAAGATAAAAATTACAAAGATAAAAGCCGAACCTTCATGGCTTCACGTGTTGAGTTGGTGAACTCCCTTGTCTTGTGTTTGATTGCTAATCATATTTAGGTCAAGATCAAAAACCCCGCGCCGTTGCGCAATTTTGTTTTCCTTCCAGTTGACCCTCGCTCATTGTGAGCCTTCTACTTTTTTACATTCCTTTTGTTCCTTGTTGATCCCCGTATCTTTCATCCACATCGATCTTCCTCTTGATCTTCGAGATGGCGACGAATGGACAGTTTAGTCGAGGCTCTGTCGACACCCACATCGGCTCCATTCGTTCACCCTCTCCAATAATTCAGGGCGATTCCCGAGATACCGGTTCAAACCCCATGAACCGACCTCCAGACTCCCTGCCTTCTTCAATAAACCGGGACCACTCTCGTCCCGAACTTTGTCCGTTCTGGATGGCCATTGATTTTACTCCTTACACATCGCCATCCTTAACAAAGTTCTGTGTCGACCTTGACACAGATCACATCTCTCTATCTGGTGCTGCAATTCAGATTGATCGAGGCATTCTACCATGTGCAGACTTAGAGCTCGAGACAGTCAACCAAGCAGAGACAGAAATGGCAGGAGGAAGGGGGAAAGGACCACAGCCCCAGCAGGAGCCTGAAGACAATGCAGCGGAAGGACAATACACTACGCAGGGTGAGGTTAACAGTCAACTGCTGGCTTCCATTCAAGCCATTCAGCAACAGCTGACTAACCAAGCCCTGGCCCAGACCGCCTTCCAGGACATGCTGAATGATCTGAGAAGAAGGGCCGATGCGAGAGACGGCCGACGGGAGGATGATCCGAACTACGATCCCAATGAACATGAAATCAATGATGAGTTTTCAGTGGGACCCGAATATGAAGCAGCAGAAGAAGATCCACCGCAGCCCAAGCCCACACTCAAGCAGACATACAACCCAGGAGCAGGGCACATCACTGAGTGGATTCAAATTCCAAGAATGCATGCTCACTTCGAGCTGAAGCCACAGTTTCTGTCACTGCTTCCCACTTTTCATGGGAACACCACTGAGGAGCCATATATTTTCCTAAAGAAGTTCAACCGCATCTGCTCCACTGCTCACTACCCCGGAGTTCCCCTGGATGTGATCAAGATGACCGCATTCTCTTTCAGCCTTCAAGACAAGGCCCTTTACTGGATCGATCATAAATCGTCACCACCTGGGAGGAACTGAAATCTGCTTTCCTCCATAAATTTTATCCTCTGGGGAGATTAAACCAGATGCGTGCCCGAATCTCCAGTTTCTGCCAGCAGCCCCACGAGACGATCCATGAAGCGTGGGAGAGATTCAAGGATCTCCAGGAGAATTGCCCCCACCATGAAATACCCAAGACCAGTCTCGTGCAACACTTCTTTGGGGGGCTATCATTTGAGAGCCAAAAGCTCGTGGATGCAGCTTGCGGCGGTTCACATTTTAACAAGGACGAGGATGTCGTGTGGAATGTCTTTGAAGAAATGTCTGAGGGAGAAGCAGCCCAATCCTCGTCCCGGGTCTACATGAAGCCACCGACCGCCATCAGCAAGCCAGTTAACATGGCTTCTCACACTGAGGACAAAGATGAAAGCTCCAACCTGAGTATCATCGGGAGCCACTTGTCCAAAGTGGACATCATCGAGAAGAGATCGCAGGACCTCGAAAAACTGGCAGTTATAGAGAAGAGGACCCAAGGTCTGGAGAAGCTCGACCAAATTTCCCAGCAGCTGGAGCAGCTCGTCCGAGCACTGAATGCAAACATGTGCAACGCTGTGTCCACCTCTGCCGAGCCGAACGCTGAGAAGAAGGAGCCTACAATGCAGCAAAATCCTCAGCCGACTCCACTGCAGCCCCAACCAGTCCAGTACGTATACTACGTGCAGGTCCCGGAGCAGCAACCGCAGCCTCAGACACAGATGGTTGTATATCAACCCGAGCACCAGCCCGCTTACTCCGAGCAGTTCTCTCCACCCCCGCCGCTGATCCAGGAGATCAATGGCGTCTGGAACAACGAAGCGCAGCTGACCCGTCCTCAGGGACAATCTCAGGGTCAGAACATGGGCAACAGGCCCTTCCAGCAGCAACACCAGGGTGGAAGACCATTCCAGCAGCCCTACCAGTACCAGCCTCCCTCACATGGAAACACGTGGAGGCAGAATTACCAACATGGGCCTCAGCAGTCCGGATATCGTGGACAAGGATATCACCAGCAACCGGCTGCACAATACAACCAACACCCATCGCAGTACTCCTCAAACCCCCCTCCTCAACAATTTACGCAAGGATACCAGTCGCAATCTCAGCCGCAATACCAGCATTCTAGACCCCAGCTGGGGGAATCCTCTGAGATTGTACCTGCCAATCCGGCCCTGGCTTGTTTGGAACAGTTGATGAAGAACATGGCTGAGATGAACCAGAAGATCGACGACCTGACGGCAGCCAAAACCGTCATACCAGCCCAGGTCGAAGCTAATCCTAACAATTTCCGACGCAAGGAGCAGGTAGCCGGCAGTGTCCGACCTGAATCAGGTGAATTTAATTGTTTTTTATCTAACGTTGTTACTCTCAGGAGCGGTAGGACACTCCAGCCATCGGCGACGGCGAAAGGAAAGCATATTGCATCTGACGGGGAATCGTCAGGCCAGCCAACACCAGGGCCAGCAAGCATTTTGGGAGCAGCACCAGCATCCAGAAAATCACAAAAAAATGAAGAAAACAGAAAAATACAAAAAGATAGCAGTAACCTCGGTGGAGACCGGCCAGCATTGGAGATGCCAGCACCTGAAGCCGAGCCTGTCGTTTTTTGGTCCACAAATTGTAGATGAATCCATTCCTTTTTGTCATCTACCTGTAAACAACAACACGGACACTATTTTGAATGAAATTGGAGAAGAGTTTGTAAATATTCCTTTTCCTGAAGCAATGAAAAAACACAAAAAAATAAAAAATTTGAAAAGTGCTTTGTCTGATCCTGCTATCATAGAAATCATTCAGAATTTGGTGTTAAATATGCCATTAATGAAAGCTCTTGAGTACATGCCAGCAGTGAAGAAAGGTCTTAAAGAGGCATGTACAACCAAGCGCAGGCCAACTCCCCATAATTCCAGAAGCAAAGGTGGCAAGTCTGAAAAACACATCCTCACTATGGCCACCGTCAACGCCATCAGCAACCTCCCGGATAAAAAGACAGATATGGGAGCACCTCTTGTACGTTGTCAGATGTTCGAGCAAGAATTCGAGCGAACACTTCTCGACAGTGGGTCATCTGTCAAGCTGATGCCAGCCTCACTGCTCACGGAGTTCAAATTAGGACCGCTCAAGCCTACAAAGATGATTCTGCAGTTTGCGGACAAATCAGTCAAGCGGCCTAGAGGCCTGTTGGAGGACGTGATCGTCACGGTTCAGGGAAAGTCATTCCCGGCCGATTTTGTGGTCTTAGATATGGACGTCCCAGCTCCGTTGCTCCTTACCCCGATCATACTCGGAAGGCCATTTCTGCGGACATCAAACGCAGTGGTGAATTATGGGACGGGAGAAATCACTTTTAGCGCTGGCAATGAAATTATCCAAGTAGAGACCCTGTCTGAGGGAACGCCAGCTGAACCGACATCTGCGTCGTGTGCAAAGGTGATCAAGCACGATGAAGACTGCGATTTTCTAGCAGAAATTCAAGATACCAACCTATTCCTGGATGATAATGAGATCCATGAACTCCTCCGTCCCGAGGAGGAAGTGGAGACCGCAATCGAATTTCCTTGTATCGATCAAGATGAGGAACTCGCTGATGCGCTACAAGACACTACCATGGGGGTGATGTGCCTTCAGAACCAAGAATCAAGTTTTGAAACATTTTCTGATGAAGATGACATCATTGCAGAATTCTGTCAGGATCTGAGAGAAGAAACAGAGCAGACTATGGTGGACACTGAACCGTTGAACGAACCACCACCTGCACTGATAGCTGAGGTCACCACCGAAGCAGCTCAGACCCCGCCAGAGCTAAAACCCTTGCCCTCCAATATGAAGTATGCCTTCCTTGCGGGAGAACCGAACATGTACCCGGTCATCATTAATGCACATCTGACCGAGGATCAAGAATCTCGTCTGATGGAGGTTCTTGAACGCAACCGCAAGGCGATAGGCTGGCGAACATCTGATCTCCGTGGGATCAATCCGTCACTCTGCTCGCACCGCATCTTTCTGGAAGACAACTGCAGACCCTCTCGCGAACTGCAAAGAAGATTAAATCCGAACCTGCGAGAGGTGGTTATGAAAGAAATCCAGAAATGGTGTGATGCGGGATTCATTTATCCCATCTCCGACAGCAAATGGGTGAGCCCTCTGCATGTTGTGCCCAAGAAGTCAGGGATCACCATTGTGAAAAATGACAAAGGAGAGGAGATCGCAACCAGAGTACCGACTTCTTGGCGAGTGTGCGTAGATTACAGAAGACTCAATCTCGCCACCAAGAAGGATCATTTTCCGCTACCCTTCATCGACCAGATCTTGGAGAGATTGGCCGCGAAGGAATATTTCTGTTTCTTGGACGGTTACTCTGGGTATAATCAAGTTGCTATTGCTCCTGAAGACCAAGAGAAGACCACGTTCACCTGTCCTTTTGGCACATATGCCTTCAGACGGATGCCGTTCGGGCTTTGCAACGCCCCAACCACATTTCAGAGGTGTATGCTTGCAGTTTTTGCCGATATGGTGGGCAGCTTTCTCGAGGTCTTTATGGACGATTTTTCGGTCTATGGGGATTCATTTGATCAATGTCTGGGTTATCTAGACCGAGTCTTACGGAGGTGCTGCGAAGTGAATCTTGTGCTCTCCTGGGAGAAGAGCAATTTCATGGTGACCGAAGGAATCGTGCTGGGTCACGTTGTTTCTAAACGTGGCATGGAGGTTGACCCAGCCAAGGTGGACGCAATTTCTAAGCTAGAGACACCCACAAATATCAAGCAAGTCCGGTCATTCTTGGGCCATGTCGGTTTTTACCGACGATTTATTAAAGATTTCAGCAAATTGGCCAGACCGCTGACTGAGTTGCTTGGCAAGGACAATGAGTTCATTGTAGACGATCGTGTGCTCCTTGCCTTTAAGCAGTTAAAAGAGCTCATCACACAGGCCCCTGTCCTACAGCCACCGATTTGGACTCAGCCTTTCGAGATTATGACCGATGCGTCGGATTATGCCATCGGAGCTGTACTGGGACAGAGAAAAGACAATGTACCGTTTGCAATTCACTACGCTAGCCGAACGCTCGATGAAGCTCAGCGAAACTATACTGTTACTGAAAAGGAGCTGCTAGCGGTAGTCTTTGCTTTGGAGAAGTTCAGATCTTACCTTCTTGGGTCCAAAGTTATCATCTACACTGATCATTCGGCCATTAGGTATTTACAGCAGAAGAAGGATGCCAAACCACGTCTTATCAGGTGGATCCTTCTCCTCCAGGAGTTTGACATGGAGATCAGAGATAAACCTGGGGTAAAGAATGTAGTGGCCGATCATCTGTCAAGACTTCCTGAACCGGAGTCTCCTGAGCCGAACTTACAGCCTATCACCGAGACCTTTCCAGATGAATCGATTTTGTCTGTCGCTTCACTTCCTTGGTATGCGGACATTGTGAATTATCTAGTCGCCAAGAAAATCCCACAGGATTGGCCTAAGTTGAAAATAGACAGATTTTTGTCTAAAATCCATTTCTACCAGTGGGAAGACCCGTATCTGTTTCGTGAGGGAGCAGATTGCATCTGGAGGAGGTGTATTCCTCAGGAGGAAGTTCCAAGTGTCCTCGCTTTATGTCATGATCAAGATTCTGGAGGACATCATTCAGGAAAACGGACGACAGCAAAAGTTCTTCAAAGTGGCCTTTGGTGGCCTTCATTGTTCAAAAATGCAGATGAATACGTCAAAGGTTGCACTGACTATCAGAAGACGGGTGGAACCATAGGAATGAGAGATACGATGCCTCTGAAGTACATTCAGATCTCAGATGTCTTTGACGCATGGGGCATCGACTTTATGGGTCCGTTTCTTAACAGTCAGGGTTATGAGTATATTCTGCTTGCTGTCGATTATGTCAGTCGATGGGTGGAGGCTATCCCCGCCCGAGCCGCCGACAGTCGGACTGTCTGTCGATTCTTACGAGATCACATCATAGCACGGTTCGGGATTCCCAAGATCCTCATATCTGACGGGGGCAGTCATTTCATAAACAGAGAGGTGAAGAAGCTGACCCAAGAATTCTGCATCGAGCATCGTGTTGCTTCACCCTACCACCCGCAGTCCAATGGCTTAGCTGAATGTTCCAACAGGGAGATCAAGACAATTCTACAGAAACTTGTGCGTCCGGACCGCAAGAACTGGTCTCAGCTGCTTGATTCCGTTCTTTGGGCTTACAGAACAGCGTACAAGTCACCCTTGGGAATGTCTCCCTACCGCCTGGTGTATGGCAAGCCATGCCACTTGCCCGTGGAACTTATTCATAAATCTTTATGGGCTATTAACATCTGTAATTTGGACTCCAAGCAAGCAGGACAGAACAGGAAATTGGATCTGAACAGATTACTGGAATTCAGAGATTATGCATATGACAACAGCCTGATGTACAAGGAAAAGGTCAAAACATGGCATGACAAACACATCCGCCACAAGTCCTTTGATCCAGGTCAGAAGGTATGGTTGTTCGATGCGAAATTAAAGATCTTTCCGGGCAAATTGAAGAGCAAATGGACGGGGCCGTTTGTAGTTAGGCAGGTGCGTGGCAACGGAAGTGTATTGATATCCAATCTGTCAGCTGACGCACAACCTTTTGTAGTCAATGGGCAGCTTCTGAAGCCATACCTCGAACATGACACATTCATGGCCGTCGTTGACTCAATTCAAGTAATCTATGAGGATGAGCTGAACATCTCGAAGGAGGTAGAGGAAGGCAAAGCACATCAAAACATTTTTGAATGATTTTTTCTTTCCGTCTTTTCTTCTTTTCTTCTTTTCAAGTTCTTTTATCTTATTCTACCAAATTGATGCCAGCCCTTTCATCAATGCTACACTTAGGATGTACTTTATCCTAAGTGTAGGGGGGATGTGCATCCCGAGTTGTTCATACCCGATCTCATCTCTTTCTTCTTTTCTTCTTTTCTTCTTTTCTTTTTATATCTTCTGTATCTATCAAAAAGGTGCCGCCCTTTGTCGACAGTCTTCTATACTTAGGACGTACTTTGTCCTAAGTATAGGGGGGGTGTGCACCCCGAGTTTTTCTATTCCTCTCGATCCTCTCCATTGTCTCCTCTTCTTGTCTATACATAGGGATATCTTACCCTAAGTATAGGGGGAGACAATCTGAGTACGATCTGTTCATTCCCACCCTTGACCCTCCCTGCTTTGTGTACAGTCTGCTATACTTAGGATTATTTGATCCTAAGTATAGGGGGGACGGTCAACTTCTCATTCATTGATTCATTCATCCATTCCTTTATTTATTTATTCTTTAGATTTTCCTATACTCAGTACGAGTTATGTCTTCTCTTTTCTCTCCGATCTATGAGGACATAGCTCAAGCTAAGTATAGGGGGTCGTATATACTGTGTATATACTTTAGCCATAACTCGTACTTTCGTATTTTCTTAAAAATATGGCTAATAATTCATTAAAATTCATTACAAATTCTTTAATAAAAAGATGTGGTTATTCCTCAAATTCTTTTTGTATATACTGATTAATAAATCAGGTGAAAATGTTTTTTTTTTCAAAATGTTTGAAAAATAGTTTGAAAATCTTTGTGAACATCTATTGAAAACTATTTTGAAAATATTTTGTTACATGTTTTCAACCTGTGTAAAAAGTGTGGTTTGTAAAAGTTCTTTTCTTTGTGTGAAATAAAATGTTTGAAAAATGCTTTGCAAATGGTTTGAAAAATGGTTGCAAAAATATTTGAAAAAACCTATATATACTGTTTTGAAAACCGATTGCAAAATGATTTTCAAATGAGTGTACATGTTTGTAAAAATTATTTTGGACTATAGTTTTCAAAAATTGTTTGAAAAACCTTGTGTCAAATAAGTTTGAGGAATACTAACATCCCACCAAAATCCACTACCTATAAATGTGTATAAAACTGACCACTTACCCTGTAAATTCTTAAAATCCATTTCTTGTAAATATAAGAAGCACTCCCGTGTACATATTTTTAACCTAGATTTTAGCCAAAATCTTTTTGTTTTCAAAAATCCCAAAAACATTTGCAAAACTAAAATCCAAAAACATCTGGAAAAAAATCCATAAAAAGTTCAAAAATTTTGAAAATTGCATCACAAAAATATTTTCTGCATTGCATTGCATAGCATTCGCATTTTTCAGATTGAGTTTGATAGTTGAACAAGTCTAAGTAAAATCCGGAGATTGGAGCTTGATTGGACCTTAAAATCTACCTAATAACAGGAACCTTATAGGAATTCGGTTTGAGGTACTTCAGGTCTAGTTGACTTAATTCTTTGAGGATCATGGGACTTGGTTCAACGGATTCTTGACTGCCTAAGTAGAGTATTTCAGAGCACACGCACGACTCTTGTTGATAATGACCTAACTTGGACACCTGCACCTTTCACATAGCTCTCCACGGATGAGGTGGTGAGGAGGCAGTTTCCTTTGGCTTGGGGTAGCATATGAGGGTAGTACTTCTAGGCGGAACCTCTCTTCTTCTTATAGTGAAGGAAGTGCACCTCAACTTGGTTTAGTGGTGATGAAGGCTAAAGACAGAAGATGTGGGTTGCAATAAAGCTTCAAAAGAGGGATAGTCTACTGGCTCAAGAAGAAAATTTCTTGTATATATGCTGCACCATGTAGATATGTTGTACAGATGCAATTGAAAAAAAAAAAGAGAACTCCAAAAAAGTGGTGGGTCAGATTGAAAATTTAATAACCCCACCGGAGTGTATATAGTCCAATAAAGCAAAAGCTTATGGTATCCATGTTACATCTCATGAAGCTTGCAGCGGGAGACTTAGCTACACTGGCTGAGCTTCCAAAAGTCTATACTTCTTCCCCCTCTTCTTGAGCCGGTTGCACTTGAACTTAGAAGGGAATACCCCGCTTCTCGAGGAAAGAGTTGCTAGACCAAGGCATTAGAGTTACCAGGTTGAAGGAGGTTGTTTCTTTGTTACTTCTGAGGTGGGGAGCTACATATCACTTACACTGTACGAGTCAGATTCATAGTCGTAAGAGTTTGCGTATGAGTTGAAGTATTTCTGACCTGGCTATTGAGGAGATTTGGACAGAGTTTTGGGATTCTCAAGGACGGTTGGATTTCAAACTTGGTTCTAATTAAGGTTCCGACCGCACTAAAATTCCAAAGGTCCGACTAAAGCTCCAAACTTTGATTTTGCGAAGACAAGTTTGATAATTAAATTTAGTCCATCTTTCTTCTTTTTCTTTTCTTTGTTTTTCTTTTTCTGCACTTATTGCATAAGTGTTTGCTAGGGACTAGCAAAGGCAAGTATAGGGGGATGATGAATCCACGTTTCATCGTCTTTATTCTATCATTTTGGCCTGAAAAACCCTAGTAAATGCGTGTAAATAGCATTAATTCATGCATTTTAGTATTCATGTATATGTATGTAAATATTGTATAAAATGCGGTTTTTAAAGCCAAAATTATAGAATAAAGAAAAGAAAAGAAAAAGAATAAATATTGTAAATATTTTATGACCCGAAACCCCGAGACCTAGGCATCTTGATGAATAGGTCGACAAGGAATAAAGTAGGGGGAGATAAGGGCCAAAAATACAGATAAAATACCTATAGTTTTTATTCATTCTTTATTCATTTTGGGACCTATTTTTGGTTCCACTTTTTTATTCATCAAATAAAGAAACTTTGTACATGAAAGTTGTAGATAAATTAATAAAGAAAAATACAAAAGTGATTTCATAGAAAAATAATGTGCAGATAAAAAGTTATGGTCTAAATAAAAATCCAGAATGCCAACTTCCCAGACCCGCATCTCACAAATAAAAACTCCAAATGCAGTGTACTCACCTTTAATTGTATATAGAAGAAAATAATCTAATTAATGGCGGTGGTCTCGCATTTGGCGGAGCTACGGTTTGAAAGTTGAATTTTGGACCCTCATAGTACCTTGTACATATTAAAATATTCAATGTATTATTTATGTATTATTTTTATAATTTTATATTTTTATAATGCTGTAAATAATACTTATAATAATTATGTGCATTAAAATCAGAATAAAAACATAAATAAAATACAAATAAAAATACGTGTATATATTATAATACATAGGTATAATACATGTAGCTATACCTACACAAATAACACTTTCATTTTATTAAGTGTATTAAATATATCAAAAAATTAAAATAAAAATATATTTGTGTATATAAAAGTATTTTATAATTTTAGAAAATAAAAACCAAAAAAAAAAATAAATTAAAAATACCTAAATAAAAATAGAATACTTAAATACATATATATATAGATACCTATAAGGGTATAAGTACAAACTTGTAAAAATATAGCTCATAAAAATAAACAAAAATCACCATAAAATACTTCATAAAATTACAAACATTTTTTATTTTACACTCAAAATTTAATTAATTCGTCTGCTTATTTTAATTCATTTTATAAGGGTTTTTAGCCAAGGAATTTTCTGGTTGGTCCACGTGGACCAACCAGAACGCTCCATTGGTTGACCTCGGTCAACTCCCTGACCGAGGTCTGTCCCTTGTCAGAGTCGGGTTTGACCCTGTGTTCACTCCTTTTTCGAGGGCACCTCGATCACCATTTGGTGATGGTTCCTTCTTGGAATCTTTTCCTCGGTCAATGGTGATTCACGTCCAAGTGATTCCTTGGGCTGTGGATCACTGACCGAGGCGCAGAGGCCTCGTCTTCCTCGCCTCGCCGTCAACCCTTCAAATAGGACCCCCCGACTTCAATTTGATTTTGATCCTTCTTCCGCCAAATCCACCCAAAAATCCCTAGCCCATTGTGCTCCTGGTGACAGCAGGAGTCGATTTGAGCCGGGGTTTGCGTCATCTGGCGTCGAATCGAAGTCGATCCAACCCTCGCCGGAGTTCCGCCGTGCTTCATCGCCCGACGTCTCTGGTGAGTCTCCCTCCCCTTTCTCTTCGTTTTCTTGTAGCTGTAGCGTAGATTAGTGTAGACCTATAGCAGTTTTTAGCTTCGATCTCCCAATCGCCGTGAATCCTCGATCAAAGTCCACGGCGGAGCATAGCTCCGCCTCCATTTTCCGGCAACCTACCTCCTTCTCAGCCGCTCCGACCACCTTCATCTTCTCCCTCGTCGCTCTGTCGCTCCGCTCCACCCCTCCATTCACCTCGACCTCGCCCAGATCGAGTGATCAGAACTCCCCTCTCCGCCGCTCGCCGGAGTTCATCATCCGAGCCATCTTTCACCTCCTTCGCGCCATCGGAAGGCACCTGCGGCTTCCCCTGGATTTTGCGCAACTAACCACGCAGGTCTGAGCCAAGGAGAAGGCTCCATCGACCCTCGAAGACTTCAGGAGCAGCTCCCCAGGCCACCTCCGCCGTCCGGCCGCTTCAAGCCATCTCAGGCTCGCCTGAGACCTCCTACAGACGCGGACGTGCCCCAGGATCGTTTTGTCTTTGATCCTGGGGTCGGAGAGGCCGTGTGTCGGCCGTATTCGCCAGCCGAAGTTCGCCGGGGAAGTGTTCTTCGTGAACCTTCCCCTGCCGTTGGATCAGAGGCCCGCTCCAGACGCGTCATCAGCCGTCCGATCTCCTGCGCCTCTCCGCCGTCCGATCAAGCCTTGAAGATCTAATCCCAGCCGTCCGCGACGAAGGGGTATGCACCGTCGGATGGGCGCCACGTGGACAAGTGACTCGCCATCGACCGCTGGATCAAGACCCGTGGGTATTTTGCACTTTTAACCCACGCCTTTTTGCATTTACTTTCTCGTCTAGTACTTTTATTTGTAGTTTAAAAAGTATTGTAATATTTGTACGCAGACCCTCACACTATCACTATTTGCACTTCAGTCCACGCCACGTCACCTCACGTGACGTTGGCGTGTGACTTTTGGGTATTTTGCATTTTAGGCCCAGGACTTTTATGTATTTGCAATTTTGTCCCTGTGCGTAAGATATATAATATGTTTTTGGAAATATTGCATGTATACCCAGCCGGTTTTCTTTAATTGCATTTATGCCCCTGTGAATGGTGTGTAGCGTGAGCTGCGCGTGATTTTTTTTGGTGGAAATTGCATATGAGCCCCTGGATACTTTAGTAATTACAAGTATACCCCTGCCAGGCCTGTGTATGGGTTGGATGTTTGTTGTATTTATTTAACCTATTTTCTTGAGTCCAAAAATTTCACAAAAATAGGGTTAAGCTTCTGGGCATGTGTATTTCAACGCTATCAATTTAGTTTTTGATTTGATTTAATTTTTACATTTATTAAAAATCAAAAACTCACTTTTTCAACACTGTCTAGCTTATAAAACCCCCAAAAAAATATCAAAACCCCTCAGAAAAATCCCCAAAAATTGTATTTTGTGTCTTTTAGTTTATTTCAACTCCCAGCCAAAAATCTTTAAAAAAATACAAAACTAAACCCCTAAAAATTGCAAAACTCTATAAACCTTCATAAAAATTTATAAAACTCATAAAAAATCCAAAAATAGTGTTTTCTTCGCCTGAATTTTCTTTGTTTAATTCTCTTTCAGTGAAAATTAATCTGAAAATTTTTGTCATTGATTGCTATTTTATTTCTCCTTTTTAAGTTTCAGCCTTGCATTGTAGTCACTGTTTGCATTATTTTGACAATTAAAAATACCAAAAACATTCTAAAAATTACCCAAAAATCACAAAAACAGTAAAAAAGTAGAAAAAGACAAAAAGACTTTATTTGCTTATTTTTGAGTATTTTTATCTACTTTTATAAACACTTTAGTTTGCCTTTTATTACATTACTTGTATATTCCAATATAGAAAAAAAATATAAAATATAAATATAAAAAAAATCAGAAAATCAAAAATCAAAATAAAAAATTATAAAATTAAAAACCCACAAAAATTTTAGATTGGCTAAGTTGCTTGTAAGACTTGGGATTGGATTTTTTATCTATGCTCTACACCTTTGCTTCTTGAGTTCGACCCCTACTTGCTTGCCATTGTACATCTTTAGTAGGGTATAATAAATTTTAATCCTTGCTATTCATTCTCTGATTGATTGTGTGGGTTAATTGTTGAAGACCGAGGAAGGTTGAGCAGTCGCATCAGCGACAGTGAGTCTGACTTGTCAGACCGCTATTTAGCGGCTCTCGCATTTCTCGCTTTTCAAGCTTCAAAGTCAAATGATGTGAGCCTGTTGTTGGATGACTTGACTACACCGATCTTGCATCCTAGGAGAGGTAGCTACACTGGCAACCATCCATTCTTCTCTACACCCCCTCCTCTTGAGCTGGTTGTCACTTGAACTTAGAAGGGAATACCCCGATCCTTGAGGAAGGATATAAGGATTGGGGAATCATTGGGTTGTCATAATGGAGAAGTCAGTCTCTTGGTCATTTTAGTTGGGGAGAGACACTATCACATACATTGTACGAGTTAGATTCTTATTCATAAGGGTTTGCGTATGAGTTGAAGTATTCTAACTTGGCTATCGAGGAGACGTGAGTAGAGTTTTGGAATTCTCGAAGGATGTTGGATTTCAAATCCGATTCCAATTAAGGTTCCGCCCGCACTAAAATTCCAAAGGTCTGACTTGATCTCCAAACTTTCATTTTATTAAGAAAAGATTGATAATTAAACTTAATCCAATTTCTTTCTTTTTCTTTTCTTTGTTTCTCTTTTTCTGCACTTAGTGCATAAGTGTTTGCTAGGGACTAGCAAAGTCAAGTATAGGGGGACGATGAATATCCATTTCATTATCTTTATTCTATTATTTTGACCTTAAAAACCATAGTAAATGTGTGTAAATAACCTTAATTTAGGTATTTTAACATTCATGCATCATTGTGTAAATAGTGTATAAACTACAGTTTCTAATACAGTTTCTAATGCCAAAATTATATAATAAAGAAAAGAAAAGAAAAAGAATAAAATGTTGAAGATATTTTATGACCTAAAATCTCGAGACCTAGGCATCTCGATGACTAGGTCGACAAAGAATAAAGTAGGGGGAGATAATGGGTCAAAATCCAATAAAATTTCTATTTATTTTATTCAATTTTATTCATTTTTGGGACCTATTTTTAGTTCAACTTTTTGTACCTCATATAAATAAACTTTATACATGAAAGTTTTAGATAATAAAATATAGAAAAAGATAAAATTTATTTCATACAAAAATAATATACAGATAAAAAGATATGATCTTAATAAGTTTCCAAAATCCCAAATTCCCAGACCCATACTTCTCAAATAAAAACTCAAAGTATATCAAAATCACCTTTAATTGTATATAACTTTTAATATGCATTTAATAAAGGGGGTTTCATATTTTTCTGAGTTACAGTTTGAAAGTTAGGGTTTGGACCCTTATTGTATAATTTTACCGATTAAAATATTCATTTTCTATGCATACTCATTTATAATATATATGCATATTAAAATAGGAATAAAAACATCAATGACACACCAAAATAAAATACTTAAAGATAATACATAGATGAATGTCTATAAGTATACCAATACAAATAACACCTCTATTTATTTAATGGTATATAATATATCAGAAAAATAAACTAAAAATATATTTAAGTTTATAAAAATAAGTTATAAGTATATAAAATAATAAACTCAATTAATAAAATAAAAAATTCAAAATAAAAATAAAATACACAAAAACATGGATGAATATACCTATATATAGCCCTTAAAAAGTAACTTGTAAATCTAGATCTCGAAAAAAATACCTAAACATCATAATAAAATAATTAATAAAATAGTAAATACTTTTCATTTTATAACCTAAAGTTAATAAAATCATTTATTATTTTAAATCAAATTTATAAATATTTGTCAGGGATTTTTCTGGTTGGTCCACGTGGACCAACAAGACCTCCCCATTGGTTAACCTCAGTCAACTCTTTGACCGAGGTCTGCACTTTGTCAAAACTGGGTTTTAGCCATTTTTGACCATTTTTCGAGGTTGCTCCTTTCACTGAATCATCCCGCTTCCTTCTTGACATTTTCTCCCCATTGATTGTAGATTCACGCCCATGTGTTTTTTTGGTGATTGGAGCATTGATTCGCTCGATCTCCTTCGTTCTTTGTGCTAGTCACCTCTCGTGTACAAAACCCCATCCGATTTTCCCTCTCTCTTTTGAATTCTCTTTGACCTAGCTTGGCCCTGCTTTCTTGCGCTCTGGACCAGAGGTCATGACAGGGCATCCTCCAGCCAATCGGAGTGGCTTCAGGCGATGTTTTAGGGTCCCCATCTCTGGCCTCTACCGTGAGGTTCTATCTTCCTGGCCGCCAACCAGTCGAAGTACCCCCTTTTTCCTTGTCTTTTTAGCTTAGAATAATCTGTAGGATTCCTTGTTCTTTTTGTTTTTTGTTTAATCGCATCTTTAGCGTAGATCCGCCCCTTTGTATTTCGTTGAAGCTGAGCTCCGACGAACCTCATTCCCCGAGCCTCACGTGTTCCTGACTCGTCAATCACTTTCATTTCCTTTCCCCTTCACTTCCTCATCACGCTTCACCTTTTTCTCACCCAGATCAAGCCTTGATCTGGCATCTCAGAGCTCCACCTCCTACGCCTACCCAGAGCGGCCTCCGCCCCCTCCATCAGTCGCTCCACCTTGCTAATAAGACCCCCGAGCCCTTCTCTTATTTGTTGGAGCATTTCCTGCAGGGTCAGTAGCCAAAATACCCCACAAGGCATCAAATTTTGCAGGACGCGTGGTAGCTGGAGCCCATTTTCTTCTCCGACCTCGCGACGGCGCACCGAGGCTCGTCGAGCCATTTTGGCTCCGTCGGCGGATCGGGGACCCTTCCAGGAATGTCAGGGACAATTTTGTGCTGCGAAGGAATATCAGAGGAAGCAGATCATGCCTAGAGAAACTTTCCCAGATGCTAGCTCATCCCTATTCTTCCAGCGGGCTTCCTCGTCGTTCGATCTCCTCAGTTCTTCCAGAGCTAGCAACTACCGTTGGATGCTCTGCATACATCACCATTCGATCGCGACCTTTGCATGGGTATTTTGCAACCTCTCCCTCACCATTTTTGTATTTCAATATTAGCTTAAAATCTTTCCTTTACTGTTGAAAACTTTTTTTAATAATTGCAACAAAACCTCTTAAACTTTTGGTATTTACGATTTGGTCCACGCCACGTCACCTCACGTGACGCTTCACATGAGGGGTTATTTTTCAACGGGACCTCCACACTTTTGGTCATTTGTGTTTAGTCTCATAACTATTTTATTCAGTATTATATTTTTGGAATAAATGTAATTAAACCTGTGGAGTTACTGATAAATACATTTTGGTCCCCGCAAGCGTGGCTCACGTGTGTGAACACGTGAGTTGCTCATTTTGTAGGGAAACCCTTATGGGTCTCAGAATTTGGAAAAGGTCCAGTATCTTTTTATGCACATTTAAATATTTTGAAAAAATTGCACTTTGTCCCTATAGTTTCTGCAATTTACAATTATGCCATTGCTAGAAGTGTAGTTTTTCTTTGTTGTCTCTATTTATTTTAAATATCAATTCAATTGAAAAAATACCTAAAAATATATGTAACTTCCTGTTGCATTGATCTTTCTTGCTATTATTTTTTCCATTTTGAAGCTTTTTATTATTTATAAAAAATAAAAAAACTTCGCTTTTTGTCCCTGTTTGTACTATAACACCCATAAACAAATACTAAAACATTTTAAAAAATTACAAAAAAAATATTTTGAATTTATTTAGCTATTTTGCAACTTTGGATCAAAATCACTAAAACTATAAAATAAAACTCTAAAAATTGAATAACCCCTTAAAACTTTATAGAAATATAAAAAATTCTTGAAAAATCCAAAAATTCTATTTTCTATTTCTAAATTTTCTTTATAGGATTATATTTACTTTAAACTTAATTTGAAGTAATTTTTTATTTTTTGTATTTTCCCCTCCATTTTAATTTCGGATATTTATTTTTAATCCAATTTTTTTGTATTGTTTACTTTAAAAATATAAAAAATTTGCAAAAATTCTGGAAAATTCACAAAAATAGTGAAAAATTATCTAAAACTAAAAATAATTTATTTTATTATTTTTTATTTTATTACTTATTATATCTATTATAGCCTATATTGTATATATATTTATATATACCTTTATATATTTTAAAAGAAAAAAGAAAATATAAAAATATAAAATATAAAAAGAAAATACAAAAGTAGAAAATTGAAAATAAAAATATAAAAATATAAAATAAAAAAATAAAATTTAAAAATATTAAATAAAAACTCACAAAAATAACACTTATAGACAAATACTGCACAATCACTTTTTTGCGCATTTCTGCCCCGATCTACTTGCTTGTTCCATGTGTTCGATTTGTACATGCTTGCACACTATACACATTCATTGTAGAGTTATAATAAATTTTAACTCCGCACAGTTCCTTTTCATTCCTTGATTATCTGTTATGGATTAATTGATGAATTTAACAGTTTTCTGCAGCGGTCAACACATCGACTATTGTCTTGCCTTGTGAGACCATACGACCCTCTACAAAAATGTTATTTCAATAATTTATATCATAATGAACATTAATGATATGTGATATCATTCGATGATTATTTGTGATATGAGATTTCTTCCCTTCACCTTAAAAAGCTTTGAAATGTGAAATGATTTCATAATTTTGATTTAGAACCAAAGTTTGAAGGAAGATAAATGAATTTTATCCAACCTAGGTAGCAAGTACCTATGAGATGAATTCAAAGAATACCTCATAAAGAATGGAATATCATCCTATCTCACTCTTTTAAAACAACTAAACTCAATAGAGTTGCAGGGAGATACAATTGATCATGTGTGACATGATTTGATCGATGATGAATCTTAACATAATTGCCCATTAGTTTCCTGGCAAGTATGTAGAAAAAACTACAATATATTTCCTTAATAAGTTTGCAAGATAGTAAACTGGAATCATGCATTAGAGAGTGCTACTTCATTACGAAAATAAAGGATGGTATTGGATACCTACTTTATGACCTTGAGATTCCTAAACGATTTCATCTCTAAGGATGAGATTCTTAGATGATGAGACTCTTGAGAATCAAGATGAAAACTAAGTGAAGGAAGTCATTGAATATTGAGAAGATAATGAGGCTCTTGAAATCTGAAAGTAAAAGGAAAATGAAAGATGAAACACTACCTCTTCATATGAGTTTGAGGATGGATTCCATGTATCAAAGAAATCTGACAATAATCGAACTTCATATGATGAAGCTTCTGAAGATCATGTCATGGAAAGATGGATGTTAGCAATAAAATTCTAAGGTATACTTCATATACCTTAGAGGGTGTATGACCACCAATCTCCAAAGGGGAAGCGTGGTCGTCTCCCCCCCTTTTTTTTAGGGGATAAGGTCTATATACTCATTATCTCTAAGGATAATTGATTAATTTGATTTGAAATTATTTATATTGATTTACTGATATATAGAAATTTAAATTAAATTAATTATTGTTGTGTCTTCACAACAAGAACATGGCCGTTGAAAGAAAACATATCAATCTCATCCATTGGATTTATGTGCACAAGAATTGAGATCGATGGATCCCAAAATACTACATATGAAGAGGCACCCCTTGCTCTTCAAGATATATTATCAACAATCTCTCTCTCATTCTCAAGAGGTAACCCTTGCTCGTAAAACCTCTCTCTCTCTCTCTCAAAGTTAACGTCTAATATGGAGCCCTTGAGAGAGTCGCCATTGCCGAAGCATCGTCGTTATGTTATCGGATTTCATGCTCGCGGATCTCTGTCTCCTTTGGCGCGTCTCCTCGTAAATAAGACATCAGATCTTGTGTGATGAGTTCATGAGATTAATCACTTGGATCATCAACGTGGATTGCAAGGAGCACGCGTCTCATTAATGCGCTCTCAAGCTTCTCCTTCATCGGATCAGACTTGAGATAGTTGATCTCTTCGTTTAGAGGCTCGATCAGAACCACACTTCAAGAGGTAACCCTAATGCTTGTTTGTGATTTAGATGAAATGATCTGAGAAGTGTTCTTGGATCTTGTGGTTTCAATGACATTAATTTTTTTTAAAATTCTGCTGCCCGGAGCAACTAGTGTGACTAGTCGTTCTCGATCGCATATGATGAGATCCTTACACTTCCTTGATGCGCTTAAGGATATTCCCATATACTTTACATCTATAGTTCCATCATCTCATGCATAAGTTTTCTTTTCCCTCAATTTCATGTTCTCAGTCTCCACTAACTCCTCCCCTTCTGACTCCGGCCAAGCATTGATCAACAACGTAAGAGGTATACTACCTAAGTATACCTCTTGTATTTTCGTTATTTGATTTATACATTTACTTTATGAATTGCGTATCATTTCTTGGATGTGAAAGCTTTATTATGCATTGTATGTGTTTGATGAAATGCCTAAGATAAATAGTCGATGTTTACACGTATCTATGCTTGGTGCTTATATTTTTATCTAATTCTTTTAGTAAATGCATTCGTTTCCACTAATTTAATTAACACATAGTATGATTTGTAATATAAGTATAAATATATGTTTTCTAACCAAGTATGTGCGGATATGTAACGTTGAAGTTAGCATGTTAATGTGTGTATGTGTGTTTGAAGTGTGCGCGTGTGTGTTGGTGTGCGTATGTATGTGTGTGTGTATATGTATGTTGGAAAGTGTGTGTGTGCACATGCACATGATTGGGTTTGTATGTTTGTTGATGTGTACATGTGTGTTAAATGACAAGTGTCTTAATATTTATGTGTTTTGTGGTCATGTAAACATCATTGTATTTCTTTCAAAAAATTATGTAAATGTTGTTGTCTAATGAAATGTCAACATGTAATGTAAATGTGTGCGTAAGCATGTGTGCTTAACTAATCTAAATGTACAATAAAATGTGGTTGTGATATAATACTAATTTATATGGGTATTAAATGTCTACCATTTATCTTTTAGATGTCCCCATCAAGAAGAATACATTTTAGGATATTCTACAAAATTGCACAAAATCTCATTCACATACATGCATCCTTCCACACTAGGTCAAGTGCGGTCCTACATAACAGGATGCCTGCACAACACATTTTGAGAATTGATACCTCCACCATGAGTTATTTTTTTAACTTTACAGAATTGATGGGGTCTTAGATTTACAAACTATGAAATGCCCCTCACGACACTGTGCGACTCGATGTTTTTTTTGCATGTACCCATGTAGGGGGTAGAATAGGTTAGGTCAATATACCAAATTGGACCATATCAAAACTAATCAGGTGTTGTTACATTCGAGCGGTATCGCTCGCTCGTATAGTGTGACATCTTGTAAAATTATTTAGATAAATTAATAACCTAATAAATGTGATAAAAAGTGAAAACAAATTCAAACTATCAGATCTCAAAAAGTGGGGATGTATGCAAGCATGTGCTATGGTTGTGGACTTGTATGTAAATATATGAGGTATATGGCTATGCACGTAGATATGTAATAATGTATATATGTATGTGTGCATGTTTAAAATTGTATAGTGATATGTATGTGGGTATGTGTGTGTGTGTGTTGTGTTCGAGGTATGTAAGTGAATGATAATATATATTGGTGTCAAATATAAGAATGCATGGAGGTATGTCAGCATGTATGTGGTATATGGGCATGTGTGTGGGTTTATAAGGGCATGTATAAGTATATATGTACAAGTTTAAAAGTGTATGAAGGTATACATATACTTGTGTAAGTAGGAGGGTATGTATCTAGGTATCTATATGGGCATTGATGTAAGCATGAAAGTGAACTTGTATGGGTGCGTATTTGAATCATTGTAGGTGTGTGAATATGCATGTGGATATGTAATAGTGTATATAGGTATATGGGCATGTTTATAAGCATATGGAGGTAGATATGTGGGTATATATGAATACTAGCTATGTTGAATATGAGTATGTATGTAGTGGATCCGTTTGGGTGGGTGGCAATGAAAGTACGTGTATGTGAGTGTATAAGTATGTGTATGTAAGAGTGAGTGGGATGTTTATGCACTATAGACACATGTTAGGTTCACAAAGATTTTCTACTAGGTAATGAATCAGTTAAACTGATCAAATGTCACGTTAATATGTATCATCACAATATACACATATCTTATGTAATAATGTATATAGTGATGAATCTATGATTCATTGCTTTTATTCTTTCATTTTGGCTAAAATCCTTGGTAAAATACATGTAAATACTCATTGATTCCAATTAATTAACTTTCTAACCACATTTGCTAATATTATATATTTAACGCTTATTTTATCCAAAATAAAACAATAAAAGAAAAAATAAAAAAAGAAGGTTGTAGATATAAAATATATACAGACTGATCCTAACCCCGAGAACGGATCAATATTGACCAGGTCGACAAAATAAATAAGTAGGGGGAGATAAGGATTCTATTGTATACACTAGAAAACCGAGACAATAAAAATACATTAAACATATTTTGCACATTATAAGTATTTCACCTTTTTTATTCATCATCAAGAAATATTCAATCAAAGAATTTTATTTACAGAAGTTGTTCATAAAAATATATATTATTTTATAAAAATATTAGAAAAAATATTCAATAATAACTAATTAATTATGGTGAACCGAAAAAACCGTAGAAGTCGACTTCTGAGGTTCATAACTATTTATAGAAAACTCCACATGCATTAAACTCACTTTTAAACTTCATTTTATACTTAATAAAATTTGTTAAAAATGTCAAAAAAATATTAGAATAAAACAGATGAGTTTTGACATTTGGGCCACGTTGTATGTACAGTAGAAACTTCCTAATTTTCTAATTAATTAACTGTAACTATGTATAACTTAATTTATTTTCTAAAATTCTTCTAAAAATAAATATAAAAATATAACTTAAGTCAAAATACCAATAAATTCTGAAGCCATGAAGCCTCTACCTAAATTTTTCGGACCTTATAACTTGGCCATTTTTACTCCAAATTGGGCAAATTCAATTGTAAAGTTCATATTATTTAATTATCTATCAAATGACGATGATTTTACTAAAATGGGAGTTAATATGCAAATGTGAGTTTCGAGACCGTATTGATATAATTGTACAATGAACCGTAATTTATTATTGTATTTTATATATATAACTTGTTAATATTTTATTATATAAAAATAACTTAATTATTTAATTAATAATCTATAAATTCATTTATTAACTTATATATTATTTAATTATTATTTAATTATTATTTAATTATTCATTAAATTATTAATTAATGTTGATTAATAGTAGTTAATTATTTAATTATGTAATTAATTCTCTAATTATTTCTTTTAAATTAATATAAGTATTAAATTATCTACTTATTTAATTTTATTAATTAATTAATTTTTATTTATTTTATACTCTTTTTTCCTTCTCCTTTTCACCTTTCTTCCCTGATTCCTCTCTTCTTCCTTGTGTAGACCCATCACCGCCTGTCACCTTTCGCATCGTTTAGCCAACCGCTTCAAGGGTCGGTCGTTCCTCCGATCGCTTCGGCGCTCGTACCCCTCGGCGGTGACACTATCACCATTCATGGCCACACAAAATCTCCATCTATAAATACCTCCAAACCCCCTACTTCAACGAGATCTACCATTACCAACCTCCGTCTCCAATTGAGAGAGAGAGAGAGAGAGAGAGAGAGAGAGTGAGTGAGAAAACGAGGGTGACAGCCTCGTGGTATCATCATCTCCAACTTCTCCTAGAGCGAGCTCAGACGAGAACCGCCGGTGTGGAGCATCTTCTCTACCACGCCAAGTCTCTGGTTGCTAACTATCAAGGCGAGAATCTCGTGTATCTCCTGCGATCTCCACTCCTCAGGCGAACACCAAACCCTTCTCGTTACCAAGTAGGTCACCCTTCTTCTCCTTCTGCAATTTTATTCTCCTCTCAATCCCTCTCGTCTTCACTTTTGATTCAACTTCTACACGAATCCACACCCGACTTCGATCTGTTCTCCATCGTCATCGCCCCCCAACCGACTACCACATCTTTTACTTTTGCTTCACATTCCCCCTCATACATGATTATATCCGATCACACGGTGACCAGAGCTCTGCACCTTCTCCATCACTGTCGTCAGGAGCAACCGTTCATTGTTTCCCTTTTCATTTGGATCGAGCCTTGCGCTCGAGTCGAGAGTTCAACTTGCAAATCCATAGGTCCTGAGAATCACACATTAGTTGTTCAATGCCTGCAGTAGAGATTGATTGATATCTTGTATCAATTGAGATGAAGATCGAGCAACATCGAACCCAAACACTAACATTTAAAGGATCGCATGCGTCTGATCATAGTTGACCTCTAGAACATAACCAACAACAGTATCATCTCTGATCATTACTTTGAAGCTGCGTGGAGTTTAAACATGCAAGACCTGTAGAATTACAACATCCAGGATTACCTACATGTGAGACCATTCCACTAAAGTGTCACCTGCAAGGAACAATCATAATCAATCGAGGAACAACCATCACCGCCTGCAACAGAAAAAGAATCAAGGAGAGAAGCATCTAAGAACTATCCATCGTTTTGAGATCCTCAACCGCCTCCAGAACACGTTCTTGCATATCCGAACCTCCACCGCACTCCATAGATCCTCCGACTACGTCACCCATCGATGTCGGAGTTCGTGAGGAAGTGAATCGCTAGTCACTGCCAATAACTTCTGATTGGGGAACCATCATGAAATACCTGCAAATTCGTCAAGCATCCGCAACAAGCGAACAACATCCGCTCCCTTTTCGAGTTTTTTTGGGTCTTTTAATTCAAGCTGCTCGTTCTCAATCAGACGGTGTTGATTACACCACGAGTCACAACCGGATCGATCCTCACCGCCTAACTCTTAAGCGGCGCATCTCATGCGCTGCACACGATCCCCTTTTTACACGCAACACTTCCAACTTTTGCAGATTTACACGCGCAACCCCAAACTTTCCAAACGGAAATATCTATACACCTATATTGTATATATATAACTATACATATCATCTACATAGTTAATAAGAATACTAATAATAAAAATATTATAAAAATAAGTATAAAAATCGCATCTTACTCTATAGATACATAGTATAAAATCAGTTTTGCAAAGAAAAATATTTTTTTAATAAAACTTTGTAAATACCCAAAAAATATAATGAACTTTAAAAATCATGAATAAAAACACCTCTAAAAATCTAATAAAATCATCCTCAGTATATTTTACTATATTTCACATAATAAACCAAAAACAAAATAAAAACTACATATTAAAACCAATAAAAATATAAAATTCATTAAAACTTTCAAAAATCGTAATTAATTCAATAAAAATTACACAAATGCATATCATATCATTTTTAAAGTTATTTAACCTGCTTTCTAATAAAAATATTTCGTATTGCTTACCATTTTTTTAAAATAAAAAAATATCTCACATATTTTAATAAACACCTTATTTTCAACATTAAAAATAACACAAAAGCCATAAAAATCATAAAAACCATCTAAAAATTCAAAAAAAAGCAAAATAAAATTAAAACATAAAAATAATAATATAAAAACCAAATAAAAATTACAAAACATTTTCTAAAATCTATAAAAAATCACAAAATACTTAAAAATCCAAAAAATATAAAATTCATAAAATCAAATAAAAATCCAGAAAATTCCCTAAAAATAAATAAAAATTAGGAAACTCTTGAAACATTAGTTTTCTATAGTTTTACCCTAGTTTCAAATAGTATACATCTACGAGTTCTCCTGAACTTAACACTATACACATCTTGTTTAGGATTATAAATAATAAAAAAAATAATTTTTTTGCTAAAATCCACCTGGTTGATACAACGACCGAGTTATCATTCAAATCTAGTGTAGATTTTTCATATACATCACATGTATATACATGATTTTAGGTTTATGTATATTATGAAGTGCATATAACTTTCCTTAGTTCTGAGGTCTCAAGCTAAGGGAGTCCTTTGTGATTTCGATGTAAATGTGATGTTGATATTTCTGGCATACAAGATTTATTCGTTGTTAGATTTCAACAGCATATCCACAATCCTCTCTGATATACCGGTTGGCATTTAAAGGTTAATTGATGCATTTCTAGATGTGTTAATAAACTTTAGTATTTTTGAAATTTTAAAGTGTATAGTGATAATTTATAATTTATTTTTGAATACATGTTAATATATTTCTGAATATATGTTAAAACATAACAAGTCGGTCCTACCTAATATGGGAAAAGGCTTTGTTGTTGTATGTTAATATATAATAACCAAATAGCAATTTATAATAAAAAATCAATCAAAAAATCTCATCTCACAATAAGAACTTGCAAACTACCTATAAAAGAGAAAAAATTTGGAAAAAGAGGGGTTGGCATCGAAGCATGTGTAGGAGATAGGTTGTAGGAGAGTCAGATAGTCTGAAAGGAGGACAATGTGTCATCTGCAACAACATAGAATTGTGCTACAGTGAATAAGCATCGAGTGAGAGGTGAGGGATACCCACCCAATGGGTTGCGGACCCAGTGAGACGATGAATACCTAGGAGCTATTAGTTGATGTAAACATATGGATGTAGATTGAGCCAACACGAGGAGGAGGATAATGGAGCTGCTAACATCATTGATGGAAACGTGCGAGGTAAAAGGGAGACTGATGGAGACATGAGTGTCATTTGAAGATCACCATTTGTTGGGGAAGGTTGATGGATGGGAACAAAGGTGTGGAATCCAAAAGGTCTTGTCTTGAAAGGGGAAAGGTAGGCTAAGGAATATATTCCTAACAATTGATGGAAAATGAGATCCAACGACACATATTAACTACTTTCATGCTCTCAAAAGGTGTTGTTCTCATAAGATCAACCCCCATATAGAGTTTTTCAAAATACACAATCACTTCACCACATGCTCTCATTTTCACATGTTGATTCTATGAGGTCTAATCCTAGAGATGTGTCACAATGATTGTGCCCTCCTCCTACTCACTATCATTCAGGCTTAACCATCGAGAATTTCATTGTCATCGAACCTCTCTTGCTCTTTATAGCTCTGTGGAGAAATGTTGCGAACGATAGATGGTTTTGGTTTTAAACCTAGGGTTCCTATTTATGGTAGAGTTTCGACAACGAACGAAGAAGATGATAGAAGACTCATTGGGGACAACATGGAGAACTACCTAATGACTCGTCCATTATGTTGTTCGATGTCAGAAAAGGAAGAAGTAACAGGAAGAAGAACAATACTGAGGAAGGAGGAGGGGAAGGAAGTTTTGACATAGGTCAATGTATGAGCATGCGATGAATAGTCATTCATGTATTTTTATTCTTCCCTTTTGTCTTTTAAACCCCTATCAAAACAACTACAAAAACTACTAACTTGTATCAATTAACAGTCATCATTCAGTTGTATTTAGTGTGTAAACACATGTATTTAATCTAAAATTAAGGAAAATAAAACTGAATGAAGTATCAAAGGTACTGAATTACCCTAAACCCTGAGACCAAGTCAATATTGACTAGGTCAATCAAGAATAAAGTAGTGGGAGATAAGGGTCAATAATGTACAAAAATACACTCAAAAACCATAATTATTTATATTAAAAAACCATTTTTATACTATTTTATTATCCACATTAAACACCTCAAATAATAAAATATTCAATATGAAACTTGGTCATAGTAATACAAAAAAATTACAAAAAATAGCCAATAAAAATAATGTACAGTGCAACTTGCATACATAGATGAAAAAAGCAGTAATCCAAACTTCAGAGAAAAATATCTCCTCCATATAAACCCAAATTGTACAAAGTTATTTCCATTGTATGTTAAATTTAATTATATATCTAATAAAGGTGATCACATTTAAAATGGAGTTACGATACAAAAATAGGCTTTCCGGGGTACTATTGTACTGTGTATCTGTGTATAAAATTCATATATTCTATTCTTTACATTTTTATTATTTTTATAATTTTAAATAATTGTATATATTATATAAAAGATATTTAAAACATAAACATAAATAAAAAATTAAAAAGATATTAAAATATATAATAAATTATAATATATGGTTTTGATCCTTTGTGTTCAATGTCAGTTATGCTCCTCCCTTTTTTGGAATATTAGTAGTGCACCAAACTTATTGTCATTCTATCACTTGTGCCTCTCCATTACTTTAGTGGTCAATGAGTTTACCTTAACCATGGTTTTTTCAAACCATGGTTAGGTTAGGAGGAGTATAAGTATCAAAAAGTCCCCCTGCTCCTCCTCCCATCCAGGAGCTCATCCTCCATCTCCGCTTCCTCACCAACGAGGAGTGGCACACAGTAGAGCTGGTTTGTGATGTGGTCGAGCTCAGCCTAGGGTTTGAGGTAGCGATGATGGAACACATGGTAGCACTCCTTGAGGCTATGCACATCACCCCCATCCTCGTCAGACGCGCAACAATAAGGGGATGGCCTATGGGGCACTGAGGGGATTGCATCCTTAACGTGAGAGGAGGAAGTGGGTTGGAGTAGGAATGGGATGGGGGGAGGTGGGTTCGAGGAGTAAGGATGATGGGAGGAGGGCGAAGGGCAAAGATGGAGAAAGAGAGGAGGAAAGGGGTTGCTACGGAGGGGTGTAGAGAGAGATAGGGACAACGTAGGAGGTGGTGGTGACGAGGAGAGACCCACAGGCTATGGGTGTAGATCACCGATGAGGGTGAGGGTAGAGGGATGGGATGAGAGGAGAGAGGTAGGTGACAGGGTCGGAATGGTAGGAGTGGTTGGGGAGGAGGATGGGGAAGGGGTGTAGGAGGAAGCAGAGAAATGAGGATGAGAGGAAGGAGGAAGAAGGTGGTATAGGAGGCCATCCTCGGCTACTTTTTACATCCAAAGGAGAGAGGGTGGGGAAGGAGCAGGGGGCGGTGGAGGAGGAACATCGGCATGAGGGAGGAGCAAGGGTGGAGGAGGAGGATGAGGGCATGGGGGAGGAGTAGGGGAAGAGGAGGAGGAGTGGGATGCATGGGAGGAGCAACGAGCAGAGGGGGAGGAGGGGTGCAGGGGACAAGCAATGACTGGAGGAGGCTGGGGAGGAACATCGTGTGGAGGAGGCCAAGGAGGATGAGCGAGCGGAGGGCATGTTCGACGAGCCTGGCAGGTAAGGGGAAGGAGGCTGGGGAGTGAGAGGAGGGTCACTGGAGGTGAGGAATGGAGGAGGAGCATGGGTCCAGGGAGGATGGGTTGGTGGAAAGACATTTCAACCCATTTTTAACTTAATGCCCTTTGTGTCCCCAAAGTTAACATCTGTTAGCCTTAGGGATGGACAATAACTAATTCAAGGGGCACAAGTGATAGAACAATAATAAGTCAAGAGTGAAATTGGAGTTCCAAAAAAGAGAGCGGCATAATTGATATTGTAATATCTCAGAGGGGTACAACTGATAAAAACCCTATAATATACATATCATATATATACATGCATTTATTTATGCATATAAATAAAATCATAAAAATAAAATAAAATATATAAATATGTATTTAATAATAATATAAATATATAAAATATTTAAATATGATAATCAATGTTAAAATAAAAAATACAAATAAAGATGTAAAATACATTTAAATATACCTATATTTATACATGTAAATATTAACATCTTCCAAATAATGTTGTAAAAATAAACAAAATCATAGAAAAAAGTTTTTAAAATTATTAGCAATTTCATGTTTTGAGTTTTATTTAATAAAATCATTTATTAATTTCTATTGAATTTATACATATTTTCTATTCTCTTTTGTCTTGACTTGGTCCACGTAGACAAATTATGACTTGGCAGTCGTTGACTCTTGGGTCAACTGTACCCATCCCTACTCTAACTTCTATCTGAGCACCAACCTCCCTTCTTCTCCCATTTCTATGTCATCCTCCATAAACCCATCTCCCTCTAGCTCACCCTTTCTGCAATTCCATATGCCTCTTCCACACCAGATCATAGCCCACAACAACCCCCTTCTTCCTCATGAAAACTCCTTTACGAGATGGCCCATTCCCTTGTGCATAAATAAGACCCACCTACTTCAATTTTCTTTTTATACTTCTTCACTACCTGTAACCCCAATCCCTTTCATCGTTGAGCTTCTCATTGATAGTATCTAGCTTCAGCGAGTGTCTGCGTAGACAGAGGCTGTCAGAGAAGTGATCCACCATCATCAAGTTTCCGTTTCGATGAAGGACACTTGCTCCAGGTACTCTCCCATGTCGAGCTGCTAGTTTAAGTATTTATTTACATTTCCATTTCCTTTCTTAGCATAGTTTAATCATTAGCTTAGCGATTACATTTTACTTAGCGTAATTTAGTCAATTCGCTAGAGCCTTCAGCTCCGACAACTGCTCTCCTTTGTGTCAACCCTGGTTCCGACCCAAAAACCATCTCACTATCTCCCTCCTTCATTTATCCACACAAATCATCCATTTGCCTCATTTGATCTTGCTCAGATCGTGGAATCAAATCTCCCTCCACCACGTCATCAGAGAACCTCACCGACCACTTTAAGCATTATGCAATCAGCTTCAAAATGAGTTGAGGAGATTCCCCTCGAGCCCCTTAGACTTTTTGTGCAGGAAGCAAGCTCTGAAGAGGCATGTGGGAGTCGAATATGCTGTAGAAAAAGGTCCCCAGATTGCATGAGCAAACTGACCTTTAGACCTCTTCCCAACGATGTATGGACTCCATTTGAGCCTCCTGTAGGTGCGGATTAACCCCAGAAAGGAGGAGGACCGTTCACCATTACCTGAAGTGGTTGTAGCAGAGAATATTCGATGATCAAAGGTCGAATAGGGAATTGTTTTTCCATGTTCTTCCTCATCCCTCCACCTCTATTGGATTAGAACCTCGGCCAAGATATGATCCGGGTCATTGAGATTAGTAGAAGCAATGCGCATTGAGGACCGTCAATGTGCGTAAGGGGTTCATCTAGAGTCATCCGATAAGCACACATTTTATATAATTTGAAACTACACCCCCATGTCATTTTGTGTTTTTAATTATTGCTGTAAATTTTGGATTACATGTAAAATATTTAGGGTATTTTACAATCAGTAACTGGAACTTTGTTGCATTTGTTTTTTAGTCCTCCCCCCTCATGTGTAGCGACATGTGAGTCATTGTAAACATTGCATGTGTACCCTTTTATTGTCTAGACATATTGTTAAATGCATTATAGTTTATTCAAATTGCAATTAGGTCCTTATAACTACAACATTTTATTTCTTAGGAAAAATATTTTAGATGCTTGGAATAATGCTTGATCTCGCATAATTTTTGTTTGGCATGTTTTTCATTTTAAATATTTTTTAGGAATATTATGTTAGATTCTTGGAACCATGCTTGATCTCTCATAAATTTTGTTTGTCATATTAAAAAATTTTCTTATTTTTCAAAATCCTAAAAATATGCATTTTATCCCTATTAAAACATAAAAACCCATAAAAATTATAGAAAAACATTTTCAAAAATTCCAAAAAATATATTATCTATATTATACTATATTCTCTTACATATTCAAAGATCATAAAAAAACAAAACAGAAATCCCAAAAATCACAAAACCCAAAAAACTTATAACAATTGGCAAAAATTAAGGAAAATCCAAAAATATATCTTTACATTTCTAATTTTTATTGATTATATATTTTATATATTGAAAATAGTTGTGGGTTAATTTTGGAATTATTTATGTTTATTAAACCTAGAACAATCTCAAATACTTAGATTGTTCATTGTTTTGTGTATTTTGCAACTTTAAAAATTCATAAAAAATAGAAAAAATATATTAAAAAAATATAGAGAAGAATATAAAACCATAAAAACATTTTATTTTCTTAAACATTATTATATTTTGACTTAGTTATAAATATAAATAGCTATATTACCTATATACACTATATATTACTTATAATATATAATATCTACACATGTATATTATTTTAAAATCAAAAAGAAATTAAAAATAAAAAGCGAAATGCAAAATTGAAAAATAAAATAAAACACGCGCACCTAATCTGGGCTCCACTCTTCCTTCCATTCCCATTTCATTCCTTGATCCCTTCTAATCATGTCGCTCACCTCCGTTCCCCAAGATCCCTAATGGATCTGGAGATTTGCTCTCCAAGCGTCGCCATTCACCGGAGAGCACCACCTGATCCATCTCGTGCCTCATTCCACACCCAACCGGGTTAGACAATTTTCCCTCGACCCATGATCTTAGTTTTGCAGATACCAAGAGCAACAGAGTCGCTTGGAGGCGAAATAAGCTTTTTCGCTAGAGGTACTTGGAGCACCTCATAGTCCCTGACCTCGTTGGGGTGGTCCGGTGATCCTGCACTCATCCTTAGACCTCCATCCAGTAGGGGACCTCACCGGAATCTATCTCGGCCCTTTGGAGCAGCCAAACCCATCGGAGGAGCGACATCTCATCGGAGGAAGCTCGCTCAGGCAACCCTTCCTCCCTGTTCTCCGTCTTTACCTCCCCATCATCAGATCAAGAACGCTAGCCTAGTTGGAGTCCCAGCTGTTTGAAGAAGACAAGTTAACGCCGTCGGATCAACCCCGCTGATCTAATCAATGCCGTTTAGCGCAAAGCATCATCGCGCAACATGGAGCGACCATGTGTATAAGTGAAGAGATCCAGGTCGTCCATGAGCGCACAACTTTGGGGTAATTGCGCATCTTTCCCCAACGATTTTGTATTATGCATTTAATACTGTAAATAAAATATAGTGAGTTAAATAAATGGAAAAATTTTGTGATGGACCACTGACTTTTATGAATTTACACTTTGGTCCAGCCCACATCAACTCACATGCCGTCGCACTTGAGGTGGCGAAATTGCATGTAGATCCCTGTAGGTTTTTGTATTTCTAAAAAGTCCAATAAATCTAAATGATTGTTGTACATTTTGTGAATATTACTGGAAGACCCCTAGATTTCATTCTATTTACGTTTTGGTCTTTCCTAGTGTGCATCACATGTTTCACATGTGATGGGGAATTTGCACATAATACTTTGGTGGTTTTTGTATAATGTAAAATGGTGCTTAAAAATTAAATAAATGTGTTTTTATGTTGTAATATTTACATTGTTTCCCCTAGAATTTATTTTATTTGCAAATATGCCCCTACGAGGACTTGTATTTTTTTGCTTTTTGTCTATTTATTAAAAATACTTAAAGTACCCCTTAAAGTCCACAAAAATAGGGGCACATGCTTCCTATCCTGTAGATTCACGCCCATATTTTTAATTACCATTTTTTTACATTTTACCCATTTCTTAAAAATGAAAAGAGCCTAAATAATGTCTATCTTAATTATATAATACCAAAAAAATATAAAAACATTTTGAAAAATTCCAAAAAATTATATATAGTATATTTTAGCATTTATTGAGTCTAGAAAACTATACCCAACAAAATAATATTAAAATTCTAAAAAATACCAAAAATATGTTTTTTTGATTCATAATTATATATATTATTAATTATACATTAACATTTATTTGGGTAATTTTGGAAATTATTTACTATTTCTAACGCCCAAGTCAATCTCGGATTATCTATTAATCCCTTATTTGGGATATTTTTTACTTTAAAAAATACATAAATATTAGCAATAAAAATTCAAGAAAATTACATAAATATTAGAAAAATATGAAAAAACCTAAAAACAATTTATTTTCTGTATTTTTATCTTTATTGAGTACCATTTACAAGTATACTACTATATATTGAGTATATAAAGCCTTACATATGCTAGATTGTTTACATAAAAGAAAAAGAAAATATAAAAATATTAAATTTAAAAATAAAATACAAATCAGAAAATTAAAAATCAAAATATAAAATTAAATAAATGAAAAATGAAACAAAAAAACTAAAAACCCACAAAATGATCTATACAAATGCATGACTTGGTTGTACATGAATAACCTTAGGCTACATGTTTTGCTCTATGTGATTCGACCTCTAATGCTTGTTTGATATGCATTTTATTTTAGAGAAAATAAATTTTAATTCTACATTTTTACTATTAGTTGAGTTATGTATTACTGATTAAATCCAAGGTCTTCATCGATCACATCGATGATGGTGTTCCCGCCTTGTGTGGACACATGACTGATGATCATTTTTGGGTTTATCAGATGGTGCCGTTGCCAGGGAGCAATGAGCATAGCCTAACTGTATTTCTTTCTTTGTATAGTCATTTATTGATTCATTCATTGATTGTTGTAAATATTTAGTGATGCATTTTTATTCAATTAATTCTTTATTTATTGTTGTAAATATTTGTTGATATGTTGAGATAATTTGATTATATATGCTAATGCCATCTTTTGCAACTTTGATGCGAGGGCCCCCACGCGAGGATGACTTCCTAGGAGGCTGATGCAGCCAAGTTTGGAGGAGACTGGTCTTCTCTCTAATGACCTGCTGGAGAGAGCACCAATGATGAAAGGAGAAGGAATTAGCTTAGAAAAAAACAATTTTGTATTTATGGTGTGAGAGAGACAATTTTGGCATGTAATATAACTTGGACTCTACTCTTCACAACGAGGTCCAGTGCCCAGGTGTCTGTTCACCTGGAGGCCTCGTCGTAGTTTTCCGTGTTTTCTCGCCTTCTTTTATTTTTGTTTCCCGCTATTTTGAGCTTTTCGCCTTATTTTACTTTGTTTTGTGTGCATGGATCCCCTAGATTTAGGTTGCTAGACTCGGTAACTAGGTCCAAACCTTAATAAGAATGCATGTTCTATAGTCTCTTACATACGAATCTATTTAAATTAATAAATATTAGTTGTTTAATTCAAACCCACGTCGTGAGAGACATCATACAATGCTAGTAGGACCCATTGTGGCAGGCATCGAGATGTCTCCGAGATCGGAGTCTAGGGTTAGCCTTTAAATAACTAACACATGATTCTTCATGATTAATAACAGTTACTTTTTAGGATGATTTTGTCAATTGAACACCGCCATGTAGGTAGGTTTAAAAATTCGGTTTTGCATACTGCATGGAGAGAATTGGGAAGCACTGTAAGTCCTCTAACCCAACATGCATCATTAGATTCAATGCTGAAATCTCCACCCTGAGCGAGGCATGACCTGCTAAGGATTAGATCCCAAATCCCAGTCTATAACTGCCTTGTGTATCGCCTGGATTTCTGAAGTATTCGTGCCTCTATCATACGTGATCGAGTAGGGCCTTGTCAGCGATGGTAGTTCCCGCCTTGTGTGGAACACCAACATGGTCCGAGCAAGAACCGAAGTATTGGTATTTCCTATTGACTTCCTCTCTCTAATTCTTGGTTGAGTAGGGATCCAGGAAGGGTTACAAGGACCTCAAAAAGTGCAGACTACATCTTACAAAGGAGAAGGACAAGTACGAGATACTCTTCTGGCAGTGCTCTCTCTCCTATAGGGTTAGCGTGCTAAGGACTTGTTATAATATATGTCTAAAACAACAACTCTAAACTTGAAAATATAATAAGTAGCCGAACCTTTACGGAATAACATGGTGTGAGTTGGTGAACCCAATTTTGTATTGTGTTTGTATGGATCTAGATTAAGGTTCAAAGATCGAATCCTGTGTACTTGCGCATACTTTTTCATGTGTTTCTCCCTTTCACCTTCGCTCAGTTTGAGCCTTTCTACTATTTTGCATTTCATTTTACTCCTCATTGACCATGGTATCTTTCTTCCTGCATCGATCTCCCACTTGCTTCACGAGTCGATCCATGGATGGCTTAGTCGGGATCCCACCGACACCTAGATCGATTTCATAGACTCGACCTCGTCAATAATTTGAGGTGATTCTCGAGAACCCGATTTGGAACATGCGGGTAGATCTCCAGACTCCTCGTCTTCTACCCTTCCTATTGACCACCCAATAAACTAGGACCACTTTTGTCCCACTTTCGTCAGTGTGAATGAAAGTCGATTACAGTCCATATCCTTTTTCATTCATAACACTCTGAGATTGACCTTGATTCCATATTCGTCTCAGCAATTGGGAATCGATTTCAAGTGGTCTAATTGGGATTCTCTCATATTGCATATAGAAGCCAAACCAAGCTCTGGATCCCAATCCAGAATTTATCTCCTCATATTCAGACCCAGAAATGGCACCTCAAGAAAGAGGAAAGGGTCAACAACCTCCCTAGCCTGAGCAAGGAGAGATGACAGATTAGAATCAGGTGAATGCACAGTTGTTGGCATCTATCCAAGCTATCCAGCAGCAGCTGATCGAGCAAGCCCTAAACAGACTGCATTCCAAGGAATGTTGAATGATGTGATGAACAGACCCGAGGGAGGAGGAGGCAGACAAGGAGGAGGTGATGGACCCCATGATGACAATCTAGATGAGGAAGAGCCTGAACAAGGGAGGCCAAAACCCATGCTGAAAGAGACATACGACCCTGGAGACAGCCAGATGACCGAGTGGATCCTCATACCACCAGTGCATGCTCACTTTGAGTTGAAGCCTCAGTTCCTTGCTCTTCTTCCTTCTTTCCATGGGAATACCAATGAAGATCCTTACATTCATCTGCAACAATTTTCATGCATATGCCTTACTACCCACTATTCCAATGTCCCCTTGGACGTTGTAAAGATGATGGTATTCCCCTTCAGTCTACAGGACAAAGCCCTCTATTGGGTTAACCATCTGGGCAAGGTTGTGACGACATGGGAGAAAATGAAGTCCTCTTTCATGCACAAGTTTTATCCTCTTAGTGGCTGAAATAGATGCGAGCCAGAATTAGCAACATCTCTCAGGGAGCTCACGAAACATTCATGAAGCCTAGGAGAGATTCATTGATCTGCAGGAGAAGTGCCCTCACCATGAGATTCCAAGGACCAGCTTGGTCCAATACTTTTTTGGGGCCTGAATGTAGAAAATCAAAGGCTCGTCGATGCATCGTGTGGGGGATCACACTTTAACAAGGATGAAGACATCATCTCGAAAATTTTTGAGGAAATGGCCGAAGGAGAGGCCGCGCTCTCTTCATCCAAGGCATATCAGAAGCAGCCCCAGACCCTCCAGAAGCAAGTACACATGCCAGCATCCCGTGAGGCGGAGAGAGATGTGAGCTCCAACCTTAGCATTATCGGGGTCCATCTCTCAAAGGTTGATATCATTGAAAAGCGTTCACAGGATCTTGAAAAACTTGCTGTGATCAAGAAGAAGATGCAGAATCTCGATAAATTGGACCAGATCACCAAGCAGTTGGAACTGTTGGTGGGCACCATCAGCTTTATCCAGTTGGTGACACCATCAACAGAAGCTCCAGCTGAGAAGAAGGACGATCCATCACATCCATATCAGCCTCATCCAAGCAGCAGCCATCAGCAGTCCATCATGTATACTATGTGCAGGCACCCGATCAGGGTCAACCACAACAGTAGATGGTTGTTTATCAACCAGACTCCCTTCCATCATCTGATCTACCCTTTCCACCACCACCCCTAATTCAAGAAGTCAATGGGGTTTAAAGTAATGATGCATAGTCGTCCCGTCCTACCGAACACCCTCAGAGCCAACTACAAGCCAACAAGCAGTACCACCAACCATAGGGTGGTCGTTTTGGGTAGTCATCGTAGCCGCCACAGTATCACCAGCCTCCCCAGTATGCCAACCAATGGAGGTAGAATCAACACTATCAGCAGCCGTCAGCCACCGCCATACCACCAGTGTGTGACTGCCCCACCTCTATAGTATCAGCAGTATCCTCCTCCCTCCTACAATTAGTTTCGGCTTCCTTTACCAACGGAACACCACCAGCAGTCGTCACCTCAGCTTCCGAACATGCAGAAACAACGTGGTCTGCACGCTGAACCTTCTGAGGCAAATCCTGTGAACCCGACCTGGATTGCTTGGCCCTACTCGTCAAAGGCCTAACAGATATGATAAGGAAATTAGATGACCTCACCACCACTAAAACAACCATTCCGGCATAGGTCGAATCTAACCCAACGGCTTCAAGAAAAGGTGCAGATAGAAAGTGATGTTTCATCTATGCCTGTAGAGTCAGATGATTGTGCTATTGTTTTATCTAATGCTGTCACTCTCAGGAGCGGTAGGGCCTTGCCTCTGCCTGCCACCACCAAGGTGGAGAATAAGACTTCAGATGAATCGCCATCTTCTGCATCAATCGTGCCAACTACAGGGATGGGTGAGGAGAAAGAAGAAGGAGCCATTCCAGCTTCCCCTCGCCACCACCATTAAAAAGAACAAAAAAAATCGCAAAAACAAAAAGAATAAAAAGAAGATCATCGTTGAAGTAAAGCCGTGCCAGCCTTGGAGGAGCTTCCAACAACAGCTTATCCCACGTAAACCCACATAGCGGAGGCCCCAATTTTTCCCGTCCACTAGCACCAGCATCTCAGCTTCCAGATTGTACTCCTTTTTATGATATGGATGTACAACATTTTGTGGATGATGATTTTGTTGTAAAAATAACTCTATTTCAGATTTCGACACTGTACATATTCCTTTTCATGATGTAATAGAAAAATAAAAAAAATTGCAAAAAGAAAAAGTGCATTATCTGATCTTGGAGTTGTGGATATCATTAATAACTTGACTGTTGATATTCCTCTGATGAAGGCCATGGAGTACATGCTAGTTGTAAAAGAAGATTTAAAATAGGCATGTACAAGCAAGCATCACCCAACATGAAAGAAAATATTCAAACAGGTTGAGAAGCACGTTCTCACCATGGCCACTGTAGCAGCCATCAACAACCTCCCACAGAAGAAGCATGACAAAGGAGCACCTCTTATCAGTTGCGATATTTTGGATCAAGTCTTTGAGCGCACTCTACTTGACAGGGTTCTTCCATCAACCTTCTGCCATCGTCATTACTGCAAGAATTTGTGTTAGGCCCGCTCAAGCAGACACGAATGATCCTTCAGTTCGCTGACCGGTCCATCAAGCGACCTAGAGGTCTTTTGGAAGATGTTGTGGTAAAGGTGTGGGAAATGCAGTTCTTAGTTGATTTTGTAGTCCTTGATATGGACTCCTTTGCATCCATACTCCAGACTCCTATCATCCTTGGCTGGCCATTCCTGTACACCTCAGAAGTCGTGGTTGATTATAGGTCTGACAAGATTACTTTCAGCTCGAGCAGCAAGAGAATTACTATAGACATGATCAACAAGCTTAAAGTCATGACTAATGAGAGCCGTGCAAATCAGAAGCAAACTGTGAGTTTATTGCAGAAATAAGAGATACATGACTCTTTTCGGATGATCCATTGACCCAAGAAATCCTCTTTATGGAGGAGGACTTGGAACGCACAGTCGACACATGCTCTAATGATACATGGGATACATAATCCAATGTGTTGATGCATCTTTCCTAATGACTCACTCCAGCCCTAACATGATGAGCCTAGTGCAAAACAGTTCGGCATATTTTCAGGATCTCAACATAGCACTGAGGTCAGTAATTATGCAAAAGTCTAGGTCGAACATCCACCCACCAGTACAATTTCCAAAGTGACTGATAGATTGTCTAGATCAGAACTGGAACTCAAGTCACTTCCAGCAGGCCTGAAGTATGCTTTCCCCGCGGATGCAGAAAATATGTATCTAGTCATCATCAGTAGCAGGCTTACCTCGGAGCAAGAATCTTGACTTCTAGAGGTTCTAGAGGAAAATTGCAAGGTACTTGGTTGGCGTGTATCATATCTCCGCGGGATAAATCCTGCATTATGTTCACACCGCATTTAGCTGGAAGAAGATGCCAAACCGTCCTATGAATTCCAAAGAAGATTGAATCCAAATCTTAGGGGCGTCATCGTGAAAGAAATCATGAAATGGTGTGATGCATGCTTCATTTATCCCATCTCTTACTCAAAATTGGTGAGCCCCTTGCATGTAGTTCCAAAGAATTCAGGGCTTACCATGGTTATAAATGACACAGGAGAGGAGATATCTACTCGGGTATCGACATCTTGGCATGTATGTATTGATTATCGCTGTCTTAATGAAGTAAGGAAGAAGGACCACTTCTTCTTTCCATTCATTGATCAGGTTTCAGAAAAACTATCCGGCAAGGAGTTCTTCTGCATTCTTGATGGGTACTCCGGGTACAACCAAGTGGAAATCGCCCCTGAGGATCAAGAGAAGACTACCTTCACTTGCTCGTTTGGCACCTATGCTTTCATAAGAATGCCCTTTGGATTGTGTATTGCACCAGCAACATTCCATAGATGCATGCTTGCAGTCTTCGTCGAGATGGTAGGAAGTTTTCTTGAGGTGTCTTTGGACGACTTCTCCGTCTATGGTGACAGTTTCGATTCTTGCCTTGATCACCTAAACAGAGTATCAAAATGTCATGAATTAAATCTAGTGTTATCATGGGAAAAGACCCACTTTATAGTCACAGAAGGAATTATGCTGGGTCACGTCATTTCCAAACGTGGCATGGAAGTCGACCCAGCAAAGGTGGATGTAATTGCCAATCGTGAGCCACCTCAAATAGTAAAGAATGTGAGGTCATTCCTGGGGCATGTGGGATTCTACAGAAGGTTCATCCATGATTTCAGCCGCATTTCCCGATCTCTGACAGAACTTTTATGTAAGGAGATGGAGTTTAATGTTGATCAGCAGGTTATCCTTTCATTCAATCAGTTAAAGGAGCTTACCACCCAATCTTCAGTGCTACAATCACCGGATTGATCTCTCCCCTTTGAGATCATGACGGATGCATCAGACTTTGCAGTTGGGGATGTCTTAGGATAGAGGAAATACAAGGTGCCCTATGACATTCATTATGCCAGCAAAACATTAGATGAAGCTCAGAGAAATTATACGCTGACAGAGAAAGAGTTGCTGGTTGTGGTATTCGCCTTGGAAAAGTTCAGATCTTATTTGCTTGGATCAAAAGTTACCATCTTGATATACCACTCTGCTATCCGATATTTGTAGCAGAAGAAGGACACCAAACCCATACTGATTAAATGGATCCTTCTCCTCCAAGAATTTGATTTGGAAATCAAGGACAATCCTGGAGTTCAGAATGTGGTAGTAGATCATCTCTCCATAATTGAGCAACAAGAGCCTCTACTGAGCAGTGCACCCATCACAAAAACCTTTCCTACGAATCGATTTTGGCTATGGATTCACTCCCTTGGTATGCCGATATTGTCAACTACCGCATGATTGGATGAAGATTCAAAAGGATAAATTCTTGTTGACAATCCATTTCTACCAATGGGAAGATCCTCTCTTATTCAGGGAAGGAGCAGATTGCATTTGGTGCATGTGTATTCGTCATGAGGAGCATCATAGAGTCCACGAGCATTGTCACTCGCTCGAATCTGGTGGAAACCACTCTGGAGACAGAACAACAACAAAAGTACTTCAGTGTGGCTTCTGGTGGCCCACACTATTTAAGGAGGCAACAGCTTTTGTCAAATGATGCATGGACTGTCACAGATTGAAAGGCACCCTCACCGCAAAAGATTCAGTGCCCCTAAAGATCATTCAGATAACAAACGTATTTGATGCTTGGGGGATTGATTTCATGGGACCTTTTCCCAATAGTCAGGGATATGAGCACATCCTTCTTGTCGTCGACTATGTGAGTCGCTGAGTTGAAGATATCCCTTCTCGAGCTACTGACAACTGCAGAGTATGTTGATTTTTGAAAGAAAATATCATTTCGCGGTTCGAGACTTTGAAGATTCTCATATCATACGGGAGTAGCCACTTCATTAACAAAGAGGTCAAGAAATTAACGAAGTAATACGACATCGAGCATGGAATCACATCTCCTTATCACCCACAGACCAATGGCATGGCAGAATTATCAAAAAGAGAAATCAAAACAATCAATCATGCAGAAGCTTGTGAAGCCTGACATAATGAATTGGTCCCAACTCCTGGACTCGGTCCTGTGGGCATAACAAATCACTTACAAGTCTCATTTGGGCATGTCGTCCTACCGTCTTGTGTATGGAAAGTCGTTCCATATACCCCCGGAACTAATTCCCAAATCATTATGGGCAATCAATATGTGCAATTTGGACTCCCAAAGAAGTGGTCAGAAAAGGAAAGATGATCTGAACAGACTCTTGAAATTTCTAGACCATGCATACGATAACACATTGATGTACAAAGAGAAGGTGAAACGCTGGCATGACCGGCACATCAGAAGAAAGACCTCCGAAGTAGGACAGAAAGTATTTCTATTTGATGCAAAGTTGAGGATCTTCCCTAGAAAATTGAAGAGGAAATAAACATGGTTGTTTCAAGTACTCTCAAAAAGGGAAAAGCTTATAATAGTATTGATTCCATCTAGTCTCTTTATCCTTCTGATTAACAAGCACGTGACCTTTCTTATCCTTAATGCATCTCACTTGAGAAAGATCTATGATCATTTGGCATCTCAAAAAGTAACAGCCATTCATTGAGCCTTTTCCCACTTTAAGTGGGGTAGGCTACCTAGATTTTTTGCTTCCAGACAAATCCAATTTGGGTCATACTATAACTTATATTACTTTAGAAAAGCTAAACAGATTTTCCGATTGTAAATAAATACATTTTTCTTGTAACGAAATAAAGAAACTTACATGCCCAGACAGTGGTTACTTTAGAATAGCTAACAATATTATCATTACCTGAATGGTTACATAAGATGAATAGAAGATGGTCCAGTGAATGCTGCAACTTTTTGGGCTTTTTGAGCTTCTGACCTATACAATTCCTTCAGCTCCTTTTTAGCTCGACGGGCTTCTCTTTTTTCTTCTTTGACAGCAGCCTGTAAAAGAAAACATACCAGCAGTCTGACAATAAGAATAATAATCTAAGTCTTGAATTGATCAACTGAAATCAATTGTTAGAACTTGCATGAAAGAAAAATAAGCAAACTGGAGATCCCAAACAAGATTATGCAAGCAGCTACATCAAAGCAGAAAGGTGCAACATGCCTTTGGGCAATGGCAAAACTAATATGACGCAATGTACAATGTTTTTTATATTTTTATCTTTAGATTATGGCCCTTATGTTAATTAAGTCCACAAGTAAAGCATTAAGATATTGCTTTTCAAAGTCATTATCTTATTGGGAGTCCGAATAAACTTTTAGCAACATTATATTTTATTCATCTTATGATGCAGCACAAAATATTTCATTTTTATGCATTTTTTGCTGTTATTCTATTCTTATTGAAATTTAGGATTTTTACACCCATAACCTTGAGTAATTTCGCAATAACATTCATAACCCTACATAATTACGAATTACGCTCAGGACCTTGAATAAGTGTGTTGTCTTACATGTATAACCTTCCATTACTTTACTTCGTTAACTCAAGCAGATGATTGAGTTAATCTAACCAATCAATGACCAAACCGCTGAAATTTAATCTAAATAAAAAAAGTAAGCATCTCGGAGGGCTACGCATGCATGGAGGTCGGTTGGCATAAAGGCATGCCAGCGTGTCCCCGTCTTGTCACGTTGCTTGTCAGTGGCAATAAGCGCATCACCAATATCCACGATGGTTTCCTCCGTTTCACCCCCCAGCTACTGGTGCTGAACCTGTCGACCACCGAAATAGAAGAGATCCCTCCGTCGATTGGTTTGCTAAAGTTTCTTCGATTCCTCAAGCTTAGCACAACAAGAATCCGTAGCCTACCAAAAGAGCTCGGGGACATGGAGAATTTGAGGCAACTGCAAATGAGTGAAACTAGAGAACTCATTAGCATCTCGGCGGAATCTATCTCCAACCTCTCGAAGCTCCAAGCGTTGTTCATGACCAACAACGGTCACGAGTTAAAATAATTTTGAATTTCTTGATTTCCTCCATTATCATTTAAAATGGTGGCCACGTGGAAAACCTCCGTCCACACGCTCAACGACGAAGTAGATAAGCTCCTTTCGTCCCTCTCCACAAACAGGTGTGGGCAACTCCATTCGAATTATACCAATGGAGGTCAAGTGGATGAGATGATGAGGAGAGTTCATAATTTGTTGGCTGAAGGCGGAAAGTGGAAAGATCTCTTCAGGAATAGGGCTCCACAGGTCTCCCCTTCACCTGCAAAATAAATCCCCGAGGATTCGTCCTCGGATGAAGAACCATGGAGGTTGTTCTGTTCCTTTATGACGGGTGGCAAAGCCAATGTAACCGAAAACCGATTCCTAAACCAACACGCTCAAGACATAGTCGCTTCTCTTGTGAAATGCAGCGGGCCGGACAACGAGAGGCTGGATCTCGCCATGCGCGTGGTTGCAGGAACTTTGAAGAATCTTCCGACTGTCAAGCCGTGGAAAGATGCCGCTGAAAACCTGCGTGATATTGCAGCATCCCAAGAGACTATAGCATTAAGGGGCACACCAATAATCGAGTCCATCTTACACTTATGTTATGATGAACTGGACAGTGATCGGCTGAGGGATTGCCTCTCTTGTTGCGCCTCATTCAACTTCGGCAGACCCGTTTGCGAGCTCGAAATTATAGCTGCGTGGATGGGAGAAGGATTGCTCGACGACAGAGTAAACATCAGTGAGGCTCACGACCAGGGTTATCGTGTGATCGGGAAGCTCCTGTCTGGCCACTGACTTGATAGTAGTGACTGGTGCGATTTCTACGTGACTATGGACGACCATGTCCAATCTATGGTTACCGCTTCAAAGGACTTGACGGATGCGAAAGGCCGGGATCCTCTATCCAGGAGTGACTCCAAGGCAACAAGGGTGTCGATCTGATGGGGGGATGCAGGTAGGTCGGTTGACGCAGGGGGAGGGGGCTTTGGTCGGGTGGTGGGGGGATTGGCATGTTTTGCAAATAAGAATAGATATTAGGGGTAGTTTTGTATCTATTTAACAGAAACCGTCGAACATAACGAGCATCCCAAAAGGAACATGACAAAGGGTTATGTCATGTAAGAGTTAAGCATTACTCAGGGTTTCTCATGTAATTCGCGATTATGTAGGGTTATGAATGTTATTGCAAAATTACTCAAGGTTATGGGGGTAAAAATCCCTTGAAATTTTTAGTTACGGTGAAAATCAAAAGATCGTCATCTTTAATTATGTCTCGAACGTAGGATTTCTTCTTTGGGTTAATTTCCTCTATAAAGCAACTTTTACGTACTAGGATAATTTTGAATGAAATTATGTTTGATTTGTCCATTAACTACATCCATATTACCCTTTTGATTCTTTCATCTCTAAACCCTATATTTCATTATTGGTTCCCTTTTCAATCATGTTTCTTTCCTTCCTACCTCCAATATTCCTTGCTAAGAATTTATAATTGTGTAATTTGGTATTGGAGTATAGCCTCTAAATCGTTTTTTATGATTTGTCACAACAACAACAAAGCTTTTTCCCACGATTAAGTAGAAGGTCGATTACATGGATTCTTTGCCTCCATTCAGATCTATCTTGGATCAATCTCGTCCTTACATCCACAAAACTAAGATCCCTTCGTATAGTCTCTTTCCAACACTTCTTGGGACGTCCTCGCCCTCTCTCTGCCAGCTCAACATCCCAACACTCGCATCTCGAAACTGGTGCATCAGATGATCTTCTTTGCATATGACCAAACCATCTTAAGTGGTTTTCTCGCATTTTATGCTCGATCGAAGCTACACCAACTTTCTTTCCGATTGTATCATTCCGAATGCAATCTTTACATGTGTGTGTGTCCACACATCCACCTTAGCATTTTTATTTCTGCTACAGTCATTCTCTGCACATGTCTATGGTTCACAAGCCAACATTTAGATCGATAGAGCATAGTAGGTCTCACGGTTGCTTTGTAAAACTTTCCTTTAATTTTTTAAGAAATTTTCTTATCACAGAGAACAACAGAGGCTCCTCTCCACTTTAGCCAGCCAGCAGTTATTCTAGTAACAACATCTCCATCAATTTCCCCATCATGCTGCAAAATAAATCCCAGATACCAAAAAGAATCTCTCTTTCGAATGTTATCGTCACAAATCTTCACTTCGATTCCTTCATCATTGCTTCCATCAAAGGTGTACTCTATATATTTCATCTTAACCCTACTTATATGAAATCCTTTAGTCTCCAACTCATGTCTCCAGACCTCATGCTTCTCATTTACTCCTATAGTCTCGTCATTCAACACAATATCATTAGTAAATAACATACACCAAGGTAACTCATCCTGAATGTGACTTGTCAACTTGTCCATAATCAAAGTAAAAAAGAAATAGACTCAAAGTTGAGCCTTGATGTAAACCAATGTTGATGTCAAAGTAGCCAGTTTTCCCAGACGGGGTTCTTACACAAGATAAAGCCCTATCATACATGCCCTTTATGAGGTTAATGTATAGGATAGGTACTTGTCTCTTCTGCAAAACTCTCCACAATATCATAAGCCTTTTCCAAATCAATAAAGATCATATGGAGGTTCTTCCTTTTAGCTCTATAAAGATCTATTGTTCTCCTCATCAAATGGATGGCTTCAGTAGTTGAGCGGCCTAGCATGAATCCGAATTGATTTTTTTTATGTTAGAAACGTGCCTCAACCTTCTTTCGATCATACGTTCCCAATTTTTCATAGTGTGACTCATCAGCTTGATACCTCTGTAATTTGAACAATTTTAAATGTCTCCATTATTCTTATGAAGAGGCGTCACGATACTCCTCCAATCTTCAGGCATTTCTTGCTTCACCAAATAATATTGAATAGATTCGTAAGCCAAGTCAAACCGCACTCACCTAAAACTCTCCATACTTCTGCAGGGATGTCATCCGGTCCTACACCTTTCCAAGGTCTCATAACCTTCAAAGCGTCATCTACTTCCTTTCTTTGAATTCGTCTATAGCTTGCACGATTCAAGTAACTTTCACTACTAGCCAGATCACCCAAAGTGATCTCTCTATTTCCTTCCCCAATGAAAAGTTTATAAAAGTACTGCTCCCATCTAGTCTTTATATCTTTCTGAGTAATAAGCACGTGACCTTCCTCGTCCTTAATGCATCTCACTTGAGAAAGGTCATAAAATACCGAAGGACGAAAACAATAATCTCCAAACATATCACAATTCCTCTTCTCATTGGCTCATGTTGCGAAAACAACTCAAATCATGTTTGAAAGTTCGCGAGTGACTCAAATCAGCAATCGATGAGATTCACGTCCATGAGAAAATCGATTGCTTGGTCAAAAGTAAAACACCCTAACACCCCCATATAAAGATCTCATCTCCAACTACAGTCTACAGATACATTGCAGAAGGGTTGTACAGGTGTTCCTCGACTTCATTGATCGTCACCTCTACCTTAGCCAACTCATTGTCGATTGCAACCACCTTCAACACCGACATGATGAGTCTTCGTCGACTCCCTCATGTTTCCATGTTTCAATCTTTAACGATTTTGACCTCTCTCCAGTGATAGCATCTTGTTAGAAAATAAAGAATGCAGAAGCTAATATCGGAGATAGAAATAAACATTGAAGAACACGAGATTTAACGTGGAACCCTACTCCTAAGGAGGGGGATGAAACCACGAAAGAACGCCTTAAAGGGTTGATGTATGCATTGCACTTTCTCATCTGATACAGGAGGTCTGGGACTTCTTATATAGCCTCCACGGACTCTTCAAGTCCTACTATTAATAGATGTGAGACTAAACTCTGGATGTGATAAATGGATCTTAGAAGGAACCATTAACCCATCTTACATATGACGCATATACTCCAACACTCCCCTAAAGTTGGAGCATGCAATGCTCAGCTTAGACAAATAGAAAGAGATCTCAAGCTCACACTACAAGGCACTATAGACAATATCAACTCAATGTACACAACTGTCGGCTATTGTCGGGGATGTTGCTTCTCATGTCATGCAAGTGAGAAGGAATAAACAAGTTGGAGCGTGAGTCAAGCTAAATCTCCTCGTCGGAGAGCATGTGCTATGTACTAAGCATGTCAGAGTCACTGCAACTGGAAATGAGTCTCCACGTCGGAGTACTCTAGCCCGCCACAACATGTGGACAATTGCTCCATCTCTGAAGGGTCAAACTAAAATCCATGGAGACATCCTCGTCAGAGTCCACGATTGTTGGAGAATGGAGTCTGAAAAAGTCTCCTCATCGGAGAACTGGGTCTCTCCCATAATGGTTCAGAGAATGGGATCTCTACTCTGTAGTCCCCATGAAATCACATGAAAACCCAAGCCCACGTAGCATGGGGAGTGAGATCTCTATTCTGAAATCTTTGTGGATCACATGAAAACTCTGTCCAAAATAACAAAAGATGGGGACCACATGAAAAAGATCGCATACATGTGTGTCTGAAATGGAGTCTCTCTAGAGAACTCCGAGAAAATGGGTCACTCAAATACGGAGTGCCTCGAACTTGGACTCTGAACAAATCCACAGAGTCTGAACATCTAAATTGTAGAGTTTGAACATCCGGTTGGTCTGGATCTGACATCTGAATCTGGAACAAAGCTATAACTCTACACAATACTCCTTTCTCACATACTTGTCGGAACACAAAGTTGGGAGAAGACAAGAAATTGAGAGGAACAAACGTCAAATAAACCGATCTCTCTTTTTTTCTTGGCTTTTCTTTTCAATTTTAAAAAAATCTTGGCAATCCCCCCCCATTTTTTAATAGCCAACTCATTTTTTCTTCACGTATGATTTTTTTATACGCACATTTTCCCCTTTTTTGGAATCATATTTTTCTCGTACGGATTTTTTTGTACGATCCTTTTTTAACAAAATATCTTCACCCGAAAAGGCCCACCCCCCCCTCTATTTAAAAAAAACACGAATTGGGCTCTCACTTTTATTTTAAAGCAACCAGCCCACATGGGGCTTATTTTAGGGTTCCCACTTGGAAACCCTCTTCGAATCACAACCCTCTTATTAGGGTTCCTCTTTTTGTTGTCGTCTGGAGATTATCCCTTGGGAGGATATGCTCCACCTGGAGCAGGAGTTGCTACGCCTGGAAGTCGCAGGGGCAACGATCTGAGAGGGAGAGGACACAGCCTGGAACCGATCTGGAGTAGATGACTCTGCAACCTCCTGCAGTGATTTATCTGGTGTCTTCTCCTCGAAGACGACCAGAGTCAGTGTTTTTTTAACTTCAGCAGATTTTGATAGGGATCAATGGATGTTGGTGTGACTGCAGCAGCGATCTTCGATGCCTTGGCTGGGGTTTTCTTCACCAGATGGGTCTTCTTGACGGACGAACGACATCTCGCGCCACCTGCGCGAGATCCTGGAGGAGAGGAGGTGGTGGCTTCGGGAGGAGCTCTGTTGCCTGGATGAGTTCTCGCGCTGCATGCGCGAGAGGAGATTGAGGTGAGCCACCAGGAGAAGAGCAGCCCTACTGGGACTTGGAGGATCCAGCAACGACTAAGACTAGGGCTGGAGCATTAGATCTGGAGCATTGTGCATTGCTCCACCTGGATGTTACCCGAATCGAGAGGAGGCCGGCGATGTTGAATTAGGGTTTCAACAGAGAAACCCTAGAATGGAATCCTGATCTCGATCACAAACTCCCATGTTGTTAATCTTGAACTTGAACAAACCACGAACATGATCTTCATAAAAATGATCTTCAAGAATGAACAATAATTAAATCGAATCTCGAATAAACAAAAACATAAACTTCTCAAGAATCGAATCCGCTCCAATACCATGTTAGAAAATAAAGAATGCGGAAGCCAATATCAGAGATAGAAAATAAACATTGAAGAACACGGGATTTAAGTGGAACCCTACTCCCTAAGGAGCGGAATGAAATCACAGGAGAGCACCTCAAAGGACTGATGTGTGCATTGCACTTTCTCATCTGATACAGGAGATCTGGGGCTTCTTATATAGCCTCCACGGACTCTCCAAGTCCCATCACTGGTAGATGTGGGACTAAACTCTAAATGTGGTAAATGGATCCTGAACCCATCTTACATATGGCCCATATCCTACAACACATCAATTATCGGTCATCTTATCATGTACCCTCACAAATCATACATGGATCACAATAAATAGTTGCCGACTTACGAAACAACTCCCTCGTCTTCGCCAACAACCCCCATTAACACTTCTCTATTGAAAGGTGTTGAAGAATATCTTTGATGACTCTCAAGTTTTATCCCACATCATATGATGGTGGGAGTTTGGTGTATTGGTGGGGGTCGTGGGGCTATATAAAGAGCCACACATCCATTGTATCCTTTGAGAAAGTAAATGATCATGCACAAGGTACTCGCCACCAACACCTCCAATCCACGCATCTCCAGCTGAGATGGGTTCTCCTTGAACCCTAATCGTGAAGGCGGAGCCGTCCCTACCATTCCAAGAGCACCTCATCGGGGTCGCTCTCTAGCAAAGTTATCGCTCCAATTCAAAGCACCTCAGCGCCCTCTAGTTCGATTCAACAAGTCTATTGAAACCCTACACGACAATAATCAAGGCCGCACATGTTGTTGTGTCGATGATTTCCCAACTGCAGGAACTTCATTTTGAAGAAAAAAAAACAAGGTCTCTCGTATCTCTGTGCATTCCCACAACCACTATTGTGTTGTGCACCTTCTTTATTCTCAACAATGGCAAGCAACAAGGACACCTTGCTCCGCAGTCCGCTCAAGCCTTCCTGTGATGAGCACCTCTGCAGCTTCTCCTTCCACAAGCTCTTCACCACCTACCTATTCGCCTCGCTCATCGTCGAAGCTTCCTCCAGATCACCGCCAAATCTTAGCGATCAGAGATCTTCGATGTCTGCGATACAACTTACATATTGTTCTCACATCCTGAAGTCCTTGGCAGCAGCGAGACTCCAACTTCAGTAGCGACACCTTCACCTTCAGCAACCGCGCAGGGCTCCTGTTTTTGGACCATGATGCGGCACATCCAAGAGAAAATGGGTTCCCTAGATAGGAACCCTATTCGAGTGGTTTTTCAGAGGGGGAGGTCTACTTTATTAAAAAAAGAGAGAGAGTGTTTGATTAGGCCCAACAATCTTGTATTACACCACCCCCCCCCATAAGAAGAAAAAAAGAGAGGAAGGTGCCATGTATTATTGTAGCTTAAAGCCCAATTAAGGCTAAGAGCGCTTTTTAGAAGAAAAAATGAGGGAGAAGGGTTTGAAAAAGAAAAAAGGGCGACAATTATTCGAAAAAAAGAAAAACGGCAAAAGAGATAAAGATATAGAAATAGAAGAATCCACATTTTGAGGCGTTCTCCTTTTTAGCTGCAGATGGTCAAATGCTAAGCAAAAAAGGTAGGGAGAGCAAGAAAAAATCCAAGTTGAATAGAAGATGATGTTGTAATTTTAAAAGAAGATGATGGAGGACAGCAAGCTACTTGATTGGCTTTTGGCCCACTTGTCGTATTTTTTCTTAAGTCCAAAATGGGGTTCATATACTTCATTCAAAAAGTAGACGAGGAGAGCCAAGAGCCCAATATCGATTGAAAAAAAGGGGCTTGAAATTTGTGAGAAAAAATTGGAGAGCAGATACTACTAAAAGAACCATAGCAATGCAAAAACAAGGTTGGTCTTTTTGATGGGCTTGGCCCATTGCATCCTTTTTTACAAGTTAATTTGTAAAGCTCAAACAAGTAGGTTGATGTTGCATCAAGAGTAGAATGAAGGCAGTTAAAAAAAGAGGGGAGAGCACACAAACAAAAAACTGAAATGAAGATAAAAAAGAGAGAAGATTGGCTAAAAAAATAGAACCCAAAAAAAGTTGGGACTATAAAAATAAAAGGAAAAGGGAGGAAAATGAACTATCTTGTTGATTAAATCCCCTTCATTTGTTCTCCAACTTGGTCATTTTCGACAAGTATGGGAGAAAGGGGAGTGTTGGGTAGCAGTTTCAAGACCCTACCAATGTTTCAAGCACTCTATATTATAGTGATTGAGTGTTTATAGTTCTCCCGGTGGGAGACTCAATATTTTGATCCATTCTTCATTGATTGTAAACTCCTTGTGTATGCATATTCCCATGGCATGTGAACATGAATTGCTTGTGTATGGATATTCCCACAGCAAGTCCAGTGACCGTGAACTTCAATATGATATTCCCATGGCTTTTGCCCTTCAGAGAGATGGAGCAGTCCTCGATGAAGGAGACATGTTACGGGCCAAAGTTCTCCTGATGGGATACTTATTTCAGTTCGAGCCAGTTCACACACTAGCCTCCAAGTCCTCATCACCAGTATGGCATGAGAAGCAACATCCTCGACGACAACCGACAGTGTATGCGTTGAGTTGATATTGTCTGCAGTATCATGTAGATTGTGTGTGAGTGAGAGATTTCTGTATATTTGTCTAAGTTAAGCACTGCATGCTCCAGTTTGAGGGGGAATGTTGAAGAATATCTTTGATGACTCTCAAGTGTAGTCACATATCGTGTGATGGTGGGAGTTTGGTCTTAGTGGGGTTATATAAAGAGCCTCACATCAATTGTATCCTTTGAGAATGTGAATAGATCATCGGCCCTTTATGGCAGTTCTCCCGTGATTTCATTACGCTTCTTAGGGAGTAGGGTTCCACGTAAAATCAAAGAGTTCCCATATTTTTGTTGTTTTGATAGTCTTTTCGCTTTCGCAATGTTGTTTCCTACAAAAGGGTTGCATGTGAATCCCTCTATCTCCAACCATTCAACAAGACGAGTATTTACAAGACTACTCCAACCTTACCAAACCTCTTGTACTCTACAACCGTCTAGCTCACATCAATGATCGTATCGTCCTCGTCTATCACTTCCACCACCAAGTAGTCTATAGTAGTCCAAAGTTTTGTCAGCAAAACCCTCTTCCCATGACCGCCAACCATTTTTACACAACCCCCTCAATAAATGAACTATATTTGACCCCCTCAATAAATGATATGTGATTGACCACCTCCAAAGCTACCACACCGCACTGTTTAATATACCCCCAAAATAGCCATGTCAATGTTGCTTGAGCCCCACATCTATAGCTCCACCCAAGTAATACCCGCTACATTCTGCTCCCCTCCACTGAAACCAATACAAATGCCTCTGCTTCGCACCTTTGTCCATTCGTCCATGATCGAAAATAAAATTTGTTGAGAGAAAGAAACTAGGGGATGAGACAAAGAAGGGAGAAAGTGCACTGGTATTACAAGATTTTTAATAGAGAAGCATGAAGATGCACATGGAAAGAGGAGGGAGAGAGGAAGATGAAGAAAAATTCCAATTTTAAAATTACTCAGATTTATACTTTCAAGATTCCCATAGCCTCTTTATATAGAGAGGCTATGATTACAAAATATAATCAATTAATTAAAATCCTAATAATAACTTGACTCCTAATAACTCAACTTAAATAATTGATCCTATTTTTGAAAATCTCAACTGAACTCAATTTATTTAACAAAAAAATAATTTCAAAAAACTCAGATTTAATGGAAACAACAAAGCCTAATTTAAGCATAACTCACAACTTACGTTGCATTACTCCAGTAGCCATTATGTTGAGCATTGTTGTCTCTTGTTATCAATCCCACTACAGTGCATATTCACCAAACACCCAATTGTTAAAGGCGTTAGGCACTCTAAGGCTCTGAGGGGGTTCAAAACACTTGAGGCATTAGGCACTTACCAATACACCAAACACCCAATTGTTAAAGGCGTTAGGCACTCTAAGGCTCTGAGGGGGTTCAAAACACTTGAGGCATTAGGCACTTACCAATACAATATATAAGTTAATGTGTGTGTGGGTGTGGGTGTGTATGTGTGGGTTTGTGTGTGCGTGTGTGCGTGAGTGCATGCATGTGTGGGTGTGTGGTTGTGCATGGGTGGGTGTGCGCGTGTGGGTGCGCATGTGCGCGCACGTGTGCGTGTGCGTGAGTGTGTGTATGTATGTGTGTTCAAGTGTGTAAATAAGTACATGAATATATGTGCACACACATACACACACATATCAACATGCATGGATGTGTACATATACATACATTTACCTGCGTATGACTATTTCTATATGTATGTACCTAAATATAATGACTATAATTATCGTACTTAAAAAGAATACATACATGTAAATAGTATAGAAACTAATATCTATGTGTAAAACTTAGAATGTACGTGTAAATGTATGTATGTAAGTAGAATATAGGACTGAAATGTGTATGTGCATGTATATGCATATGGATATGTATATGCTTATGTAATGTACATATTGAGTAACGATCCTATGAGTAGGATCACTACTATGTATATGTATGTATACGTGTACATGCACTATGTATATATGTGTATATGTGCCCATGTACATGTGTGTGTATGCATGTGTATGGATATATAATACTAATGTACATATAATTTTGTGTGTGCATAAATGTCTATGAATACGTTTGTGTGAGTATGTCTGTATTTATAGTAGGACTAATATCCATACGTCAACGTATATGTGTGCGGACTTTAGAAGTAATATGTGTGTATTACAAGCAAGGTTTGAAAAAACTAAAGGTGGAACGAGGTGTTTTCCTCGGAATCGAGGCGAGGCGTAGCCTCGAGGCGGTCAAATCATAAGCATCAGTTATAGAGAAAACTATGCATAAAGTATAAATATATATGTATATGTCAATGTAATTATATGTTATCCGCCCAACATATAATGCTTAAATCTATAAGATATGATGAAATAATAGAGATAAGAACCCCAAATTTAAGATACAACAACATATCCCTTTCTACACATTTTCATCCAATCAAAAAAGGAATTCATCGTCATTGTGAAGAATTAAACAATACATATCTATTTGAAATATTGTTGTAATTAAAAGTACGATTAAACATACGTCGAAGAAATTTATATTTTGCGTCTAACATATAATATATGACAACGAGAGAAACCGTGGATCCTATCTATTTCGAACAAATCTTTGAAATAGTATTGTAATAAAAAGTACGATTAAATATGTGTCAAATTGTTGATATGCCTTGAATCCTAACCCTCTAACCATTATTATTGAAGAATTATGTATGCACCCCTTCTATCATACCATACCCCAACAAGACGGGGGTCTCGCTGCCAGGTCAGCGAGCCTGGGGGGTCTAGGGGGGAGCAGGTGCGCCCCCCTGCAGGGGTGTGGGTGCAACGCCTCCGGTGAAAAATTTCAAGAGCGATTCTATTTGTATTTGGGAGCATGGATCCTTCTATTTTGAATTTTGCTGAAATAGTTAGACATAATTAATATTAAATATGAAGCAATGAGCACGAAAGAAATATTAGATTTAGGCATTTAACTTGTATAATCATTATCGTAAACAAATATATATTTATAAGCTTCTCAAACCACCATGTAAACCATTAAAATCATAAAAAAATACTTCAAAAAAGCAAAAACACATCGATCGCCTCGAGGCCACGTCTCAGCCACCTGAGGCGCACGCCTCACTGGACAGGGACGAGGCGCACATCTCGAGGCTAAAAAGAGCCTCTTCGCCTCGAGGCGCATTTTTTAATACTATGATTACAAGGGTATAATTTGTCTACGTATTTGTGTGCATAGGTATATATATTTATGTTAATATTACTTAGGAATAATATATGTCTATCTCAAAATTTTAAAATGAACAAAAAAATCACAACTAGGCAAAGAGCTCCATTTATGCTTGAGGTTCTCGCCTTGAGCGTCTGGCACCTTAGGCCATACACTCGTTTTGAGAAATCCATGCAAGAAAGCCATGCCTCACCTTGCTGCCTAAGCGAGCACCCAGGATGCCTTTAACACTGCAAGCACCTAGGACCCATGCACAGTAAAAGTGTTAGCATTAAGGGACCCAAGGAGCTCTCAAACAATACATACCACAACATCCCCTGATATCGTAGTTTCCTTGTGCATGTCATATCTGAACTCCTCTAAAACCCAACAATAGTTCTAGATCACCAACTTAGACTTTGGATAAGATCAACCTTATAATGCTAGTGAAGCCCCATATTCCGACAATGATGGTGGTGGTTAAGTTTGAAGATGGCATCTTCGGATGGATGTGGACCATGCGGATCATGGCCATAATCGTATCCCCTTATTCCAATCACATGTCTTCATCTAACTTAGACAGCTAGCCATATTCCTCCTCTCATAATCACTAGTTCTTCAAACCAACCCGCCCACATCCAAAAGAAAGCTCTCCCTAATTTTATGTCTATTCATTCAGGATAGCATCACAATAGAATATAGACGCATCTACTTCGTACAGAGAAACTACTATAGCTATAGGCAAATTACCTAATCCAATAGTTGACATAAGACAGAACTAACAAGTCCACCTAGTTAGCGGTGTGGAAAAAGAATTATGAATTGAAAGTTGATAACGAGGCCCTGGGGTTCTCTTGTATGAGAGGAGAAACATGTTGGGCAAATTACATACTAGAGGGAAAAAAAGAACATGTAAAAATAAGAAAAGATAAGATAGTTCTGAACACTCTCCCTCAAGATGGAGCATACACAATAATGTTCAGCTTGGAACAACACCTCTTGAATGGCCCGTCGGATAGAGCCTTGGTGAAAACATATGTTATCTATTCCCATGAGATGACGTGGGAAGTAGAAATAAAACCATTCTGAATCATGTCTTTTGTGTAGTGACAATCTATCTCAATATGCTTGGTCCTCTCATGAAAGGCAGGACTGTTTGCAATAAATAGGGCAGCATGGTTTTCACATTGTACAAGCATGGGAAGAGGTTTGTCAATAGCAAGGTAAGTCAAAACAAATCTAACACGCATCCTCTCAGTGCTTCCATATGTTATGGCTCTGTACTCTGACTCTGCACTGGGTTTGCTCTTTCATGGCACCAGAGAACTCCTGATGAACACAACCAGAGGTGGGTTTCTTATCCTTGGGATATTCTGCATAATCCACATCTGCACATGTTGTAATATCGAGGGATGTCCCTCTGCTAAAGAGTAATCCTATACATGGAGACGTCTTCAGATATCTCACAATCATGTGAACCGCATCCATATGTGCCTAGCTAGACTGGTCAAAGAACTAGCTAACTTTGCTAACAAAAAAGGAAATGCTAGGGTCCTGAAATGGTCGCCTATAGGAGCTTCCCAATGAGCTCCATGTATCTCCTCTTATCCACTTCCTATGTATCTAGGATCCATAAGAGTAGTAGCGGGTATGCAATCTGCCATGTTTGTCTTAGATAGAAGATCATTAAAGTACTTTGTCTGGGTTATCACAAGACACTATCGGTTCCTGGCAAACTCAAGCCCAAGGAAGTATCATAAATCGCCAAGGTCCATGGTTACAAGCTGTTGTCCAAGGAACTCATTAGCCATGCTAATGCCATGCATATAATCTAATGTAACAATGATATCATCAACATACACTAGTATAACAACTATACCTCATTGAGTTCTCTGAACAAACAGTGAATGATCTGCAGTGGATCTTGTGAAACCTTCTATTCTATCAAGTCCGAGAGCTTCTGGAACCATGCTCTTGGACTCTGCTTAAGGTCATAGATAGCCAGCCTTATGAAGTCTGCTGACCTTATAAGACTCTCCCATAGCAGCGAACCCAGACAGTTGTTGCAACTAGACCTCCTCATGTAAGTCTCAATAAAGAAGTGCATTCTTCACATCAAGGTTAGACAAAGACAAGTCATGTGTCACTACAACTAAGAGAAGGATCCGCAGTATGGAATGACGAGCTATGGGAGAGAAGGTATCCTAATAGTCTGCCCTATAAATCTGGGTGAACACACGAGCCACAAGCCTCACCATGTAGTGATCAACACTATCGTTTGAATCCAACAACAAATGCCCTTGTAGGGGTAGTAATAAAGCTCCACGGGCCACACGACTGTAACGTTTCCATCTCTTTCTCCATGAAAAGATGCCTCTGATTGCCTCGTATAGCCTCCCGATATGTCCATGGAATCTCTAGAGCTAACAAACCCACGACAAACCTCCACAAATCCTCTAAAAGACGTCTCAAAAAGACATGAGCAGCAAGAGGATACATGACACACATACGCCTCCGCTTCCGCAGCGCAATGACTACATCAAGGCATATGAACAAACAATGCCAGGAACCTCATGTGAAGGCAATTGCTCGTCCTGTAAAATTGTTTGTTGCATAGACAAAGCACCAATGCCATCAGATGAAACAATGTGCTCAAAACATACACGAGGTGTATTGCATGATGGGGAAGGTTATGAGTAGGGTGAACAGAGGGAGGCCTGTGAACATAAAAATGTGATAAAAATTGATCCAACGTATTGGATGGCGAGATGGAGCAGCTATAGTGGGGGGGGGGGGGGGGGGTGGAGCCGGTGAAGGCAGTGAAGGTGGTTGTGGTGGAGGAGCTGGGGCTGAAGGCGATGGCGGCATAGGAGAAGGCACGTTTGCCTCCTCTCCAAGGTTGGACAGATCTAACCGGTCACATGTAGGAGGAAAATCATGGACTCAAAAAACGTGACATTAGCACTAAATTAATACTTTTGTCTAATCGGATCAAAACAACAGTACCCCTTCTGGATCCGAGAGTAGCCTACAAAGATACATTTGACGTCTTTGGGAGAGAGTGTATCACGACCAGGAGTCAGGTTGTGCATGAATACCACAAAGACAAAGACACATGTCGTAAAGGAGAACATGTCCTTCTCGGGAAATACAATCGAGAAAAGAACCTTCTTTCTTAAAACTGAGGATGACATACAATCCACCAAGTAATAGGAGCAGTGAGAACCACATCACCCTGAAAATAATGGGGAGCACAGCTCTGAATTAGGAGGATCCTGGCCACATCAAATAACTGAAGGCATTTACATTCAGCAACAACATACTGCTTGGGAAGTGTACGGACACAAAGTCTGGTAAATATGATGCCAAGAGACCTGACTAACTCAAAAAGTTGTAAGGTGCAGAACTCCAAGACATTGTTAGAGCGAATATATTTAACAGTGGTAGAAAAAATATTCTTTATTTTAATAATGAATGATTTGATGACAGACTTGTTTTTCAAAAGAAAAATCCTTGATATGCTAGAAAAATCATCCACATCTACAAGATAAAATATGTGTCCCTAATGATCAAGAACACAACTAGGATTACAAATGTCAAAATGAACTAACTCAAATAAACTATTGTTACTATGACTCTGGCGATAAAGGAAAGAAGATCGGCGATGCTTCTCAAGTTGGTAAGCATCGTACTGGAAGGTGGACTGAGAGGATATCAGTGAGAGGACATGACACAGCTTCTATAGAGGAAGGTGACCAAAATGTAGATGTCACATGTACGAAGAGACTAACGTAATAGGAATGAAAGAGACACCAACATATGGAGTTTGGACCAGTCTGTAATGGCTCTCTTACAACATCTAATAATCACGCTTGTGAGTATGTCCTGAAACACAAGAGAAGAGGGGTCAAAATGGCACGAGAACGCAAGTTCTTGGCGATTTGACTAATAGATAATAATTCAATGAAAAATCAAGTGCATGTAGCACAATCTGTGTATGCAAACATGGTGTCAATCAGACCTCCCCCTAGTCTGTAACAGGGAAATGAGTCTCATCTATGATGACAACTGACCTTCTCGGTGGAGCATATTTGTAAGAAGTAATATGTGCCCTCTCTGCGCACAAATGATATGATGCACCATAATCCATGATCCACTCTATCATATCTGCCTTGCGATAATTGGTAAGAGCATAGACTATATCTGAAGAGCTAGAAGAGGCTCTGCCAGCAGTTGTAATGCAAAATGGACTTGTAGGGGCACTAGTTGTGCCGGGAGCAGAAATCATTATCCCCTTTAGATGGGAGACAATATCCTCTAGTCTCTGATCTGTAGTAGGAGCAGAAGTTGCAACGGGTTCAGCCTGCTTGGTCGCACAAATAGATGTAGGATATCAGTGCTTCTGATAACATGTCTCATCAAAATGTACAGGCTGATGATAGTAAGTGCAAGGACCACGCTAGTGAGTCCGCCTCCTCTCTTACGGGGTTCCACACCCTCGGAATTAAGAAGCACCTCCCTTGCTACAAGATGAAGCCATCGTAGAGAAGGTTTATGTAGTGGCAGTGGATGGGACTATGATCTTGTTAAGACGGTTGTAAGCCTCTTCATAGGAAGGATAGCCACACCTGTGAGAAGCGGGTTACATGCTGCCTTGTACGCATGGTCTAGGGCTGTCAGGAAAATACCAACCATCATAGCGTTCGTGTACGTCGTTCGTTGCTCGATAGATGTAACCATTGGCACAAAAACTATGGAGCTTCTCGAACAAGCCACGAAGGAAAGAGTAGAACCTGTGTAGAGGACGGTCGTCCTGTTTGGTCGTGAAAACATCAAACTGCAACTAATGAAACTTGGCCTCATTCTTCGCCTGACCATATGTGGCTGCCAAGATATCCCACATTGCCTTGGCAATGCGATGATTCATATCTTTCTTGCATGAAGCGTTCTCCTTAGTCTTATCTGTCGGCTCTTGTTGTGCAGAATGTGCTTATTATTATTGTATCCAGGGTCAAAAACTGCATGGACCATAACTCATAGTCGGTCCCAACCATCTTCACGACGAGAGTCATGCTCTTGAAGCCATTGGACGAAGAGAAGATACCACCCTTGCTCTTTGACATGATGATAAGATGGATGAAACGGAATTCAATTGGGGTTGTAAACTGATGCAATCAAATTGAGGTTGTGAACTAAATGGCAATTCTAAAACTTGGAACTACTGGACTAAATAACGGGAAACAAATGAAATGACGTGCAACGTAAGATTACGGCTGAAAATACGATGAATTAAACTTTGGAGATAATAACAAAATGATGTTTAAAATTCAGCAGCCAATATCCACAAGATACTCGAGTTCCAGCACTGATATCACCACAAATTAAGGGCAACTCAAATAGTTAAAAACTGTTGGAAATAGAGAGCGAAGTTGCGGCAACGAGGCCTCAATAATTCACCAAACCAAACAACGAGATAGCAGTCCACAAAACTAAGTTCATATGGTGGAATAATATGCAGGAAATACGCTCATACCACAACCGGCAAGGGGAAGAACGCGAGCTTCAGATCTCGTCGGCTGTGAGGAGGGCTTGCTGGGTGCCTTCGGCAGCACGTGAAGTCCCGTGTGGGTGGGGGAGAAAGGCGGCGAGGTTGACCGCGAATAGAACGGGGTTTGGCAGTAGTAGGGGGGTGGCGAGATATGGAGGCGTGGCGGCGAGGGAGGGAGGCGGGGCGCGAGGATGAGCGCGTTGGGGGAGGTGCAGACGAACGGCGGGGTGCGGTACGGTAAGGCGCAGGCGGCGCGGTCGGTGAAGTGCTGGGGAGGGAAGGCAGCGGCAGCACGCGCGAAAAGGGGAAAAGGCGAGCGGCGAGGAGGGAAGGAGGAGGGGAGGGCGCAGGGCGTGGGAGAGGTGCGGGAATGGGAAGTTGGCGGTGGGGTGGCGAGTTGGATCCGGGGAAGAAGAGGCGCAAGTGGGAGGGGGGGAGAGGAGACGGCGTCGGGAGAGGTTAGGGTTCAAGGGAAAAAGAAGAGAAACCGGGGGTGGCAAAAACAAGAGGGTAGAGAGAGAGAGAATTAGAGGTGGGAAAATAAATTTCATTCAAACTTCAAATCCAACCCTACCTCTCGGGTGCCTTTATAGAGGCCAAATCCCCCAAATAAGCAACAACCTTTCTAAAAATAGAAAAAGAAAGAAAACAGAAAAGAAAAGATGATAAGGCCTTGAATAATGAGCCTTTTAGATAAATAAATATAAATAAATAAAACAAATGTCGACTAAAAGGAAGTGATCATGTAGCATCATGTTGCATCAACTCCCCCCTGCTGAGAAGAATCTCGCTCCGTCGAAATGGCATCGTGGTAGTTCTGAAGTATATCGGGGCAGAGTTGTCGGAGTTCATCCTCGTCAATCCAGGTGCAATCTGTAAGAGGTCGCCCATTCCATTTGACTAGATAGCGACGGAAGAGACCACGTCTAGTCGTCATATCTCGGATGTCGGCAATATCTTCAATCTGATCGGCATCAGTCGCGGCCGGTAGTTGGCGTGTATCATCAGCGGAAGCTACTGGCGTGGTGGCATATGTCTGTTCATCTCTGTGATATAAGAAGAGATCTGATACATTAAATACTGGCGATGTCTGGACGTCTGGTGGTAGATCAAGTAAGTAAGCATTGGGCCCAATCTTCTTGAGGATTCGGAATGGACCAATCTTTCGGACACTCAATTTTTGGTGGACTCTCAAAGGAAACCTCTCTTTTTTTAGGTGGACCATCACTAATTCTCCAACTCTGAACTCGCTCTCTCTACGATGGAGGTTGGCTTGGGCTTGATATTTCTGGGTCATGGTTTCGAGTTTGGCTCGGATTTCGGTATGGATATGGGTTAGGTGTTCAACCAGGTCCTCAGCAGCTGCACTACTTCTCCCTTGCATGGTTGTGGGTGTTAGGTCTAGAAATTGGGTAAGTGGAAAGCCGTACACACTCTCAAATGGCGATTTTCCGGTGAACCTATTAGTGGAACTGTTATACGCGAATTCGGCTTGGGGAAGAATTAGATCCTATTTGGACGGAGAGTCCCTTACAAGACATCGCAATAAATTTCCTAATGATTAGTTAACTACTTTGGTTTGCCCATCTGTTTGTGGATGATAAGCAGTGTTATATTGCAAACGAGTACCAAGACGAGACCAAAGCGTGCGCCAAAAATGACTCAAAAACCAGGTATCACGATCCAAAGTGAAAGAACGAGGAACACCATGCAATCGAACCACATTACGAAAAAACAAATCAGCGACATGAGATGCATCTGAGGTTTTTTTACATGCAATGAAATGTGCCATTTTAGAAAATCTGTCCACAACCACAAAAATAGAGTCAACTTTCCGTACCGTGAGGGGTAAGCCTAGCACAAAATCCATAGTGATGTCTTCCCAGGGTCGCAGAGGAATCGGTAGAGGTGTATACAACCCAATGTTCCGCCTATGGCCTTTGAATCTCTGACATGTTTGGCATTTTTGTACAAACTTTGTAACATCCTTTCGCAATTGCGGCCAATAAAATCGCTCTTGGAGAAGAGTTAAGGTCTTGTCCCTTCCAAAGTGTCCACCTAAACCACTGTTATGCAGTTCTGAAATTAAGTTCTCTCGAAGGGAGGTGGCAGGAATGCACAGTCGGTGGGCCTTGAACAGGAATCCCTCATGAAGGACATAAGTGATTGTCGGATCCTGCCCAGTATCAACACATTCTGCATAAGCTTATCCGAAGTCGGGATTAGTGGGGTAGAGATCCTTGAGTGTGTCAAATCCTGTTGTGCTGACGGTCATCGTGGTCAGGGCATGTGCTCGTCGGCTTAATGCGTCGGCCACGCGATTCAGAGTGCCAGCCTTGTGCTTGAGATGGAACGTGTATTCTTGGAGGAAACTAACCCATTTTGCATGACACTTGTTAAGGGTCTTCTGAGAGTTCAGATATCTCATATCGTAAGGCTTCATGATCAGAATTAAGGACAAACTCATGCTGCATTAGATAGTGCCTCCAATGCTTGAGAGCTTGTACCACAGCATAGAATTCGACATCATATGTAGAGTACCGTGATCGAGCTTCGTTCAACTTTTCACTATAAAATGCTACAGGTCGTCCTTCTTGACTCAGGACGGCACCAATCCCGACATGTGAGGCATCGCAATCGACTACGAAAACCTTGGTGAAGTCAGGAAGTGCCAAGACAGGGGCATGGGTCAATTGATGTTTTAGCCTTTGAAAGCCGGTTTCTACTTCAAGAGACCAAGCGGGTGCGCCTTTACGCGTGCAATCTACCAACGGAGCCGCACAAGTGCTAAAGTTCCTGATGAAGCGCCAGTAGAAAGAAGCCAATCCCAGAAAGCTGTGAATCTCAGTGAGGGTTTTGGGCACAGGCCAGCTCTGAATGGCCTGAATCTTGGAGGGGTCAACTTTAAGTCCATCGGCAGTAACAATGTAACCCAAGAAGAGGACTGTGTCAGACATGAAGGAGCATTTCTTATGGTGGACATACAATTGTTGGGCTCTCAAGGTTTCCAGAACTTGTCATAAGTGAGATAAGTGGTCGTCTTTGGTCAAGTTGTAGATCAATATGTCATCAAAGTACACAACCACAAACTTACCGATGAAGGGCCGCAGTACATGATTCATGGTTCGCATAAATGTGTTGGGTGCATTAGACAGGCCGAAGGGCATTACTGTCCATTCATAAAGGCCCTCTTTGGTCTTAAAAGCAGTCTTCCACTCATCTCCAGGTCGAAGGCGAATCTGATGGTACCCACTGCGAAGATCCATTTTGGAAAATAATTTGGCACCCGATAGCATGTCGAGCATGTCATGAAGGCGTGGAATCGGAAAACGATACTTGAACGTGATCTTGTTGATAGCACGACGGTCCACACACATCCTCCATGTGCCATCTTTTTTGGGGGTAAGCAGAGCAGGAACCGCCACAGGACTCATACACTCTCGAACATACCCATGACGTAGAAGATCAGTAACCTTCTTGTTCATTTCTTCGTGCTCACTTGGGCTCATCCGATAATGTGGTAAGTGGGGTAGGTTGGCTTCAGGGACTAGGTCAATGTGATGTTGAATGTCTCGCAATGGGGGTAGTCCTTCAGGCAACTCTTCAGGCATAATGTCAGCAAACTCCTGGATGATGGGCTTTATCTCAGGCAGGACTTCGGGTGTAGTTGTCTCTTGTTTGCTCACTTCATGTCCCATTAATGCATAAATGGTGGAGCTCTCCTGAATTTCACATTGGAATGTCTGGGCTTCCATCAACAATACGGGACCCATAGTTGAAGACTTTGACGGTGGAGTACTTTTACCAGATTGTGCGGTCGCGGCTCGAAGTGTAGCCACCTGGCGAGGGCTAAGGGCTTCGCGTTGTGGTCTAAGGGTCACACGCACCTTGTCTATGAGAAATGAGTAAGTGTTCATTTTTCCTCTGTGCTCAGTGTCTCGATCGAACTACCAAGGTCTCCCAAGTAGTACATGACAGACATCCATAGGGGCTACATGGCACCACACCTCGTCTTTATATGAAGGCCCAATCGAGAAGCTAACGAGGCTCTGACGGTGGATCGGGAGTTGAGTACCACCTCGAAACCAGGCCACACTATAAGGTTTCTCGAGTGGTTGAGTTGATAGACCCAACTTATCGACCATTTCTTGAGAAACGAAGTTCGCAACGCTTCCTACATCAATGATCAGCGAATAACGACGCCCTCCTGAGGTGCAGGTGGTTCGGAAGATGCTGCGTCGCAGCCAACTATCAGTGTCGTTGACAGCGGGTGTGAGCAAGATGTTTGTGGGTGCGCTGTCAGGAGCGATAAAGTCCTCATGTTCAATTACCAAGAAAGGTCCGGATACATCTCCATCCACTCCCAGAAGCTCATAGTCATCAGCTCCCATGGTGTCAGCAGTCAAAGCGGTCGGATCCTCTTCAGGTGATTCATGTTGGTCAGGGTCAGGGTCTTCGATGGTGCATAAATGGGCGGGCCTAGCCTTAGGGTTTGGGCACTCTGTTGCTCGATTTCCCTTTTGATAACATCGAAAACAAGTATCAGGTCCTACAACAGGTCGACTTCCCAAGATGCCTGGTCCGGGGTTCCCAGTAGATGGTCGGGCGACGGCAGGATTTGATGGTTTGGCTTGGGGTTTACCCGTAACAATCGATGGGGAACCTATTGGTTTGGAGGTCATCATCAGGGTACTAGTGCGTGGGACGGAGTTTACAGAAAAGGACATCTTCCTTGTCTGGGCCTTAGCAAGCTTAGTCTCAGCCCGTTCAGCCTGCTTGTAAGCTTCGTCGACGTCTCGACAGTTGTAGAGGTAGAGTTCATCCTGGATAACTTGGCGGAGTCCTTGCATGTAGCGGGTGACTTCCTGGACAGGAGTCTCCTGCAATCGGTTGCGATGAACGAGGGATTGGAACCCTTCGATGTATTCTTTCACGCTCATGGTGCCTTGTTTCCATGATTGCAGTCGTGCGTATAGGCCTCGTTTGTAATCTTCAGCACGAATTTGGTTTTCAGTTTGGCCTTCATCTTGCTCCAACTGCGGATCTTATCTTTTCCTTTTCGTTTGCGTTCAAATTGCAAACGGTCACACCATAGCAGAGCATATCCCTTTAGTTTGATTGTGACAGATTGAACTTTTCGTTCGCTAGACATAGCCTTCCATACAAAGAAGTGCTCGACGGCTTGGAGCCAATCTAAAAAGACATCAGGGTCTCGTCCTCCGTCAAATTCCGGAACATCGAGACGGATGCCTCGATCCCATCCGTCATCGGGCCTAGGGCTAGGTCGGGGCTGGAAGTGGTATCCACCGACAGGTTGTGAAGTATATCCAGGGGTGTGTGGATCTTAATTCTTGGAAGTGAATGGGATGTCATCTCTTAATCCTTCTTCTTCGCTTTCTTGTGAAAGATAGTCGCTAACATGTCCATCGGAAGTAGAAGAGCTAGATTCGCGGGATGTGTTACTTCGTGAATGCGGTCTCCGACTAGTACGCCAGCCTTTGTTTGGCATCCCATCACTATGATCTTTCCCTAGCATTTGACTATTTAGGGTGGCAATTTGTCCGCTCAGTTGTTCGAACATCTATAGCATTTGAGCATTCAAGGACTCTAACGTTAGCTCAGTGTGTGGGGTGTAGCCGATTTTAGAGGTAGTCGGTTTTTCGACCATGGGAATCCTAGGCTTTCTGCTCTCTTTTGTTTTGAGATTTTGTTGTATGTTTTTGTTTTGCTGTGTTTTTTTGTCTCTTTTTTTTCTTTTTTTTCTTTTTTGCAATGAAACAAATGGAATGCAGGCGAGATGCAGGATCACTAGGCTCTGATACCAAATTGATGCAATCAAATTGAAGTTGTGAACTAAATGGCAATTCTAAAACTTGGAACTAATGGACTAAATGACGGGAAACAAAAGAAATGACGTGCAACGTAAGATTACGGCTGAAAATACGATGAATTAAACTTTGGAGATGATAACAAAATGATGTCTAAAATTCAGCATCCAATATCCACAAGATACTCGAGTTCCAGCACCGATATCACCACAAATTAAGGGCAACTCAAATAGTTAAAGATTATTGGAAATAGATAGAGAAGTTGCGACAACGAGGCCTCAATAATTCACCAAACCAAACAACGAAATAACAGTCCACAAAACTAAGTTCATATGGTGGAATAATATGCAGGAAATACGCTCATACCACAACCGGCAAGGGGAAGAATGCGAGCTTCAGATCTGGTCGGCGCTGAGAAGGGCTTGCTGGGCGCCTTCGGCAGCACGTGAAGTCCCGTGTTGGTGGGGGAGAAAGGCGGCGAGGTTGACCGCGAATAGAACGGCGTTTGGCGATAGTAGGGGGCGAGATATGGAGGCGTGGCGGCGAGGGAGGGAGGTGGGTCGCGAGGATGAGCGCGCTGGGGGAGGCGCAGACGAACGGCGGGGTGCGGTGCGGTAAGGCGCAGGCGACGTAGTCGGTGAAGTGCTGGGGAGGGAAGGCAGCACGCGCGAAAAGGGGAAAAGGCGAGCGGCGAGGAGGGAAGGAGGGGAGGGCGCAGGGCATGGGAGGGGTGCGGGAATGGGAAGGTGACGGCGGGGTGGCGAGTTGGATCCGGGGAAGAAGAGGCGCAGGTGGGAGGGGGGAAAAGGAGACGGCGTCGGGAGAGGTTAGGGTTCAAGGGAAAAAGAAGAGAAACCGGGGGTGGCGAAAACGAGAGGAGAGAGAGAGAGAATTAGAGGTGGGAAAATAAATTTCATTCAAACTTCAAATCCAACCCTATTTATTGGGGTGCCTTTATAGACGCCAAATCCCCCAAATAAGCAACAACCCTTCTAAAAATAGAAAAAGAAAGAAAACAGAAAAGAAAAGATGATAAGGCCTTGTATAATGAGCCTTTTACATAAATAAATAAAAATAAATAAAACAAATGTCGACTAAAAGGAAGTGATCATGTAGCATCATGTTGCATCATAGACCAAGCGAAACATGTCTACACGAACATGTAAGGAATCAGTTGTATGTGTAGACTCAAACAATCATTCTCATCAACCAAGGGGTTGCCTTAGGATGTGTGGACGAGTCTCAAGGCCTGATTTCACCAAAAAGGACCCAAAATCAGGCGATTGGGTAACGAAATCAGACCAAGTAGCCCAAAAACGATGCCGCATGGGCCCCAATACGTGATGGGAGATGTCGAACAGTGTTAGGGCAGGCTTAGTGGTGTAGCGACGGTGAGTAGGGTGACAGGAGACGGCACGATGGCAATTTGGATCACTAGCGATGGCACGTGCGATGGGTCGCGCCGCCGCGGAGTCTCGCGACGTAATTAGGAGGTCATGTATCCCCTTCTCCCACATGCAAGCAGCGATGCTATGCGGGGGTGGAGGTTGTGGCGGTGATGCGCGTGGGAGGCGGCGGCGATGCGCGTGAGTGGCGTGAGTGGTGTCGACGTGATAAGCATGTTGTTGGTAGGAGTGGGTCTAGGGCACCGACTCCTGTCTACCATCGTCGCTCTGATACCATGTGAAAAGAGTTGTTAATTGAATTGATAATGATGTCCTGGGGTTCTCTTGTATTAGAGGAGAAATATGTTGGGCAAATTACATACTAGAGATGAAAAAAAAGAGAGCACATAAAAATAAGAAAAGATGAGATGGTTTTCTACATGCAGCATATACAATTCATGTCCATAATGAACCCATGAAAAAGAAATTTTTCTGCACCAAATTAATACGTATTTTTTTCATAAGAAATACTATTACATTAAAGCAACCCAAACATTACTTGTAGTTGGATTTATGACTTTCCACTAATGTAATAGGCAAAGCTCAAAACCACTTCTTTACCAAAAGAACAGAACTGTGGCAACTGCCTTCATCTTCTCAACCATGCATGTCATAAGCTAACCTAGTCGCTCACATGAGCCAATCCAAGCAAGATGGAAAGCCACATCTCCACCGCTTGATGGGACATCTCTTTTTGCAAGAGTTTAGATACTATCATTCATACTAAAAACAAAAATGTCCGACTGAAACTATATTTTGTCATCATAGTGCAATATACAAAAAGAGTTCACCGCATAATCTACCATTTTAATAAGCAACTTTACATTTTGAAGAATAACAAATTGAATCCACATTTAGTTGTCAAAAAATAGATAAGAAGACAACTAATATTGCCAGTCAAGCAGAAATGCACAAAAACATGTGTGATCCCAATCTTCTGGTCAACAGCCCATTAACATGTTCCCCTACACATTATAGTCGGTGTTTCATATTGTTTGTCCATTTGCAGAATAAAAGTGTTATGTAAAATATCATCAGCTGAATAGGTGGAAAACTCCATAATTGAATGAGGAACATGTGTAATACCTGCAACAGATGCTTATAATCATGTATATGATTTCTTTGGAAATAATCATTTGCAATTGCAAATTTGAATATCATCAGTTTTATTTGTGAAGGCATTGGCTAAGACAGGAAAATTTCATTGAATTCGGGCTAATTTTGTTGAATTTTGTACACAAACCCTCTTAAATATCCTTCAGTATGTAGACATTTGCAAGCCCGATCCATCACGATTGTGCTATTTTCCAAGGGATATCTACATTCTGATAATTAGAATACTCTCTTCCTTTCTTTACATACTTCCGACCACACACCGCTCCCCCCAAAAAAAACCAATACTTCATTTTCAAATTAAAAAAAACGGTGAAGCCTTCTCCCACTTTTAAGTAGGGTGGGCTACATGGATTCTTGCAATACTTCATTCTCAAATTACCCTACTAAAATCTGCCATTGCTCAACTTTTCTTAAACCCAAACAGGGGAAAAATGGGAAACTAAATAAAAGCACAGATAAACACACAGCGACTGCTGAATGTATAAATTAAGGGGAGTAAAGCGGTCGCCATGGGAAGAAGTCCAGTAAAAATGGTTTTTATTTAAAATGCCAAAAGATGACCACTAAAGGTTAACGATCATCCAACAATTTTATTCCATCAACATAGAGGGACCGAGAGCAGTGTTGAAGGTCTCCCTCCCATGTCCTCAAATAATTAGAACCAGAGTGAAGTGGAGTCTTGGCTAAGACCTTTCAGGTCTCTATAAGCAACATTCACCTGGAACCACAGCGTCCAAACTATTGCCAAAAGCTTAGAACATCCCAACCATATCCTATAAACAGCTCCATTACTCTCTCTCTTTACGTTCTTTCCATGAAAGTACACCAGAGGATGTGGTCAGAGAATGCTGGATTAAGCAAAGGGGTCAGGTACTTCCTATATCTCAATCGAGAAAGCATATTGGAAGAAAAGAGGTCAACAAGCATCAGGATTTGGTATTCATCATCATCTATAAACCTTAATGACAACGTTTTTGCTCTTAATAACCAGGCCAGGATCTTGACCTTGATTAGGAATCTTTTTGAATGCATCTAGAGCCACAGATAAGAGATATGTTAGATGTTCCAGATTGAGGAATTATTCTACAGACCACAGAGACCAAGAAATTATCCAGCTTTATACAGACCACAGAGACCAAGAAATTATCCACTACCCGCTCCCAAGAGTCCCGTGCACCTTCATGTGGTTTCAAAACTTCAAGCATGGAAAGTGTCGAAAGAATTATGTAGTCTGTGTACTGTTTGTTCTTTTTATTCTTCTATGTTCCGTCATATGTAATTTACCCATGGGTTTTCTCTATATAAGAGATCCTAGGGCTCTCTGGAATAAATAACAACTCTTGTTCTTCCAACATGGTATCAGAGCCTAAACCCTAGGCTTCCTCTCTCTTGTCCACCCCCCCTCTCTCTTCTTGCCGCTGCCTCGGGCTCCCCAGGCCCGGAATGAAACCAAGCGATGTGGGATATTCTTGCGGCGACATATTCCCAGGTCCGAAATGAAACCAAGATGCTTGGCTGACTTGTTTTGGGACTCCTTGCGCTCAAATGCGGATCGACCAAGAAGGGAGTTGCTTCGCCCATTCGCTTGCATTTGGGCGCTTTGGCTCGCCAGGAACGCGAAGATTTTCAAAGGTCAGAGGTTCTACAAGGAGAATGTCTTAGCACATGTGGATATGCTTTTGATTGACTGGCTCCTCTTGTAGTGCTTCGGCCGTGTGTTGTTAGTCTTTTTGTTTGGGGTTGGGATCCTCTCGATCCTTGATGTTTGTATCCCTTCTCCTCCTCCTCCTTTTCTTCGTTGCTTTTTAATAAATTTTGGGGCGAACACCATGATGTGCTTCCCCCGAAACGTTTTCCGCTTTCAAAAAAAAAAAAATGAAACCAAGATGCTTCAATTGCAGCACGACATATTCACCATGAAGCAGAATGGGCGACCGCTTCATTCCTTGTATACATCCCTTAGGGGGATGTTTGAGAAACTCTACAGCACTATCCCTCTGACGGCTACACCAGAGCAGCAGAAGACATTCCGTAATGCTACCATGGTAGGAGTCCTTCTTGCGGCTCTTGATCCTGATTATGATGCGGCCAGATCACAAATACTCGCAGATGCTACCATTCCTCCAATGGAGGAGGTCTACCGGAGGCTTAGCCACATCTCTATTCCATCCAGCACATCTACACCACCACCCTCTGCGATGGCTGCTTCCAGAGGGAGAGGTGGTTCCTCTTCATTTCGTGGTCGTGGTCGTGGAACTGGAGGCCGTGATGGTCGGTCCCGTCCACCTTGCAGTTTTTGTCACCGTCCAGGTCACTCGGAGGATACATGCTATTCGAAGCTTGGCTTTCCAACATCAACCCGGGTAGCAGAACATGTTACATCTCCATCATCTTCTACTTCGGATTAGAGGTTTGAAGAACTTGTCGCTCGGTTACGGGATATTATGCCACCTGCTTCCACATATTCTTCGGGAGGCCCTTCCGATATAGCTGCATCTGCTTCTGCCAGTACTTCTGCCACGGCTAGTACCTCAGGTAGTGCATGTGCCTTTACCACATGTTCTAGTTCAAACATCTCCGATTGGATCATGGACTCTGGGGCCACGCACCATCTATGTCGAGACAGAGATAGATTTATCTCATACAGAGAGATTCCTTCAGGGAGGTCGGTGATCATTGCCAATGGGACTCATTTCCCTATTGTTGGACAGGGGAGATCTTGTTATCCTCTTCCCTGCGTCTCAAGAATGTTTTAGATGCCCCTGAATTTTCGATGAATTTACTCTCTATTAGTCAGATTACAAAAGATTTGCATGGTAGCGCTATATTTGACCCATCCTCTCTTCTATTTCAGGACATTCTAACGGGCAGGGTGATTGGTTGTGGTTCTGAGTAGGATGGTCTTTATCGTCTGAACAGGGGTTCATATACTGAAGTCTCTTTTCATGTTGTTAGATCTGTCTCTCCATATACATGACATCTACGCTTTGGTCACTTCCCTCTACAGAAAATTCGTCACCTTTTGCCTCAGATTTCTCCAAGTACGTCCTTCCGGTGTGAAGCTTGTCAATTAGGGAAGCATCATAGAGCAAGTTTCTCGCGTCGTTAGAGTCGGAGTAGTGGTTCCCCTTTTGAGTTACTCTATATTGATATTTGGGGTCCTAGTCGTGTCCCTGATCACCAGGGGCACAGGTTTTATCTTGTCGTGGTTGATGATTTCTCTCGTCTGTCATGGGTTTTCCTGTGAAAGAATAAATCTGAAGCTGGCGATGTTATTAAAAACCTCATCAATGAAGTGAACAATGTTTTTTCATCCAATGTGAAATATGTTCGTACTGATAACGCGTTGGAATTTTGTACTCGGTCTCTCTCACAATATCTTTTGTCAAAAGGAATTATACACCAAACCACATGTGCCTACACCTCCCAACAGAATGGAATTGCTGAGAGAAAGCATCGTCACCTCCTTGTCATTACTCGAACTCTACTTATCCAGAGTTGTGCTCCTATCTCTTTTTGGGGAGATGTCGTTCTTACAGCCTGCTACTTGGTAAATCATATGCCGTCCACGGTACTTGGTGAGAAAATTCCTATGTCTGTTGTTTTTCCTAATAAGGAATTATTCTCACTCACCCCTCGTGTTTTTGGAGTTGTTGCATTTGTTCATCAGCTATCCCCAGGTCGTGACAAGCTCTTACCTAGAGCTGTCAAATGTGTCTTTGTGGGCTATTCTCGGATGCAGAAGAGATATCGTTGCTATGATCCGGTTAACAGGAAATACTTTTTCAGTGTTGATGTCATTTTTTTCGAGTTTGTTATGTATTTTTCACCAGCAGGTGACAGATTGGTCTCTAACACATCTACTGATGAAGTCTATGTCCCTCCTCCTACGGTGAGTCCTCCATTGTCCAATCCAGTTCCTAACATTGCGTTAGCTCCTCCACCACCACCACCTCCACCAAAACCGCTTGTCTCACGACTACTAAAAGTTTATACCCGTCGATCTGGTCCTGTTCATGCTCCACGCCAATCATCCAGCACGCCCCAAGTATGTTCAGATGTTACTACTAATGATGGGTCGAATAGTGTGCCTATGCAAGGTGCATCATTGCAGGGCGAATCTGCTCCAGCGAGTTCAGTGGTTGATGATCTGGATGTTCCTATTGCGATGAGAAAGCAAAAACGCAGTTGTGCTTCGTATCCTCTGGCCTCACAGGTCTCCTTTCATCGCCTCACAGGGGGCTTTCAGAGATTTGCAGTGGCTTTATCTTCAGTGGAGATCCCAAAGAACTATCAGGATGCATTGAAATTTGATTGCTGACGGACTGCAATGGAGGAGGAGATGGCTGCCCTACAGTCGCGGGGCACATGGAGCTTGGTTCCCGCTCCTTCAGGAGCTTCTGTTGTTAGCTGCAAATGGGTATTCACTGTCAAGTATCATGCAGATGGTAGCCTTTATCGATACAAGGCACGGCTAGTGGCACGAGGTTTCACTCAGACTTATGGAGTGGACTATATAGATACCTTCTCTCCAGTCGCTCGGCACTCCACTCTTCGTATTCTTCTGTCTGTAGCTGTGGTACGTGATTAGCCCTTGTTCCAATTACACGTTAAAAAAGCATTCTTGTATGGAGATATGTAGGAGGAAGTCTACATGCAGCAGCCTCCGGGGTTTGCTGCTGAGGGGGAGACTCATATGGCATGCAGACTTCATAAGGCAATATATGGCCTTAAACAGAGCCCAAGGGCATGGTTTCAGAAGCTGCCCAACTGATTGAAGAACATGGATTCAAGAGATCCAATGCAGATCACTCACTGTTCATCCAGAGGGCTACTCGAGGTACAGTTGTCATCATGGTGTATGTTGATGACATTTTGGTTACAGGAGATGATGCTCAGGGGATAGAGATGATCAAAGTAGTGTTGGGCCGCCAATTTGTTACAAAGGACCTTGGTACACTACGATACTTTCTAGGGCTGGAGTTCGCCAGGAATGCACAGGGTCTAGTAATGACCCAGAGGAAATATATTACAGATATGCTTGTTGAGACGGGCATGGATGGATGCAGACCGTCTACTACTCCTATGGACCCAAGCATGAAATTGTATGATAATGATACAGAAGAAGTTGACAAGAGAAGGTATAGAGAAATGGTGGGGAAGCTTCTTTACATAACCATAACCCAACCTGATATTGTCTTTGTAGTTAGCCGGGTAAGCCAGTTCATGGAACAGTCGAGACAGGTACATGTGGATGCTATATATATGATACTCAGATACCTAAAATTGTCTCCAGGCATAGGATTGCTGTTCAGAAAGGAAACAAATTTATCTGTTTCTGCATGTGCAGATGCTGACTATGCAGGATGCCCTAAGGATCGAAAGTCTACCTCAGGATTTGTTGTGTTTGTGGGTAGCTCTCTAGTTTCTTGGAAAAGCAAGAAACAAACAGTTGCGGCTAGATCCAGTGCAGAATCTGAATATAGGGCTATGGCACAAGCTAGTACGGAAATGATGTAAGTCAGAGTAGTATTAGTAGACTTGCATGTAGATGTACCTCTACCCATGCAGCTACAGTGTGATAATCAAGCCGCATTATTCATTGTCAATAATCCTGCCTTTCAGGAGAGAACCAAGCATATTGAAGTAGACTGTCACTACACTAGAAACATGATCCAGAAGGGACTGATTTCTAGTTCACATAATAGTTCTGAGAAGCAGACTGCCAACATCTTCACCAAATCGTTGCTCAAAGAGCCATTCCAGAAGTGTTCTTCCAAGCTGAGCATGATCGATATCTATGCTCCATCTTGAGGGGGAGTGTCGAAAGAATTATGTAGTCTGTGTACTGTTTGTTCGTTTTATTCTTCTATGTTCCGTCTTATGTAATTTACCCATGGGTTATCTCTATATAAGAGACCCTAGGGCTCTCTGAAATAAATAACAACTCTTATTCTTCCAACAGAAAGCATCGGAAAAAATGAAGCCAAAGATAGCAGCCCAAGTACCACAATTATTAGTACTACGTGACCACATTCAACCACCAACATCCAAAAACAAATGCTAAATCCATCAGCCAAAGCAAGAGTTCCCCCTTCAGCACCTGACCAGTCATCCAACATGAGAAAGGAGCAGCCATCAAGGAAGGCCGTATCGATATCGATATCGTTTCGGTCTGCCCGGAAATGGATATATCGGGATATATAGCCGATATATCGACGAGACCGGTGGAAATGTCGGAAATGGCTCAAAAAACCATTTTTTGTCATTTTTCAGAAATTAAGATCATCCAATATATTAAAACAACAAATAACTTACAAATACACACTTATGTCACACATATCGGTCATTTATAGCTCATATATCGCACATATCGATCATATCGAACATATCGTTGTTAATGTTTAATCCTGACCTGTAGATATTGGGAATGGATTCCATTCAAGTTCTTTTAAGTTATAACATTAAATAACTTACAAATATATACTTAGATGACACATATAGATCATTTCTGAAGATTATGATCCTTATATAGCATATATCGGTCATATCGAACATATCGTTGGTACTGTTAGTTGTTGACCTATATATATTGAACATGGAGTTCATCCAAGTTCTTATATCACTAAATCACTTATAAATATACTCTTAGATCACACATATCGGTCATCTATGAAACTTATAAAGCATATATCAATAATTTCGAACATATCGATATTAACGTTGATTCTTGACTTCATAGATTTTTTTTGAAGAATTGACTTCTAGATATTGGAAATGGATCTCATTCAAGTTATTTACAACATGAAAAAACTTGCAAATATACTTCAAGTTGAAGAACCATTGTATGCACCCTCCTGTCGCACCGTACCCTACTAGTGCAGGGGCAGCGCCCCCAACCCGAAACAAAATATATACAAACCATTGTGTTTTAATACTAGGTGTAGCTAGATATGTGTTTTAATACTGGGTGTAGCTAAATAAGTAGTGGAATCAATCTTGCATGAACAATAGCATTGATATATAGAGATATCGGCGAAATATTGGCGATATCGATCAATATCCGGGATTTTTTGTACTAAAACCAATGATTTTTGACCGATATGAGCTGATATGACGATATCCATGTAAAGTAGAAGGATATACGGGGGAATTTCGATACCCCTTCTCTATCGAAACCGATATATCGGCGATATATCGCCGATACGTCCTTCTATGGCAGCCACCATTATGAATTTGAGGGACTATCTTCATCACACGCTACATGGAAAGTTATAATCAAGATAGGAAACTCATCTGCTCAAACTAAATAATTATAATGCTCTCTTAATAGCTCTCTAAATAAAATAATTGTTAAAAAAATAACAGCAAAAGCATGGAAAAAGGAGAAAAGAAAACCAAAAACAGAAAAACAGTGAAGAAAATGAAAGGCATTAATCATATAAAATCGAAAGAATACTTGCCTTCCTTTCTTTTTTTGCCTCCCTGGATTCATCCTGTGGCCTCTTCTTGGATTTCTCACTTTCCAATTCTTTTGTTTTCTCAAATGACGTCTTTCTATTTGCAGGCAAAAAATCCACAGGAATCTTTTCTTTTCCGCTTAAGTTAATAACACTGTCCTTTCCATGGATGAGCTCAGGAAGCTTTTTCCTAACCTTTTCAGGAGCAGTTATCTTCCCGGGATGATTGTCAAGATTTGAATAAGTGGTAACAATCGTTTCGCAATCCCAAACCTCAGATTCGTCACTACTTTCTTCAAAAAGCATATCCTCATCCTTGTCTTTGTCCTCACGACATTACATTTCTGCATACTCAGCGCATTTTCTAAGCACTTCCATGGAAGAATCAGCCAACGTAGTTGTGGCTGATCCTTGATCACGTTTTATATAATCTGCAGGTGCTCTGTACGTGTCTTCAAGTTCCAAGTCATCCACAGAGTAATCTTTTAAAACATCATTGAGTTTAGCTGCAAGTGATTCTCCTTCCTTCCCCATTAAATCAGCTTCATCACTGTCACTGTCATTATCATATTCCCGAAGAGCAAGCTAAAAAAGTGGGAAAGAAAAGAAATACACCATCAACAACCCAAGCACGGGTAGAAACACAAACAAAGAAGCATGTTAATCATAAATTACATTTTTCTCGTGTAGTAGATATAACAGGGACACCATAAGAAAATTTAGAAAATAAGCAAATATTTCATTGAAAAAACTGCTAGGGCTGCAAAACTTTTGGTCGACTGCCATGACTAGGGTGTACCGCTTATGGATTTTGAATGGGAGAAAATAATTTGCCATTAATTTATCCAAGCAATTCAGTTTTTTTGATACGCAGAATATGCAGTTCCTTTTTTCTGGAAACAGATTAAACTCCAAGGGCTAACTTGAGTAGGTCCCATTTACCCCTTATTTTGGAGGGGTGAACATCTAACATGTAGGTTACATCAAACACCAAAGAGGAAGGTTAACCCTCGTAGTTTTAATTTACAGGAGGTGCCTAGATGTATTAACCCTAAGGAGCTCCCATCCTCAATTTTCCCACTTTGCCCAGTGTTGCCATCGCTCGAACCAGAAAAGGTGATTAGCCATGCTTTTGCCTCTATTCATCTCCATTGCCTCATCTTTATCATTCCATTTTCCCTCTCTCCTGATAGTACACAACAGTCAAGCTGCACGTCGCACCTGCCATTTTTTTAAAAAATAAAGAGGGTGGAATCCCAAGACGAGATCCACCACAGGAAACTATATTAGATAAATTAGAAAATTCTTACGGATGTGTTTGAGGGCTCTATAATATCCCAATACATTATTTGGATAGAACACTTCCTTGGAATATAGATTCATTTCATGCACACAAGATGACCCAAAGGAGAAAAGCTTTAGAGCTATCCTCCTGAGAGTTGCCACAATATGTTCTAACAGAATTCCAGAACAATTCCCCACTTTCCTTATTCCGTGCCCAAACGGAAGTCAACAACCCACATTTGAAGAAGAGGTGCTCCATGTCTTCATTTTTCTTCTCCACATCTATTGCAAGGTGCAACCCCAGTATGGAGTTGTATGTCACATTGTTGTAAAAGTCGGCCGACTAGACCAACTAGTCGAGTCAGCAGGTAGCCGACTCGACTAGGCCTAGTTGACCATTAGTCAGTCAACCTGACAAATCGAGCCGACTACTCGACTGACTTTTACATATAGCTTTTATTTTTTAATATTTTTTTGCTTTTTAAAAGCAAACCTATTCTAATATACTTAATGTTTTACTTAAAGTCAATTACTTCTTTTGTTTCATTATGATAACATAGAAAATGTACAAAACTATAAAAATATATAAGAATATATGTATAAAAATGAATTATATATTTAGAATAATTAAAAAAATCAAAATTGATTAATGATCGATTAAATCCGATTAGTTGTCTGACTGTCGATTAATCCTTAGTCAGTGACCCCCCGACCGAGTACCGACTACTGATTTCTGCAACCTCAGTATGTCCTGATGTACTTTAGTAAGCAGTCTACCATGTAAAGCAAGCCAAAGAAACACCTTGATTCGTTGCGGAATTTTTCTGCTCCAAATGATTTTGTAGTCCCTGTTGGAGAGATTATGCCGGTATTTTGTTGATGGACAAAGAATTTGTACGCCATTTTGACTGAGAAGTTACTGTCAGCCCATACAAAATGATCCTTGTAGAGATATATCTTATATTTTGTACCTTTTATTTATTCCCTTTTCCTTTTGTTTGCTTTATGTAATTCGCTCATAGATCACTTCTCTATATAAGAGAGCCTATATATAGATTCGCTCATAGAGGTACGCAGGGCAGTTTGGGATCTGAATGCTGACGGGGCTCCTGGCCCGGATGGATTCTCTATATCTTTTTACCGGGAGTTCTGGGAGCTGCTTAAGGGAGACATTTTGGAGGTTCTGACTGAATTCAGGGGCGGTAACAAGGGTTTTGAGAAAATTAACAGGGTCTTGATTTTTTTGCTGCCAAAGAAGGAGACACTAGTTGGAGTTGGGGACTACAGGCCGATTTCTATTTCCAATGGCATTTATCTCATTGTCGCCAAGGTGCTTGCGAGCAAGCTGAGGGCTGTCTTGGCCTCTGTGGTGTTGCCGTCCCAATCTGCTTTCATCTCGGGTCGATGTATGGCGGATGGTATTGTGACGGCCTCGGAGATTTGTCGTGAGTGGAAGAGGTCTTCAAAGAAGGGAGTTGTTTGGAAGATTGATTACGCCAAGGCCTATGACTGTGTCAGTTGGAGTTTCATGTGGACAGCGTTGCGGAAAAGGGGTTTTCCGGAAGAATGGATTGCATGGGTTAAGAGATGCGTAACCACTAGCTCCTGCTCGGTGTTGGTCAACGGGAAACCAGAGGGTGGTTGGTTCCAGCCGCAGAGAGGGGTGCGTCAAAGCTGCCCCTTAGCTCCCCTGCTTTTTGTGGTGGTTGCAGATTGTCTTGCAGTCTTGTTCCAACGGGCGGTTGAGGAGGATTGGTGTGAGGGTTTCAGGATGGGGGACATTTCCGTTCTGGTTTTGCAGTATGCGGATGACACGCTAATCTTCCTGGGGGGGACTGAGGAGCAGAATCTCAATGCGACTACTTTGGTGGATGTGTTTGGATGTCTATCAGGCTTGCAGATTAACAGGCAGAAGTCGGTCCTGGTTCCTATGGGGATGGATGGCGTCGAGAGTAATAGATTAGCGACGTGGGTTAGATGCCCTCTGGGGAGATTGTCGATAACTTATCTGGGTTTACCACTTGTTGATGGTAGGCTGAGGAAGTCCGATTGGGATTGTGTTCTTAGAAGAATGGAGAAGCGGTTGTAGGGATGGAAAGCTACCACTCTCTCCAAGGGTGGGAAGCTTACTTTGCTGAAGCACGTTCTTTCAGCCATCCCGGTTTTTTTCTTTTCGACGAGGAGAATGCATGATGGTGTTAGAATGAAGGAGGAAGCTTTGATGAGATCCTTTTTCTGGTCAGATGGGAGGCAGACGCCGAGGGAGTTGCACCTGGTGGCTTGGAAGGATATCACGGTACCGGTTTCGAAGGGGGGTCTTGGTGTAAGGGATGTGGATTCTATGAACAAAGCCTTGCTCGCCAAGTGGGTGGTGCGCATTTGGGGGCCATCCGACTCGTCGGTGTTGCAGTTGTTGAGGGAGATCTATGGTGTCTTCGGGGAGTTGGTGGTTGTGAGGAAGCGTCATGAGTCCTCATTGTGGTGTGGGATCCGTGACGTGATTCCGGAGCTCAGGTCTCTTTTTCGGCCGAAGTTGGGAAATGATCTGCGGTTCGGTTTTTGGCAGGACGACTGGACGGGGGAAGGGGTGTTGGCTTACCGCTTTCCTAGGTTGATGGCGCTGGCCGTCGACAGGGGGACGCAGGTGGCAGAGGTGGCCGACTATGGGACGTGGGCGCCAAGGTTCCATGCTGTTCTCTCGGATCAGAGGATGGAGGAGTTTTTGCAGTTGCTTTCGGAGGTTTCCCCCTACCGGGGAGTTGTCGGTGACCTTGATCATTTTGAGTGGGCTGACGGTAAGTTCTCGGTGAAGCTCGCTTATAAGAAGTTGAGTGGTGGTGTGGTGGAGCGAGACGAAGACTTATGTGCGGACTTGAAGGTGATCTGGGCGGCTAAGATCCCTTCTCAGGTTAAGGTCTTTCTTTGGTGTCTAAGACGAGACCGGATATGTGACAAAGTGAGAAGAGGCAGACTGTTGGGTGCGACGGATACGACTTGTGACAGATGCGAGGACGGCGTGGAGGATACGGACCACATTTTCTTTGGCTGCAGATCTTCGGCCAGTGTGTGGGAGTCGTTACGGCTTTCATGGGTTCGGCCATTTGATGCAGAGCAGTTTTGGAGATCTATTCAGACGGTCGGCCTTGGGTCATCCGATGATGTCTCCAAGGCCTTTGCTGCGCTCTGGGCTATTTGGCTTGGTAGGAATGATGCAATCTTTAAGGGACAGCAGTTTTTCTTTGAAAATGTTCTTGCTCATTGTAATGCCTTGTACAATTTCTAGATTTCCAGTTGATGTGCCTTCTCGTTTTTTATAATGAATGCTTTGGTGTGGTGACTCCCGCCTTGGGAGGGCTCCCCCATTTTCATATTCAAAAAAAAATATAAGAGAGCCTAGGACTCGATGAATAAACAAGTCTCATATTCATTCCCAACATGGTATCAGAGCGGTGATCCTAGACCGGAGCTCTTGTACCCGCCACCTCAAGCTCTCTCGTGTGGAGCCTCCCTGCCCATGACCGGACCTCCACCCATCGCCCCCGTCACCCAATGCTTGCCCTTCCTCCGTTGTACCTCCTACGGCCTGAGCCGTCGCACCTACTACGGTCGTTTCCCCCGGACACCTCTTTGCACCTCTATTGACGCTCGCACCAGGATTCTTTTTCTTGATGGGGTTGGTTGCGATTTGAGTCTACACATGCAACCAACTTCTCGTATATTAGTGTACACGACACGTTCTCTAGTCTACTACCCTAGTCTTCCTCGCCAAGCAACATGTCAGAAAACAAGGTAGATATCCCCACCACATGCGTCTTCAGGGGTCCTGCGCCGCTAGTAAAGATGGATGGGTCGAACTACGAGTTGTGGGCCATGCAGTTCATGAGTTTAATGAAGTCGATAGGTAAGAAGCATATTCTTATGAGGAAGAGCCTACGAAGAAGACAATGTTGTATGCCTCGTGGGAGGCTGATGACGCATATGCTCAGGTCCCGTTGTATGGTACCTTGATACCAGATATTGCAAATGATGTCCTCCACCAGCCCACTGCCAAAGCCATGTGGGACATTCTCGTTGTCACGTATTCACAGGCCAAGAATGAGATAAAAAATTATAGCTTCAGCACGACATCTTCACTATAAAGCATAATAGTTGTCCATTACATGCTTATTGTACTGCATTGCGAGGGATGTTTGAGAAGCTTCATAGCTTCATGACTCTCACGGCTACTCTAGAGCAGTTGAAGACATATTGGAACGCTATGATGATTAGGTGTCTTCCTAGCCTCTCTTGACTCACAGTATGAGGCCTCTTCCTACCAGATACCGGATGATGCTACCATTCCTCCAATGGAGGATACCTTTCGTAGATTGAGTCGGATCAATATTTCAACTCCCGCTCCATTACCGAATTCCTCTGTCATGGCGACTTCTCGTGGAAGAGCAGGTACATCTCAGTTCCGTGGACAGGGATCACGTGGTAGAGGTGGATGTGGTTGTGGACCACCTTATGCTTATTGCCACCGATATGGTCACACATAAGAAACATGCTACTCCAAGGATGGTTTCCCAACATCTGCCCATGTAACAGAGCAAGTTCAGACTTATATCGCTCCACCCTCATCAAATCAACGATATGATGAGCTTGTGTCTCGTCTGAGAGACATCATACCACCAGCTAGTGCCACTTCACCTCCTTCAGAGAACAGCTTGGACATCATTGCTACTACAGGAGTTAGTACCTCATGTAGTGTTCATGCACCTCTTATCATGGTCTAGATATCTCAGAATGGATCATAGATTCTGATGCTACACATCAGTTGTGGAGATAGAGATCAACTCAGGTTTCTCAAGGAAGGATTGTGATCATAGCAGATGACTCATTCCCTAATCACAGGATAGAAGAGATCACCTTGACGCACACTATGCGACTGCATAATGTATTGCATGCCCCTGATTTCTCAATGGATTTACTATTTATTAGTCAGATTACTAAGGATTTACCTTATCGAACAATATTTGACGCATCATCTCTTGTGTTTCAGGACATTCTTACAGGCAGGGTGATTGGTTGTGTTCGTGAGCAAGTCGATCTCTATCGATTAGTCCAAACACTAAATGCTGGACTATCCTCACATTCCACTGGAACCGATCTCTCCCTTCCTACGGCATATGCGCTTCGGTCATCTTCCACTTCAAAAACTGTGTCAAGTCCTTCCCCAGATTTCACCCCGCTCGTCATTCAACCGTAAGGCATGTCAGTTAGGGAAGCATCATCGATCAGTCTTCTCTAGTCGTCAAAGTCGGAACAGTAGCTCCCCTTTGAAGTTTTTCCATGTAGATATTTGGGGTCCAAGTCGTGTTCCCGATCATCAAGGACACAGATTTTATTTAGTTGATGCAGAAGATTTTAGTCATATGTCTTGGATTTTCTTGTTGAAAAATAAATCGAAAGCTGGAAATGCAATTATGAATTTCATTAAAGTGCAGAATGTTTTCCACATCTGTCAAAATTATCAGTACTAATAATGTGCTAGAATTATGTATTCATGTGCTCTCTCAATTCTTCTTATCTCGTGGCATTCTTCACCAAACATCGTGTGCATATACGTCTCAAAAGAACGGTGTTGCTGAAAGAAAGCACAATCATGTTCTTGATGTCACTCATACCCTCTTGATCCAGAGTTGTGCACCTCATTCATTCTGAGGTGATGCAGTTCTCACGGCTTGCTATCTCATTAAATGTATGCCCTTGTCGGTGTTGGGGAGAAGATACATTTTTCCCTTGTTTTCCCTAACAAGGAGTTGTTCTCTCTTACTCGTGTTTTTGGATATGTTGTGTTTGTCTATTCATTGTCTCCAGGGATTGACAAGCTTTCTCCTAGAGCTGTGAAATGTGTCTTTCTCGGGTATTCTAGAACTCAGAAGGGTTATCGTTGTTATGAACTATTACGTAGGAGATATTATGTCAGCACGATGTCACATTTTTTGCATCTGTCATGTATTTTTCTCCTACAGGTGATAGGTTGGCACCTTAAGATTCGGATAATGAGGTATATATTCCACCTCCACCGATGCGCCAACCACCTTCATCACTACCTTCACTACCACCTCCTCCATCAACTCTACCAGCCCCACCCTCTCCCATTGTTTTGGTTCCACCACTACCACAACATTACATCCGACGGCCTGCTCCTGCTCATATTCATGGTCCATCCTCCAACGTCGCAGGTTTGTTCTAACAGCATTAATTATAATGATGGGACTAATGATGTTTCTAAGCAGGGGTTATCTCAGTAGGTTGATGATTGGGTATATGGCAGAGATGATGATGGCCTTGATTTACATATTGATATTAGGAAGCAAAAGCATCCATGTGTTGCATATTCGATTGCTTCTCATGTCACCTTTAAACGCCTGACAGATGTCTTCAGGAGGTTTGTTGTTGCTTTGTCCATCGTGGCAATAACACGGACTTACCAAGAGGAATTGATGGATAGTAGGTGGTGTCCAGCTGTGGAGGAGGAGATGGCGGCTCTTCGGTCAAAAGATACTTGGAGTCTTGTCACGGCCCCCACTAGAGTATCTTTAATAAGTTGCAAATGGATATTTAAAGTGAAGCAGAATGTAGACGGTAGCGTTGATCGGTACAAGGCTCGACTAGTTGCATATAGCTCTACTTAGACACATAGGGTGGATTATCTTGACACCTTCTCTCCAGTTGCTCGTCATTCTATCATACGGATTCTTTTATCAGTTGTCATAGTTCAAAATTGTCCTATGTTTCAGCTTGATGTCAAGAATGATTTTTTGTATTATGATCTTTAGGAGGAAGTCTACATACAGCAGCCACTGGGGTTTGCTGCTGAGGGGGAGTATTTACAGGTGTCTATACTTCGTAAGGCAATCTACGGCTTAAGCAGAGCCGAGAGCGTGGTTCCAGAAGCTCTCAGATTTGTTTGAGAAGCAAGGGTTCAAATAGTCGAATGCAGATCATTCTCTTTTCATACAGAGAACCTCTAAAGGTATGATTGCTATTATGGTATATGTTGATGATATAGATATTACAGGAGATGGCATACAGGGAATAAAGAGGGCAAAAGAAAGCCTGGGTCATGAATTTTTACCAAGGATCTTTGAGCTCTTAAATATTTTTTGGGACGGGAATTTGCCAGAAATCAACAAAGTCTTGTGATGACTCAGAAGAAATATGTCACTAATTTGCTAAGTGACACGAGTATGCTTGGATGTCATCCTGTTACCACACCCATGGATCCAAGCATAAAGTTGTATGATGATGATATTGATGAGGTTGATAGGAGAAGATACAAGAAATTGGTGGGAGAGCTTCTTTATGTTACCATTATCAGACCTAATATTCATTTCTTGTCAGTCGGGAGAGCCTGTTCATGGAATAACCTCGTCAGGTATATATAGATGTTATACATATGATACTAAGGTATCTTAAATCATCTCCAGATGCAGGGCTGCTATTTAAAAGAGGTGGGACTATCACTATCTCAGCATGTGCATGCACGGATTATGCAAGGTGTCCCAAGGACAGGAAGTCTACATGATTTGCTATATTCGTTGGAGATTCACTTGTCTCGTGGAAAGGCAAGAAGCAAACTGTTGTTGCAAGATCTAGTGCTTGTACCATATACGTCTATGGCACAAGCATGCACAGGGACGATATGGGTTAGAACAGTCCTTACATATCTACATATAGATATTCCTCTTCCCATGTCGCTGAAATGCGACAATATGGTTGCCTTATTCATTGCCAATAATCCTACATTCCATAAAAGGACAAAGCACATTGAGGTCGATTGCCATTATATATGTGACATGATTCAGAAGGGCTTCATTTCTACATCCCAGTCAGCTCAAGGGAGCAGACGGCAGACATTTTCACCAATGCCTTACTTAGAGAGTCTTTTCAATAGAGTTCATCCAAGCTAAGCATGATAGATATCTATGCTCCACCTTGAGGGGGGTGTAGAGATATATCTTATATTTATGTACCTATTATTTATTTTTCTCATTGCCTGCTTTATGTAATTTGCCCATAGGTCTCTCCTCTATGTAAGAGAGCCTAGGACTCAAGGAATAAACAACTCTCTTATTTTTCCCAACAATCTCTGCCTTGAGTGATTTCATCTACATCTCTCCAGTCATCAAGCAAAGCTAAAAAATCATGGAAGTCTCTGCTCCGATAATTGCATCGTGAAAGTTGGAAGCCATGAGACATTTACCCAAACATCGCCAACCCTTAAGTTTTGCATGTCTGCAAGTACAAACAAACACGGGTACCTCTCACTCAAGAACCCGAGACTGGTCCAATCATCCAACCAGAATCTAAATGTTTCACAATCTCCTAAAAGCAGCCTGAGCATCTCCACCAACCTTGATAGAATATGTGTAACTTCCTTCCAATGTGAAGAGGGGGAGTGGATATGATTACCATATACACCAACCTACAAGTAAGATACACATATTTCCCCCACTATATACTACTCATTTGGCCCGGAGTGCCTTATTCATATGTTTGAACATCAATACACCTAGACCACACACACCCTTAGGTTTAATCATCGTTTCCCAATCAATAAGATGTATACCTTCCTTATCTTGTCTTCCATTTGCCCAAAAAACCTTCTCATCATACCATCCATCCTTGTCCTCACGCCTACGAGAAGCAGTCTCGTGGAGCAGAAAAAAAATGGGATGGCTGACAGGACATGCATCAAAATGTATCAACTCACCCCCTCTAGATAGCGTTCTCACCTTCGATCTGTCTGCTTGCTTTCCATTATGTCGAGGACCGATTTCCATTCGGAGGAAGCCATCTGTCCACCAAGGGGAGGCCTAGATAAGTAACAGGAAGCGTCCCACATTAGCACCTTAACACCAAGTCTGCCTCTCGAGCAACCACTTCTGAAAAATTTTTTTATTGAGTCGGAAGCCAGAGATTTCTCCAAAAATATCCATGATCTGAGACACTCTCCTTGCACGTTCCACATCCCCATCCAAGAATATCATATTGTCATCTGCATATTGAAGAATAAGGATAGATACATCTTTAATCTTGTACCCCTCACACATGCTTGCATCCATAGCAAGTTTCATCATTACTGTCAGTACGTCAACAATCACAAATAGGAGGGGTGTCAGGGGGCATCGGCATCCCTGACGCACCCCCCCCCCATTGGGGTTGGAAAATTGTACAAATCTAAGAAAATATAAAATGTACAAATCTATGCAAATATATAAGAATGTATGTATAAAATGATTTATATAATTAAAATAATTAAAAATTTCAAAATCGATTAATGGTCAACTAAATCCGATTAGTCGTCCGACTGTCAATTAATCCTTAGTCATTGACCCCGCCGACCGAGTATCGACTACCGATTTCTGCAGCCTCGGTATGTCCTGATGTACTTTAGTAAGCAATCTACCATGTAAAGCAAGCCAAAGAAGCACCTTGATTCTATGTGGAATTTTTCTTCTCCAAATGATTTTGTAGTCCCTATTGGAGGGGTTCTGCTCGGTATTTTGATGATGGACAAAGAATTTGTACGCCTTTTTAACTAAGAAGCTACTGCCAGCCCATAGAAAATGATCTTTGTAGAGATATATCTTATATTTTTGTACATTTTTATTTATTTCTTTTTCCTTTTGTATGCTTTATGTAATTCGCCCATAGGTCTCTCCACTATATAAGAGAGCCTAAGACTCAATGAATAAACAACTCTCTTATTTTTCCCAACATGGTACCAAAGCGACGGTCCTAGACTGGAGCTCTTGTACATGAAACCCTAGCTTCCACCTCAAGCCCTCTCGCGCAGAGCCACTATACCTGTGACCGAACCTCCACCTGTCGCCCGTCGCTCGACGCTTGCCCTTATGCCACCGTACATCCTACGGTCGCTTCCGCCGGACACCTCTCTACACCTCTATTGGTGCTCGTGCCAGGATTCTTTTTTTTGATGGGGTTGGTTGCGATTTGAGTCTACACTTGCAACCAACTTCTTGTATGTTAGTGTAGACACATTCTCTAGTCTACTACCCTAGTTTTTCTCGTCAGGCAACATGTCAGAAAACAAGGTAGATATCCTTACCACAGGTGCCTTCAGAGGTCCTGCATCTATAATAAAGATGGATGGGTCGAAGTACGAGTTGTGGACCATGTAGTTCAAGAGCCTGATGAAGTCAATGGGTAAGAAACATATTCTTACCTAGAAAGAACCTACGGAGAAGACAGGGTTGTATGCCTCATGGGAAGCTGATGACGATGCTCAAGTCTAGTTGTTTGGTACCTTGATAATAGAGCAAGGCCTTAAATGTCGGTTTCAGTCACCATTTCAGTGACTAACCAAAATGAAATTTCGGTGGAATTTCGGTCGAAATTCCACCGAAATTTCGATCATTTCGATCATTTTTTGCACTAGGGCCCTCATATTTCGGTTATTTCGGTCGAATTTCGATTTCGACAGGATATCGATATTCGACAGAAATTCGACTGAATTTTGCTGAAATTTGAGGCCATGTAACAGAGATTACAAATGATGTCCTGCACCAGCCCACTGTCAAAGCTGTAACATCCGAAATCCGCCAAACCCGAAACCGACCCGATTAACGTCCGATTAATCCAATAAAGTTGTCGGTCAATACTAGACAACCTAAAACGATCAATTTATCATGAATCAAAAGTCGTTCGGGCAAAATCGACCAAAAACCGGTCGCTTCGTAATACGCGCCGTGATTAGCCGCGACGCGAATTCGAAAACCGTAAAACAAACTGAGACCGCCATGAGATCCGATTCGACGACAGAAGACCAACGAAATCGACCGTTCGTCAATCGGAGGTCGTTTGATATTTTAAAACCGTAAAATTTAATCTTAAACAAAAACCGTATCCGAAAATTTCGGGTATTCAAAACTCGATCGGAAATATATCAACATTATACTCATATTGACCGTCATTCTGAGACGAGCAAATCGAGTCAGTGCACATCAAAATCCGACGCTTGATGCGTAAGAATGGTCGACTTTTAAGTTTTGTTCACAAAGTATACTTATAATATAAATAAACAATCATAATAGAAAAATTCTGTAAAGCCTGTGTAGTCTATATAGAACCGGCGTTGGCAATCTTTCCACTTGGACTAATAGGTTGTTCCAAGTGTCAAGAAAATGGAGCCCTTTCTTTTGTATATAAGCATTGCCCATTTTTTATTAACGCCTACGTTTTCCTTCTCCTACAATTACTCTCCAAATTCCCGAAGAGAAGAACTCTGTCCTTCTCCCAAGTTCCCAGCCGTAGAGAGTATCTCCAGTCCCTGTGTGACCAAGAAATCTAAGCAAGTTGCTGTCCAGCAGCTCTAGAAGCTGCTGCTCCTTCCCCAACTGGTGGCTTGTGGCTGTTTCGTAGAAGGAACTGCTTCACAGCAGCAGAAAGCTACTGCTGGAGCTGCTCCTAATTGGGTTTTTGCTCCAATCAGGTTGCTGCATACTTGAATCAAGACCATCTTAGAAAGGTATCTCCTCCCTCCCTTGCTGCCATGCATGTATGAATCCCTCTTATTTGGTTATCAAATTGTGTATTCCACATCTTCAAGTTCATTTTTCCGCTTTTTCTGCAAGTGATCATCCACCAACGACTTTTTCACAAGTATTGCATGTTAAGTTTAGTACTGCATGTAGGCCTTTATCAAATCAATGGTGTTTAACCATATAAAAGAGTATATATATAAAAGAAGAACCGTTTATTAAAGATCCTTATCTTGTGAAGCAAATACGCATGTACGATTCTAAACCTATCTTTGCTGCCATACATGTTAAAGTTAATTCCTTTCTTTTATTGCTCTTTGAAAACCCAATTGTATTAGAATTAAGAAAAAAAAATATATCCATATGTCTATTTTTTAAAAAAAAAAATTTACGACTCCTGGAAAGCGTAATTGTCCGCTTCATTATAATTAGAATAAATATTCCTGAAAGTTTTATCTTCTGGATTAAGAAAAGGGGTGGAGAGAAACATATAAGTGAATATTTAATAATGCAACTTGTATAGATTACTTATACATCATTTAAATTATAGATATGATGAATATATTTATATATATTTAGTCTCAAATTGCATGTCAATAAATAACGTTAGTGACTATATGACATATATAAGGGTAGGAGAAGTGTTTTGTTTTACATGTAATTGCATTTGGAAATATATATATATATATTACACTTGGAAGTTGTGATAAAACAGTAATTATTCCGGTTTAATAGATGGGAAATTCCATTTTTAACACTGTTATTCTTATCTCAGTTATGACAACGGTGAAGCTTATATTTTAACTGACTCAAAAAGATTAAATTCAGGGCCTCTAATGACCTGGAATATGCTACTTATACTAGATCATGTAAAAATATTGTAGTTGGTTCTTACACTTACAGTATTTAGAGAATTAATCCTAATGCACATCTATGGCAGATTATAGAGATGAAACTTTCACTAAAAACTTGTGTGATTTTTGCCCATATCTCCCATGCAATGTCTTATTCTCAGGTTGTCTAAATCTTAGATAATCAGGTTCAAAAGGAAACAATATTATAAATTTTCCTATATGGATTATATAATCAGTCATGTGCTAATTACTTTACATTTTCACCGATCAAAAGCTTATTGGTTTCATATTGGAAAAAAATTAAGGATTTTGAAATTTTGTTTGCTTTAGTAAGAAACTTAAAATATATTCATAATGATAAAATAAAAATAAAACAGATTATAATTAGTAGAAGCATGAAATATTTGAACATATGGAAGTATCATATAGTTATAGTTGAATTATCATTTTAACACCCTAGGTTAACATTTGTGTAAACGAAGGAAGGTTGATGATTAGTTAGTGATATCAATAAAATCATGAACCAAAAGATCCAGATCCGTGAATCAACCATATGTTGGACTAAGAGAGAGTTGTGTAGTTAAGTAGTCAAGGAAGGAATGAAAATGGTGAATCAATGAAGACATATAATTAATAAGTGCCGATTATGGTGACCTTTACACCTGATCGTGCGAGGGCGCGGTGACCCTCAACTGGGCGGAAGATAGGAAGCCCAGATTGGGCAGCGGCCGCCAAGTGCGCGGGTCTAGGATCCCAGTCCCTTTTCGGTTTTTACGCGAGCTCGCAGTGTTTTACGCCTCGTTGGGATCCAAACTTTAGACCAGTTCCGTTGACCCTGTTTAGGATGCCCAGGCGGGGATCCTGGTTTTTCAGCTTTACGTACGAGCTCGGTTGCCCGTACTAGTCGGGCTGTTTTCTCTAGAGCGACTTTTCTAGGGAGTCTCTCTCACCCGTCTCAGTGGCGTAGTTGGAGAATAGACCTATCCCTCTATTGGACCGCGCTTCCAATTAGAGGGCGAGACGGAAGAGCCATTGTAGGCTTCTTCACCGCTTGAGTTTACTTCGCCAACAGACTTGGCGATTCTACATCCAGATCATCCATATCTCTATATCTACACCATCTGGAGTTATATCTGAAACATTGGAATTAAGAGTTGAGAAGTTACGATCAACAGTTAGGGTTAGTAGGAAATGACCATTCTCTCTACCCAATGATTTAAATAAATTAATAGATCTTTCAAATCATAACTTTTCCATTATCACTCAACAACGTGATCTCTGAATAGATATGTGCTTACACTCAGATACTCATGAATACTCAAGTACTATAAAATATGTCACATGTGGGAAATGCTGGGGTATGGGACAAACATTTGAGATGCTTACAAGTAGCCTGAAAAACCTTTTTCATTGCAAAGTAGAAATAAAGTTTAATTTGAGTTGTTCTTGCCTCTCTACTTGCTTTCTTTTGTAAATAATAAATGCCTGTTATTTTATATAAGTTTTTGGGAGGTACCAGCAACCGCTGACGCCTTTTCTTTCCTAACATGTTTGGCAGGCAAACAGCCTGCAGCTCAGTAGCTATACATGCTTCCTGGAGACAGAGTTTATACCCGACGGTATGAATTACTTTGTCTCAGTTTTTGTCCAGATAATGATGTAAATGTTATCTCTTTTGTATCACATTTTGGGATATATGTTGTAAAATGAAAGATCCTTGTACATGTTGAAAACTAATATGAATATTAATGAAAAGAATTTTGGTGCCATATTGTCTCTTTTACTTGTGGTCATGTATTGAGAATGAATGTCATAGTTGCGAGAAAAATTTTCCCTGTATTTTTGCGACTTGTGCGATTAAGCATGAATGATATCTTGCGAATTACGCGTAAACGGGTACCCGGATCCTGAGGGGTTTACAAAAGCCATGTGGGACACTCTTGCTGCCATGTATTCCCATGCTAAGAATGAGAAAAAATTACAACTTCAGCACGACATCTTCACTATAAAGGGGAATGGATGCCCCTTACATGCTCATTGTACTGCATTTGCGTGGGACCTTTGAGAAGCCTCATAATTTTATGCCTCTTACGATTACTCTAGAGCAGTTGAAGACATATCGAAACACTACGATGGTTGGTGTCTTCCTAGCCTCTCTTGACTCACAGTATGTGGCCATTTCCTCCCAGATATCGGTCGATGCTACCATTCCTCCTATGGAAGAGGTCTTCCGTAGATTGAGTCGGATTAATATTTCAACTCCCGCTCTAGTAAAGAATTCCTCTATCGTGGCAGCCTCTTGTGGAAGAGGAGGTCCATCTAAGTTCCGTGGACAGGGATCACGTGGTAGAGGTGGACGTGGTCATGGACCACCTTGTACCTATTGTCACCGATCTGGTCACACATAAGATACATGCTACTCCAAGCATGGTTTCCCAGCATCCACCCATGTGGCAAAGCAGGTTCAGACTTATGCCACTCAACCCTCATTAGTTCAGTGATATGATGAGTTTGTGTCTCATCTGAGAGACGTTATGCCACCAACTAGTTCCACTTCACCTGCTTCAGAGAACAGCTTGGACATCGTTGCTACTGCATGAGCTACTATCTTAGGTAGTGTTAATGCCTCTACCTCTTATCATGGTTCAGATATCTCAGAATGGATCAAAGATTCTGCTGCTACACATCATTTCTATGGAGATAGAGATCAGCTTATAACCTACAGGCAGGCTTCTCCATGAAGGAATGTGATAATAGCATATGGGACTCATTCCCCAATCACGGGACATGGGGAGATCATCTTGACGCCTCTAAGAGTTTGCAGAATGTGTTGCATGCCAATGATTTCTCGATGAATTTATCGTCTATTAGTCAGATTTACTAAGGATTTATGTTGTCGAGCAATATTTGACCCATCATCTCTTGTGTTTCAGGACATTCTTACGAGCAGGGTGATTAGTTGTGGCCGTGAGCATGGCAGTCTCTATCGACTAGTCCAAACATCGTACGTTGGATTATCCTCCCATTCCACCGAACCGGTCTCTCCCTTCATATGGCATATGCACTTCGATCATCTTCCACTTCAAAAACTGTGTCAAATCCTTCCCCAGATTTCACCTCGCTCATCATCCAACTGCAAGGAATGTCAGTTAGGAAGCTTCATCAGTTTGTCTTCCCTAGTCGTCATAGTTGGAATAGTAGCTCTCATTTTAAGTTTTTCTGTGTAGACATTTGGAGTCCAAGTCGTGTTCCCGACCATCAGGGAGATATTTTTTTTAGTTGTTGTGGAAGATTTTAGTCGTCTATCTTGGATTTTCTTGTTGAAGAATAAATCGAAAGCTAGAAATGCAATCATGAATTTCATTAAAGAAGTGCATAATGTTTTTTTCCACATTTGTCAAAATTATCAGGACTGATAGTGCGCTGGAATTGTATACTTATGTGCTCTCTCAGTTGTTCTCACCTCATGGCATTCTTCATCAAACATCATGTGCATATACGTCTCAACAGAACAGTGTTTGTAACATCCGGGATCCACGTAAACCCGAACTCGATCCAATTTGGATATGATTAACCTAATAAAGTTATCTGGCAACATAAGACAACCTAAAACGATAAATTGATCGTGTAACATAAGATGACCATTCTCATGCGTGCGCAACATCTTTTTTTTTTGAAAAAGTGCGTTTGCAACATTTCCGCATAGATCTTAAGTATCCAAGCATAGTTCTTTCCTAAGAGAATGTATATTGCATATTATTCCACATATATTTTGTTATCTTGTAGTGCACAATGTCAATTGAGATGTGTTGAGTGCATGTTTTCATGATCCGTGCTTTTACTATTGCATTGTCCTTTTTCCCTAATGCAAATTTGCATGTTTTCTCTTTGGGTTCATCATCGGTAATGATGTGCTCCTTATGGCTTCAATCACATTCATTAGTGTTTGGGACCAAAGCACGTAGTTGCCTCCATCCAATTTGATGATGGGGCCAAAGAACGGATTCTTCATTTCAATTTCAACGATTAAGGAATCAAATCAACAACTTCAGACAAATTTAATGACTCGTGGAACCACGAGCAATAATCTCAATGCAAGATAGGTCACACAATAAATCACTCAACATATATTAATCATCTAGATGGATATTTCATATCATGCATCTTTACATGGAAGATGAGATTAGATATACTAATGAAGATACGACAGGTCTGTAAATATGGACGTAGGCAAATTGCCACTGGAGAATACCACTGGATGCCCTGAACTACAGGTTTTCAACTGTTGGTGATTGTCACGATGTGGAGCTCCAATATTGGTGTTGCTAATTATTGGAGATTGAAATAATGGAGATTGTGCTATGGCGAAGCCGTATCAGCGGAGGTGGTACGTTGGAGATGCGTCGGCAATTGCGCTGGCGAAGGCGTTGTTGCTAACGCAGGCATTGGAGGAGACGCCAGAGATGACGTTGGTGGTGGAGGCGCTAGAGGTGGTGTTATTTGTGTAGGCACTTGAGGTGGGGTTGATGGCGGATGCACTTCTGTTAGAGGCTCTAGAGGTGGCGTTGGCATTGTGGAGGCCCTGAAGAAAGACGGCAATGGCATTGTGAAGTCATAGATGATGGAGAGCTGGTGGATGGTGTAGGCAATGAGAGTTGGCAATGGCGAGGGAAGCGATGGAGAGAGAGATTGCTCAAGAGAGACAGTATTCTCTAGGGTCACGAGCCTTAGTGATCTGATACCATATAAAGTTATTTAGGAATAATCTTCTGTGTATTTCGTAATTGTGATTAACGAGATCATTTCCTTATGAAAGAAACACCAACTTGTTGATGGCCAGCACGATAGCGAGGTTAGCAGCAAACATAAGCTACAGCAAGTAGTATCTATACCATCATCCCAGCAGGCTTGCATTGCTGCCAGTAGCAGCCAACAGTTACATCAAAGTCCGGATTTGGGGGGGGGGGGGGGGGGGGGGGGGCATTTGAATCTAAAAGCACATCAGTTTCCAAGGAGAAACAGCAGCAATCTGAGCATGATTTGGGAGTCGAAATGCAGGCTGCTGAGAATGTTTTTTGGCCTACAGATAACAGGTGCTACTATGCATCAAATTAACACAATTACTGATTCTTCCTCATCAGTTGCAGTTGAGCACTGTGCCTCTTTAAAGAAGATGTTGGTAAAATCCCAACATATAGAGGCACGTCAAAGAAATTCCTCGGAGAAGCACAATCCTGTTGAGGAACCTGAAGTGATGACATAGAATTCGGGGGGATGAAAACAGTTTATAAGCATTTCACATGCGCATAAGGAACATTGTTGCTCGCCTGCTACAAATTACAAATCAGCTGGTGGGAAATGCTTTAGATTGAGTTCCCAAAAATGAATTGCAACATTGGAAAAGTGCTAAGCAACTGGATATGCAAATCAACAAATGACTTCTGATTTTTGGCAGAAGCCAGAGAAGGTCAACAAATCACTGGTATTTTAGAGGTAATCATACGTGATATCAAGAAATACCCAGTGATACACCTCTGCTACAGAAGAAAGAACAGCATCTGGGAGATGAGAGTCGAAAACAGAAGCAATTACCAAAACCAACTTTGGCTGAATCTACAAGTTGTAAATATAATTAATGTTGAAGATGGAGCTCCTATGTTGAGCCTCTACTCATTTGCACTAACTGAGGAAGAGGTTAAGAAGTTTTTTTTTTTGAAAAGAGGAGGTAAAGAAGTTGAAACCAAAAGAGGTTCATTTGCAGGAATATCCATTTGGAGAAGATTGTTGCTGTTGCAATCAACAAGGCTGTGGTCCTGAGGATGAAATTGTCAATGAGTGCGGATTTCGTTGATAGTGATCATGAAAGAAATCCTTCCTATAGACCTCAGTCACATAGTGCTAACTCACATACCGTACAATAAAGGCCTAATGCTACTAAATCTGGATGCAAAAGGATTCGTATATGTTGGGAAACGTGAATGAGAGATTGTTTATTCCATAGCCCTAGGCTCTCTTATATAGGAGAGTAGCCTATGGGTAAATTACATAAAGAGAATAACAAGAAAATAAAATAACAAAGAGATACAGTTACTCAATATGCGCCAACACTCCCCCTCAAGATGGAGCATAGATGTCAATCATGCTCAGCTTGGAAGCACACTTCTGAAATGGACCTCGTAACAATGCCTTGGTGAATATATCTGCAGTCTGGTTCTCTGAAGTAACATGAGATGTGGCAATGAATCCTTTCTGAATCATATCACGTATGAAGTGACAATCCACCTCAATATGCTTGGTCCGCTCATGGAATGCAGGGTTGTTTGCAATAAACAAAGCAACCTGATTATCGCACTCCAAGTTCATAGGAAGTGGTACATCTAAGCATAAATCTGTCAGCACCACTTTCACCCACATCATCTCTGTAGTAGCCTGGGCCATAGCCCTATATTCGGATTCAGCACTAGATCTAGCTACCACAGTTTGTTTCTTGCTCCTCCATGAGACTAGGGCATCTCCAACATAGACAGCATACCCTGAGGTGGACTTCCTATCCTTAGGACATCCTGCATAGTCTGCATCTGCGCATGCTGAGACAGAAATCCCCTTTCCTTTCTTGAATAGAAGACCTTTACCTGGAGAAGATTTGAGATATCTAAGTATCATATGTATTGCATCCATATGCACCTGGCGTGGCTGCTCCATGAACTGGCTTACACGGCTCATTGCAAATAATATATCTGGCCTAGTGATCGTGACATATAATAATTTGCCTACCAGTTCTCTATATCTTCTCCTGTCAACCTCCTCTGTGTCATCATCATACAGCTTCATGCTAGGGTCCATTGGTGTCGTAGCAGGTCGACACCCTAGCATACCTGTCCACTCAGTAGATCGGTAACATACTTCCTCTGTGACATGACTAGTCCATACGGATTTCTGGCAAACTCCAGCCCCAGAAAATATCTGAGGACTCCCAGGTCCTTGGTGACAAACTCGGTCCCCAGCCTTTCCTTTGCCTGCTTAATGCCCTGGTCATCATCACCTGTAATCAAGATATCGTCAACATAAACCATGATTACAATAATACCTCTTGCCGTCTTCTGTACGAACAAGGAATGATCAGCATTGGAGCGTTTATATCCTTGTTTCTCAAAGAGGTCTGACAGCTTCTGGAACCATGCTCTGGGGCTCTGCTTAAGGCCATAGATGGCCTTATGTAATCTGCAAACCTCTGGAACACTCCCCCTCACAGCAAAACCTGGTGGCTGTTGCATATAGACTTCCTCCTGCAAGTCTCCATACAGAAATGCATTCTTCACATCCAGTTGATAGAGTGGCCAGTCTCTAGTAACGGCAACTGATAACAGGATCCGCAGAGTGGAATGACGAGCCACAGGGGAGAACGTGTCAAGGTAATCTACCCCATATGTCTGTGTGAATCCCCGTGCTACTAGGCGTGCCTTGTACCTGTCAATGGAGCCATCTGCATTGTGTTTAACTGTAAACACCCATTTGCAACTCACCGGGGCTGACATCTGGAGGTATAGTAACCAAACTCCATGTTCCTCTAGACTGTAGTGCCGCCATCTCTTCCTCCATTGCTAGCCGCCATCTAGAATCCTGCAAAGCCTCATGGTGGTTCCGTGGAATGTCTGTAGCTGAAAGTGCCAAGGCAAACGTCCTGAAGTGTCCAGATAGCCTCTCAAAAGACACAACTGCTGATACTGGATATTTGGCACAGCTTCTCTTCGGCTTGCGTAGAGCTATTGGAACATCCAAATCCTCTGTGTTATCACCATGCTCCTGTAATGCATCCTGCTGAGAAATGTCGTCAGATCCATCAACATTAATATTTTCATCACATACCATAGGCGAGCTAGTGACTGGTCAGGACCATGAGCTGGATGCGGCCTGCGGGTGTAATGGAATGGTAACGGGGATACTGTTGATGATGGCGGTGGTGGTGGCGGTGGTGGGGTGTGGTGGTGTTGGTGGTGACGGTGGTGATGTTGGTGGTGCCATGAATACGGTATCAGGAGATATAGGTGGTGGCTGCATGTTCCCGGATTTTGAAAAATACATAATGGATTCAAAAAATGTAACATCTGCACTGATCATATACTGCCGACGCACAGGGTCAAAACACTTGTACCCCTTTTGAGTTCTGGAGTACCCCACAAAGACGCACTTGACAGCCCTAGGAGAGAGCTTGTCAGAACCAGGCGACAACTAGTGGACAAATGCGACTGACCCAAACACACGAGGGGTAAGAATGAACAGATCCTTGTCAGGATAAATAAGAGAAAAAGGAATCTATTCATTCAAGACCGACGAAGGCATACGATTGATAAGATAACATGCAGTAAGGACGGCATCACCCCAGTAGGAGTACGGAACATGACTTTGAATAAGAAGTGACCTTGTGACATCAAGTAAGTGACGGTGTTTTCTTTCTGCAACCCCATTTTGTTGAGACGTATGAGCGCAAGATGTTTGGTGTATAATTCCTTTGGAGGAGTAGTAGTTGGCTAGATTGTTGGTGCACAACTCTAAGGCATTGTCACTTCTCATAATTTTCACAGATGTGGAAAAAACATTCTGAATCTCATTTAGAAAGTGAATAATAATATTTCCTGCTTCAGACTTATTTTTCATTAGAAATACCCATGATGCTCTAGAAAAGTCATCCACAAATACAATATAAAACCTGTGCCCCTGATGATCAGGAACACGACTCGGACCCCAGACATCGACATGAAACAACTCAAACTTGGAGTTACTACTCCGACCTTGACTGCTGGGAAAAGACGACCTGTGATGTTTTCCCAACTGACACGCCTCACACTGGATAGGTGTGTGAGAGAGACTATAGGTAGGACTAGACGCAACTTCTGAAGCGGTAAATGACCAAAACGCAGATGCCACAGGAGAGGAGATACTTGTTCAGCGGGAGAGGCTGTGATTCCGGCAAACGGTGTCTGGTTCAGACGATAAAGGCCTCCTTGCTCATAGCCATGACCAATCACGTTGCCCGTACGGATGTCCTGAAAAATCAACGAAGATGAATCAAAAATAGCTCGACAATGGAGATCCTTCGTAATCTGACTAATCGACAACAGATTCATAGAAAAATGCGGTGCATGTAGGACATTCTTAAGCTGCATAGAAGACGTCAGTCTAATCTCCCCCTGACCCATGATAGGAGAATGCGTGCCATTGGCAATAACTACTGTCCGTCCTGGAGGAATCTGAGTGTATCCTGTAAGTAGACTCTGATCGCCACAAAGATGATGTGTAGCGCCCGAGTCCATGATCCATGGCAATGTATCAGATCTACTACTGTGGAGTGCAAGTGTACTACCTGAATTACTGGTGGAGGCAGAGGCAGAAGCAGCAGCATCAGTATGACTCTCTGTAGTCGGTGCTGGACCAGATGGTGGGATAATACCCCTGAGGCGGGCAACCAGGTCATCAAAACGCTGATCCAGTGAAGCAGCAGACGGGGGCTCTATCTGCTCAGCAGCTCGTGCAGATGCAGGAAATCCATGCTTCGAGTAGCATGTGTCTTCAGTATGTCCGACGCGGTGACAATACGAGCATGTTGGCCTAGTGCGGCCACCCCTTCCACGAGGGGTACGTCCACGGCCATGATGATGAAAGGCGCGACCTCTGTTGGCCGCCATAGCTGAGGGATTCTGATTTGCTGCTGCTAAAGGTACTGTGATCCTGCTCAATCTGTGAAAAGCTTCCTCCATGGGAGGAATCGTCGAGTCCGCCAGAATCTGTGAATGTGCTGCCTCATACTCTGGGTCAAGTGCAGCGAGAAACACACCCACCATCGTCGCATTCCTGTATGTCTTCTGTTGTTCTGGTGTGGCAGTAAGAGGCATGAAGCTATAGAGCTTCTCGAACATCCCTCTCAATGATGTATAGAGAGAATGTAAAGGACGACCATTCTGCTTTATCGTGAAGATATCATGTTGTAGTTGCAGGATTTTCGTCTCGTTCTTCGCCTGAGAATACGTTGCTGCCAGGATATCCCACATGTCTTTGGCTGTAGGTTGGTGTAGAATGTCATTGGCGATTTCAATGGCCAATGTGCCAGATAGCCACACCTTGGCATAAGCATCATCAGCCTCCCATGAGGCATGAACTCCAGTCTTCTCTGCAGGCTCGGGCTCGGTAAGAATATGCTTCTTACCCGTAGACTTCATCATACTCATGAACTGCATTGCCCACAGTTCATAGTTCGTACCATCCATCTTGACAATGGGCGTTGGACCACGAAATGCGCCCATAGATGGGATATCTGCCTTGCTTTCTGACATACTGGAGATGGAAGACTAGAGTGACCGAGAGACAACAATCTTTGTCTACAATGACATAGACGGGATCAGTTGCGTGTGTAGACGTCAAGCAACCAACCCCATGTATATCAAGATCTGTGCCCTAGAGTTTTAGGGCTTGGGGCACGCAGGCACGTGCAGGAAGCACGTGCGCGCGCAACAGATGCAGGTGCAGGCGCTGGATCAGTGGCGCACGCTGTTTGCACAGCGCACAGGGAGGGCACGCAGTGGCTGGATGCGCGCTAGGCGCAGGATGCGCGTTAGGCGCACAGTCGCTGGAGGCGCACTAGGCGCTGGAGTCGCGCTACACGTTATGCGCTAGATGCGCTGCGCGCTGGATGCGCTGGAGGCACGTTGCGCGCTCGATGCGCTATACGAAGATCGGCGAGAAGCGCGCGAGAAGCGCTAAAGGGCGCCGCAGGCGAGCAGCGAAGATCGGCGATCGGATCGGAGAGAGAAGCGGCGCCGAGAAGGGAGAGAGAGAGAGAGAAGAGAGGCCGGCGGGTGGGGCGGGTTAGGGTTAGGGTTTCGAGAACTCCGGTCTAGGACCGTCGCTCTGATACCATGTTGGGAAACGTGAATGAGAGCTTGTTTATTCCATAGCCCTAGGCTCTCTTATATAGGAGAGTAGCCTATGGGTAAATTACATAAAGAGAATAACAAGAAAATAAAATAACAAAGAGATACAGTTACTCAATATGCGCCAACAGTATATGCATTGCTTGATTGTATATTTTATGTTCGTTTGATTTCAACTTGTATCATGATTCGTGATCCATGTTTCATGTTTGTCATTTTTAGTGTTTTTAGCAAAGCTTTCTGTGGAGAAAATAGAAAGAGTTAATTCATTATGAGAGGCCCTAGGGTTCTCTTATGATGCAAATTGGAATTTGGCGCGTCGATAAAATATTTTTGAACGGTGGAAATTATTTGGTAGAAGAAGTTGGAGGGGTAGAGAAGAGAAACTCGTCGGGAACACGAGGGATTAGGGAGGAAGAAATGTATAGACCACGCGGGGGAGAAAGAGACGGAGATAGAGATAAAGATCTCAATTTTTATGTATCAACTGAACTGTTTAAAAACAATGGATCACCATCCCTTTATATAGGAGGGATGGGATTACAAAAAAAGAAATCAAATTTTAAATTGAAAACTAATTATCCTAAATTGACTCAACTAATTAACCGACTAATTTGAAAATCAAATCTATAACTAATTATTGGAGATCACAGGCGATCTCGTTTATTTAATTAAAGACACGACAAATTAAATAAACGTAAATAAAATTGACCGATAGAATTAAATAAATATTCGACCCTATACTTTGGTTCCACGCTGCATCAACTCTCCTCCGCTTTTAAGAATTTGTCTCCCGACGAATTGCGGGATCTGCAGGCTTGGAGGTTGGATCCGCGTCCTCAGTCATTCCCTGTAAGAATTGGTGCGGAGCGAATGACGGGATCCACACGCGGGCGTGAGTGACGCAGCCTTCGTGGTGGAAGAACATGTGTGGTACGAACGGCGGCGTCTTCTTGAATGTTGTCTCCTCATTGTGATGATTGAAGAATTGATGAGGCATGAACAACATGGCCTTTGGAGGATCCATGGCAAAACAATGGCACAATGAAAGGAGAGGAGGAGATGTGTCCAAGGAATGAAGCCATGGGACCCTTAAATAGTTGAAATCCAAGGTCATAGTCCTATTTGGATAAGGAAGATTCTCATATTTCTTCTTTTCAGCCCTCTTCTTTAAATATTTTCGCAGCAGGGTGATGCGGATTGGTTTTCGGCGACGGCGGAAAATAAAATATTTGACGGTGGATTTTAGTGGAGAAGAAAATGGAGGGATTGAGAAGAGAATGGAGGGGTTGAGAGAAGAAGCTCGTCAGGAACACGAGGGGATGGAGAAAAGAAACGTGAAGACCACGTGAGGGGAGAGAGAGAAGAAAATGGAGGGGTTGAGAGGAGAAGCTCGTCAGGAACACGAGGGGATGGAGAAAAGAAACGTGAAGACCACGTGAGGGGAGAGAGAGAGAGAGGAGAGAGAGATAGAGAATAAAATCTCAATTTTTCATATCAACTGAACTAATCTTTACAATAGGCTACCAACCTCTTTATATAGTAGAGGTGGAATTACAAAAATAGAAAGCAAATCAAATTTAAAATCCCACTCGATCCTAATTGACTCTAATTGATTTGAATTAAAATTCAAATCGACTCTATCCTAATTTGACTCTAATTCAAAATTTGAAAATCGAATTTAAACTGACTAATTAATTTCGAGATCACATACGATCTCTTTATTTAAATAAAAATGCGACGATTCGAATAAACGTAAATAAAAACATCAAGCCCTATATTTTAATTTTGTGCTGCATCAACTCTCCTCCGCTTAAAAAAATCCGTCTCCCGACGAATTGCTTGATCTTCGGGCTGTTGATGGAGAATTTCCTCATGGCTTGTTGGTCGAATCTCCCAATTTCGCTCCGACGAACGATGGTGTTTCGTCGCGTGTCGACGCGAATGTCTGGATGGATCGTCAGATCGTGAGGACGATCTGTAGGCCATGCTCTGATACCAATTGATGCGGATTGGTTTTCGGCGACGGCGGAAAATAAAATATTTGACGGTGGATTTTAGTGGAGAAGAAAATGGAGGGATTGAGAAGAGAATGGAGGGGTTGAGAGAAGAAGCTCGTCAGGAACACGAGGGGATGGAGAAAAGAAACGTGAAGACCACGTGAGGGGAGAGAGAGAGGGGGGAGAGAGAGAGAAGAAAATGGAGGGGTTGAGAGGAGAAGCTCGTTAGGAACACGAGGGGATGGAGAAAAGAAACGTGAAGACCACGTGAGGGGAGAGAGAGAGAGAGGAGAGAGAGATAGAGAATAAAATCTCAATTTTTCATATCAACTGAACTAATCTTTACAATAGGCTACCAACCTCTTTATATAGTAGAGGTGGAATTACAAAAATAGAAAGCAAATCAAATTTAAAATCCCACTCGATCCTAATTGACTCTAATTGATTTGAATTAAAATTCAAATCGACTCTATCCTAATTTGACTCTAATTCAAAATTCGAAAATCAAATTTAAACTGACTAATTAATTTCGAGATCACATACGATCTCTTTATTTAAATAAAAATGCGACGATTCGAATAAACGTAAATAAAAACATCAAGCCCTATATTTTAATTTTGTGCTGCATCACAGGGGTTTTAATTGCAATTTCCATACCCCTTCCTTCTTCCTTAAATTCCTATCAATTTTGACCTTTCTACAAATAGGGTTTTCAGGGGGTTTTTCTTTGCAATTTTTCCAAATCAATCTCAAATCCCTAAAGTTGAGGGATTTGGTTCCAGAGACACTCCACGATAGGGTTTCTTCTCCTTTTATACAGCGGCGGCGGCAGCCGCTAGATGGGAGCTCGGCCTGACGGCGTCTGCGGGAAGGTCGCCGCGATCGAGGGTGGGGCGAGGGGTATGTGTCGAGGCGACACCAGGCGAGAGGGGGTACAGGTGGCGGCGGGGCTGCAGAGGAAGGGTCGCAGGGGGTTTCAGGCGGGATCGTGGGCAGCGGGGAGGGGTTTGTGAAAGGGAGGGGCGAGGGAAGGCGGTGGCGATGGGTAGGGCGAAGTGGCGGCGAAGCAGTGAGGAAGAAAGAAGGACGGCGTTTGGCGGCGAGGAGAGGGGCTTATGCGCGAAGGTGCGGCGGAATGGGAAGGCGGACCGGGGCTGGCGGCAGTCGCGTGGAAGAGGGTGGGCGGCTGGGAATAGATGGATCGGGGGAGAGGGGAGGGCAGTGAACAGAGTGGCGATGCGGGGTTGGTGGGGGGGTCCCGCGAGGAAGCTGGTGGGGGAATGGGACTCGCCGGGGTGCGGGGATGGTGGCAGGACTTGCTGGGGTCGGTGCGGGATCAGGAACGGCAGGAGGGGCGGCAGGGATTGAGCCGCAGGAGGCATGGGGGTGGTGGAGGGGTCCGGCGTGACTAGGGGGGTTACCTGGGATGGCTGGGGTTGTGCCGGGACGGTCGAATGGGGCGGCGGAATCGATTCCGGTGGCGGAATCAAATCTGGGAGGTGCTGGACAGCGGGCGAATTGTCTTCCACAGCGAGGATTTCTTCGTCAAAACTCTGGACAGCGGCTTTGGTGGTTGGAGGCTTTGATTGGGCGCACATAGCCTTGAGATTAGCCATTATCTCTCGACCTTTGGACTGGAACTCTTGATATCTGGATTGGAAATATCGATCTTGGGCCTCAAATTCTTGTTGTTTTGTCCGGAAGTCTTCTTCGGCTCGCCGTTTACGCTCCGACAAATGATGGTGTTTCGTCGCGGGTCGATGCGCATGTCTGTATGGATCGTCAGATCGTGAAGACGATCTGTAGGCCATGCTCTGATACCAAATGATGCAAATTGGAATTTGGCGCGTCGATAAAATATTTTTCGGTGGAAATTATTTGGTAGAAGAAGTTGGAGGGGTTGAGAAGAGAAACTCGTCGGGAACACGAGGGATTAGGGAGGAAGAAACGTGTAGACCACGCGGGGGAGAAAGAGAGACGGAGATAGAGATAAAGATCTCAATTTTTACGTATCAACTGAACTGTTTAAAAACAATGGACCACCATCCCTTTATATAGGAGGGATGGGATTACAAAAAAAAGAAATCAAATTTTAAATTAAAAACTAATTATCCTAAATTGACTCTAACTAATTAACCGACTAATTTGAAAATCAAATGTATAACTAATTATTGGAGATCACAGGCGATCTCGTTTATTTAATTAAAGACACGACAACTTAAATAAACGTAAATAAAATTGACCGATAGAATTAAATAAATATTCGACATTATACTTTGGTTCCACGCTGCATCAACTTATATAGGAGAGGAACATATTGGACAAATTACAAGAAGTAGGACAAAGAAAAGAAAATAAGAAAACAATGATAAAATAATTAATATCTCAACACTCCCCCTCAAGCTGGAGCGTAGATCTCAATCAGACTCAGCTTGGAACAACATCTCTGATCAGGTCCTCTGTCTAGGGCCTTTGTAAGTACATCTGTTGTCTAATCTCCCGAGCTGACATGTGTAGTGGCGATAAGACCTTTCTGTTTCATGTCACGAGTGTAGTGACAATCTACCTCTATGTGCTTCGTCCTCTCATGAAAGGCTGGGTTGTTGGCAATGAAAAGAGCAGCATGATATCACATTGGAGGTGCATGGGAAGAGGCACCTCTATAGTCAGGTCAGTAAGTACTGATCTGACCCATATCATCTCTGTGCTAGCTTGCGCCATAGCCCTATATTCCGACTCAGCACTTGATCTGGCAACCACAGTCTGCTTCTTACTCTTTCATGAGACAAGAGAATTCCCTATGAACACAGCAAAACCTGATGTAGACTTTCTATCCTTTGGACACCCAGCATAATCTGTATATGCACATGCTGTAACTGAGAGAGATGTGCCACTACTAAAAAGAAGTCCCGTACCAGGTGACGTCTTCAGGTATCTCGGAATCATATGGACTGCATCCATATGTGCATGTCTGGGTTGCTCGATAAACTGACTCACTTTGCTCACGGCAAAGGCTATGTCGGCATGGTAATAGTCAAATATAATAGCTTGCCAACAAGCTCTCTGTATCTCCTCTTGTCGACCTCCTCAGTATCATCATCATAAAGCTTCATGCTCGGGTCAATAGGAATAGTGGTAGGTTTACAATCTGCCATGCCTATCTCTGAAAGAAGATCTGTAACGTACTTCCTCTGGGTCATCACAAGACCTCGCTGATTCCTGGCAAACTCCAGTCCAAGGAAGTAACGTAAATGTCCAAGATCCTTGGTCGCAAACTGTTGACCTAGGAAGTCCTTGGCACCCTGAATGCCCTGCTCGTCATCCCCTGTAATAAACAGAGAGTGATCGCCAGTCGATCTCACAAACCCCTGCTGCCCTATCAAGTCCGAGAGCTTCTGGAACCATGCTCTTGGACTCTGCTTAAGGACATAGATAGCCTTGTGTAGCCTGCAAACCTTCTGACACTCCCCCTCATCAGCAAACCCAGGTGGATGTTGCATGTAGACCTCCTCATGTAGATCACCATAAAGGAAGGCATTCTTCACATCAAGCTGATACATGGGCCAATCTCGTATCACAACAACAGAAAGTAGAATACACAGAGTAGAATGTATGGCAACTGGAGAGAAAGTATCTTGATAGTCCACCCCATATGTCTGGGTGAACCCTCGTGCCACAAGTCTCGCCTTATAGTGATCCACGTTGCCATCCACACGGTGTTTCACAGTGAACACCCATTTGCATCCCACAATAGATGCATCAACTGGAGCAAAAACAAGACTCCATATACCACGTGAATGTAGTGCAGACATCTCCTCCTCCAAGGCTAACATACATTGACTGACCTTTAGAGCTTCCTGATATGTCTGTGGTATCTCCACAACAGATAGTGCCAAGGTAAATCTCCTAAAATCTTCTGACAGCCTGTTCAAGGAAATCTGGGTTGCAAGAGGATAAGGAAGGTTGCAGAAAGCGGTAGTCGGTATTCAGTCGGCGGGGTCACCTACTAAGGATTAGTCGACAGTCGGGCGACTAGTCGGTCATTAGTCGGTTTTGAATTTTTAATTATTTTAAATATATAAATCAGTTTTTATACATATATTCATATGTATATACATATATTTGTACATTTTATATAACATCATGATGAAACAAAAGAAGTAATTGACTTTAAATATAACATTAAGCATATTAGAATATGTTTGCTTTAAAAAAAGTGAAAAACAAAAAAATAAAAAAAGGTTGTTGTAAAAGTCGGTCGATTAGTCGGCCGACTAGGCCGACTAGTCGGCCAGACTAGTCGGGTGGACCGACTAAGGGTCGACTAGGCCTAGTCGAGTCGGTTACCCCCCCCCCCCCCCGACTCGACTAGTCGGACCGACTAGGGCCGACTTTTGCAAGCTTGAGGATAAGTAGCATACTGTCGTTTCGGCTTTCGCAGAACAATAGGTATATCAAGATCATCTGCCAAGTCCGTACCTTGTGAGTTCCCCTCTTGGGAGGGCACCTGCTCATCTTGTATGAAATCATGCTGCACAGACAACTCAGTAGTGCCATCAGTAGAAACAATGTGCTTACTACATACGTGAGGCGTGCTGGATGATGGGCAAGACCTATGAGCACGGGGAATCGAGCGAAGCCTGCGAGGAAAAATACGTGGCAAAAACTGAGTCAGAGTAGGAGGTGGAGCCACATGAGCATGTGGTAGTGGTGATGGTGGTGGTGATGGTGGTAGAGGAGGTGGTGGTAGAGCAGGAGTAAAGGGAGGCGGAGGAACGACGGTAGGAGAGGCATGTAGATCTCATCGTCAGAGTCAGAAGGGACTAGTTTGTCACATGTAGGAGAAAAATACATAACAGACTCAAAGAAAGTAACGTCAGCACTGACAAAGTACTTCCTCCTTAGCGAATCAAAGGAACGGTACCCCTTCTGGGTACGAGAGTAGCCAACAAACACACACTTGACAGCTCTGGGAGAGAGCTTGTCACAATCTGGAGAGACATCATGAACAAAAGCTGCATATCCAAACTTTCCACAGGAGGCGTAAGGGAGAAAAGATCCTTCTCGGGAAATGCAATCGAGAAAGGAATCTTCTCCCCCAAGACAGACGAGGGCATGCAGTTCACCAAATAGCATGCAGTAAGGACAGCATCGCCCCGGTAAGAGTGAGGAGCACGACTCTGTATCAACAAGGTTCTGATCACATCAAGTAAGTGACGGTGTTTACGTTCGGCAACACCATTCTGCTGTGAAGTATAGGCACATGAGGTCTGATGAACAATGCAAAGAGAACTTAGAAACTCAGAAAGCTGTAAGGTGCAGATTCTAAGGCATTATCAGTGCGAAGATATTTTACCTTAGCAGAAAAAAGATTCCTTACTTCATTAATAACATATTTGATCAGAGATCCAGCCTCAGACTTATTTTTCAAAAGAAAGACCCAAGAAAGTCTAGAAAAATCATCAACAGTCACAAGATAAAAACGGTGTCCCTGAAGATCAGGAACTCGACTTGGACCCCAGATATCTAAATGAAGGAGCTCAAACAACTGGGAACTGCTCCGACTCTGACGAGATGGAAAGGGGAACGATGATGCTTCCCAAGTTGGCATGCCTCACACTGAAAGGAGGATCTCGTGGAAATCTGAGGGAGAACATGACATAGCTTCTGCTGAGGAAGGTGACCAAAACGAAGGTGCCTTAAATATGGAGAGACTGGCCCAGTAGGTATAGTGGAAACGCCAACATGAGGAGGTTGGACCAGAATGTAGAGTCCCTACTGCTCACGGCTACATCCAATCACCCTACTCATGAGTATATCCTGAAACACAAGAGAAGATGGATCAAAGATGGCCCGACAATGCAGATCCTTAGTAATCTGACTAATGGAAAGTAAATTCATCTGAAAATCAGGGGCATATAAAACATTCTGAAGACGCATAGATGGTGTCCGATGCACCTCCCCCTATCCTGTAATTGGTAAGTGGTCGCCATTGGCAATGACAACCCATCTACCTGGTGGTATGGTCCTGTAGGACCTCAACTGTGCTCTGTCTCCACAAAGATGATGAGAAGCACCAGAGTCCATAATCTATTCTGTCATATCGACACCATTACTACTCGTGAAAGCATAAGCACTGTCTGAGGAGCTCGAAGAGACTCTGGCTACGGCATAGGTGGATGTTAAAGTATCCCACATCGCCTTGACAATGGGTTGATGGATTATATCATTGGCGATTTCTATTGCCAATGTACCTGAAAGCCAAATCTTGGCATATGCATCATCCGTCTCCCATGAGTTGTTAACCCCAGTCTTCTCAGCAGGCTCTTCCTCGGTAAGAATGTGTTTCTTACCTGTATACTTCATCATACACATGAACTGCATAGTCACAGTTCATAGTTTGACACATTCATCTTCACAATAGGCGCAGGACCTCTTAAAGCTCCTATGGAGGGAATATTGGCCTTCCTTTCTGACATGATGACAAGAGAAGACTAAAGTTGTAGACTAGATAGACTTTTGTCTTCACTGACATGCATGGGTTCGGTTGCATGTGTAGACTCAAGCAATCAAACCCATCAAGAAGAATACTCGACGGGGGCCTCAGCGACAGCGAGGCCGAGACGGCGAGGGAAGGGGAGCCTACGTGGCGAGGGCCTAGGTGTCGGCCAAGAGATGTGTGGGGAGGAGGGGAGGTCCTCGACGGGAGGAGGTGCCCTCGGGGACGGTAGAGAGGCGGCGGGAGGCCCGAGGCGGCGCGTGAAAGCGAGGCTTGAGGTGGAGGGTTAGGATTAGGGTTTCGGTATAGGAACTCCGGTATAGGATCGCAGCTCTGATACCATGTTGAGAAAATAGAAAGAGTTAATTCATTATGAGAGGCCTTAAGGTTCTCTTATATAGGAGAAGAACCTATTGGGCAAATTACAAGAAATAGGATAAAGAAAAGAAAATAAGAAAACAATGATAAAATAATTAATATCTCAACACTTTCTCATTATTTAAGATCTTACAAAAATATATTTTTGATTGAATTTAGGTTTGTGAACATTTTCTCTATAGAGTCAAGGCTTACACCTCCCTTTCAAAATGGAAAATCACCTAGATATGCCTCACATTTCTTAAACCTCGATTACTATTCGTTATATATCACCATGTGTCTCGAAATGGAGAGGCTCCGCATTCCACACATTCAAGGACCTTTTTCCACATAACGGGACCCTATCATCCCGATGCTATGGCTAATTTGATTTCATATAAACTATTTCTGTAACTTTGTTAGTTAAGTCACGGTGAAAAGAAATTACGCTATATTGGATCGAAAATTTTGAAAGAGACGAACAATATACATGACTAGCTTTTAGATATCTACCAAATCAAACTGAGCGTCCAGATGCCGCCGCGACCTTTGTTTCTCCTCATCAAGCTCACCTCTCACCTCCTCCACTTCAAACGTAGCATCGTGGTCCTCCGATCCAACCTCCTCCTCCAACCACTCCTCCACGCCACCCCGCCTCTCCACAAGCACATCCCCACCTTCCACATCGCAATTCGCTCTGGCAACGAAATCCTCCTCGAGATCCTCCACGTCGGACCCAAACCTCGATGAGTCCCCATCTTCCAGAAGCCTCGCGACGTCCGGATCCATCGCTCGATGCAACTTCACCCCGGCCGTTACCGAAGCCACCGCGCACATCATGCCCGCATCGTCCTCCACCTTGTTGTCAAGGATCCGGAGCCCGGAAGCATCGTAGGCCTTGACGTCGAGGGGAACGAGGTCCATCCGAGCACGGTCATTGTGGAAGTAGGAGGCACCCGCACCGATATGGCGGATCTCCCGGAGGTGGAGGAGGTAGTTGTAGCCGTCGTCGGGGAGGCCAAGCTCGAGGATCTCGCGGCGGACGTGGTCGGGGAGAGAGTGCGGGTGGGAGGAAGATTGGGGTTGGAGCCAGGGAGAGGAGGAAGGGGGTACGGGAGTGTCATTGGGGGCGTCGGCGAAGATGGAGTCCGGGTCTTCTTCGAGGGAAGGGGGGAGGGGATAGGGGTTGGAGTCCACGCGAACGAAGATGCGATCGGAGGCTGGAGAAGGGGCGTCACCGGCATGCGTGGTGTCCCGGGCGAGGAGCTGGAAGGTCGCCGAGTGTTTCTTGTCAATGAACTTCTTGTTGCGGCGGCCCATTGTTGGGAGAGGGCGGATACTCGGTAGAGCGACTTGCCTTCGGAGGACTTGTGTAAGGGTGGAGTGAAGGGAGATAGCGAGAAGGGAGATTTTTAGCTCGCCGATCCTATAAACTTTTCTAATTACTTTTACGATCTTTGAAATAATTTAATATCCGCATCGATCTCGTAAACTTGCTTTATTTTATCTCATGAATCATGTTGTTAAATTAACATATCTTAAGTTAACTTGATCGGGTTAAAAATTAGTTAATCAAACCACGTGAAATTCATCGGATTTTTTCCCCATCAATCATTCCTTCTTCTATCCCCTTTTTCATATTCATCGGTCTCTTCCCGCAGGACAAGGGGGGCCTTCGGGAGGCGTGCGGGAGATGGGTGACACCAATTAGGTAGACAACATCGGCAAGGGGGTGGAGATGGGGTAGGTGCATCTTCTCCGGCGTGGGGCGTAAGAGGAGGGTGAGGCTCCCCTTCCTGGGAAACCTCCATCAGTTGGGATCTCTCATCCACCAGTCCCTCCACCACCTCTCCAGGACCCACGGACCCGCCATGCTCCTCCACCTTGGCAGCACCCCCACCCTCATCTTCCCCTCACCCGTCTTTGCCCGTGATATAATAAAGACCCACTACCTCATTTTCGTCAGCCAACCCTCCCTAGTCGCCGCCGACTACATCTTTTACCACATCTAGGACCTAGTCTTCACTAACTACGGCAACTACTGGTGGTAGATGAGGAAGGTCTGCACCCTCCACCTCCTGAGCTCCAAGATGGTGCAGAACTTTCGTGGCATGAGAGAACAAGAGGTGGCAGTTGCTCGCGGGAGAAGGGGGTCAGCCTCCAAGTACAACGCACGAGGGAGGGGTTTGACTACAAGCGGTCAGGGGGAGGGAGGTGGGGGTCTGACCTTTGCTCGCGAGGAGGGGGTCGACTCCGGGAAATGCGGGGTGGGGGGTGCTGACGAATGGGTGAGGGAGATGGAGGAAGATTCTGTGAGGAGGGTAGGGAAGTGGTAATGATGGCATATTTTGTAAATTTGCCAAACAAGGGGGTGATGTGCACCTCTTTTTAACGGATTTGGATTAGATTTAACGGGTGAATTGATGGAGGTTAATCACAGGGTCTGTAGAGTAATGGTTAGCAAGTTTACAAGGTCAAGGGGGAATTAGGTTGTTTCAAAGGTCATAGAGGTAATTGAAAAAGTTTATTAGGTCTATATGCTAAATATTTATTTTTTATTAGCAGAAGGGGGAGATTACTAGCAAGTATACACGTGCTTCCTAACGGGATAAACTTTAAAAAAAAGAATTTTTACCCTATGAACTCTATAAACTTTGTTAATTACCTTATCGATATTTGAAACAACATAATCCCCTCTCAATCTTGTAAACTTGCTAGTTGTTATCCCTTGAACCTTATGGTTAATCTGTTTGAAGCTCGTGGGGGTTTAAGGTAATTTATGATGCTGATGGGGTGATTACATTATGTAAAAGGTCGTAGAGGTAATTTAACAAATTTCTAAGGTTTGTGGGGTAAAAATTCCTGTAAAAAGTAATAATCTTGTTAATGGCACATATTATAAAAAATTGTAAATTGAATAATATAAAATATAATTATATTATTTTTTAGTAACCTTTCTAAACAAAAATATGTTTATAAGGCATCCATTTAGTATTGTCTTAAGAATTATGGTTATTTTTATTTCTTCCATGGTTAAACTGATTCTTGTAGTTTTTTTCTACCAAATATAAATAGAAAATGGTTAATATTATGCATTACTCGCATTTGGTGGATGAATTTTTTATCGAGTACTCTTGCATTGTAATAATTTGATCCTTAAGATTTAGATTTCTAAAATATATTTGCCAAAAATATTTATAACACATGGGACAATGATATGTCGTTATATCTCTGGACATCAATATATGCATCTGAATGGCGAAAAAAGAAGAAAAATATATAGTGTTTTGTCCAATTTATCAATTATCTAATCTATTCATCATTTGTAAGCATGCCCTTTTTATATAAATCTTGATCAGGTTTCATGTGCTTTAAAACTACTTCTACATATATGACATGCAAAGACTACACGTTCAATGTAAGTTTTTCTCGACATGAATATCCATATGCTCATGCATTAGTTTTATATGGATATCCATACGCTTTATATGAATGTTCTTTATGTAAATACTCTATCAGCAGATGAAAATAAGGCGATCCATATTTTCTTAATATATATAATCAAATGCACGTATTAATCATATATAAGCTATATGTGTGTTGTCATTATAAAATATTAAAATGATAATATTATTCAATTCATGAATTAATTAGTTGTTTATAACATAAAAATGGACATAATCCACATTTTCTTGTTATAAGTAACATGATATGCATATGAACACTATTTGAATTACACCATGCAATCATTGTAAAAATATTAAAATGATAATCTTATTTAATTAAAAAAATTGCTAATTACATAGTTTTTTTACATATAGCTCCATGTATCCTCGCATTTATATTGGTCAACCATTTTCTATTCGAATCTTTTCTAACATCAACATTTTTTCGGCATTGCAAAATTGATATTCATATATATTTGATATTTTGCGATTAATATATTCTGATGTTATTGTACAACATTTGGAAGTGCAATTTTGCTTTCCTTTATTAGACAATGAAATGCATAAAATCATGTTTTCCTAGTTGTAATATTTCTTTTATACATTAATTGGCCAATGTACATGGCTTGCTTTAAGAAAAATGATAGAGGTACCTTAAAAAATACGATATAGGTCATAGTAAATATAGTAGGAGAGTGGCAACTCAATGTAGGACAAATATGAGTGAGAGAGAGAGAAAGAGGTAAAGTGTTTGTGTCCTTAAGATGAGAGAGGAGAGTACCTCCCATTGGCAATAGAATTAGATATAATCACAAGAGAGAGAGAGTGTGTGAAGAGTTGCATTTGAGAGAAGGAAGTGTGGGGGGAGCACCACATGTCAGACTAAGGACTAAAATTGAGTGAAACCTAGCTTTAGTATAGTTATAGATATGTATCAGAAAGATTCTGGGTGATTGTTGGATACTATTTGATGGTCAGGATCTCAACATTCTATGTTTTTTATACTCTTACGTTACAATTACTAAGAAGATGCTTGTGCTTTGCAGTGTTTTAATATCCAACTTAATTGGTTAGGAGATTCAGAGAGGAATGTTTGAGCACTAATGAAAAATAAGCTAGAACTTGGCTTAGAATAGAAATTTTTCACAATATTGAAAAATATTATGTCTTTAAAAGTTTAGTTTACTCGTGAATTCGTAAGGATAAAACCAAAAATTCAAAAAGGAATAATATATAATCATCTAGTTAGAAATATGATATATAATATAGTAAGTAATATATAGAGAACTCAACGGTGTGTATATGTATATGTATATGTATATGTATTGTATATGTATATGTATATGTATGTATATAAACACTTTCAAATGAGGTGGGATCTCACCAAATTTGTGGTGAGTTATCAGTCGGATCTATTGGATCTTAATCTGACGGTTGCTTGAAAAATCTAATTTAAAAAGGTATTTTTATCATTCAAGATCATTAATTTCGAAATTCATTTGATGATATCAAACTGCAAATTTAGTATTGTCTATATTTGTTATTCTTACAAGTGCATTCATTTTAATGATTGCCATTGATGTTCCAACGCAATAATGTAGAATTTAAACTTCATTTTACGAGTTGGCTATTACATTTATTTACATAACAATACATAATTCTAAGGTAAACTAAATCCTTTACCTTGTAAATTTACTGTTTCGATTGTAAAATGAACTCATGTTTGTAATATATCATTTATTTAAAATGAGATTTGTCCCTTAGTAAAAACTAATTGCATAATTGTAACACATGTATGTCTTTGTAAAATTTCCATGTTTCTGTAAAATTTGAGTGTCCTTTGTAGGTTTTTGTATGTAAATGTCATAAATGCAAATTGTATGTGGTGTTGAGCAATAATAATGTTCCTTCATATGGATTTTTGTAATTGGTATGTAACCCTTTATAACTTTTTGTGTTCCTTCTGTATTCTGATTGCTTTGTAATATTTATGCAGAGTTCTGCAATAATGGGGAGTCAATTAGTAATGACAAATATGTAGAAAACAATATGATATTGGTAAAATCAAGTAACCGTTATGTAAATTTAGAAATATTAATGCAAAATTCTCCTTGATAATACAAAATCCTTATCAACATTTTATCTAACACATAACTTGCACAAAAATAAGAATACAATTGGACGAATACTTGATGCACATCAGCGCGAAGCACCACATCATCGTAGTCGATAGTGAAGTGGAGTCTGCTTGTGGTGTTGGTGATGGTCAGGCACAATGGTGGAGAGGGAGGACAAAGGTCTGCGGTGTGGATGTCCTCCACACACAGTTGGGGGCTTCTGGTGGTTGCTTGTGTACGCAACCGTGTGCAATAATGCAACCACCGCCTCCATATGTCGCCTCCTCCACGTATTCCTTCCTCTGTGCCACCTCCTTGATGAATCTCGGATTCATCACTCTAAATCTCATTTATTAAGCTTAAGTCCCTAAAAATCAACAACATATTTGCATTTATTCTGCATAATTAGCATTCATGCATGTTTTCATAAAAATGACATTTTATCCATAATTTCTACACAAAATAAAAGCCAAAAATCCAAGCCACAGTTGACCTGTAAATAGCCTAACTTCTCAGATTTTTAACTCCTTCATGCTAACTCCAAATAACCCAAAACCACTTCCATTGTGTACATATCACTTACAAGAATGAATGAAAAATACAAAAAAATCATTAACCCAAATAAGTGGACCAAAAACCCAAACCCTAGTTTCAGGATTTTCGGACTAAAAGCCACATATTTTCCCCATCCAGTGTCCGATTTGATCCTACTCACTTTTGAATTAATGCACATTCAATTACCTTCAAAACAAGACCAAGTTCAAGTGAATCGGAGCTCGTATGTGAAAGTTGGGTTTTGGGTCTCTTTTGTACATTGTATATTTTAGCGGTTTTCTGACCTATATTTTATGTACTTATTTTCTTCATTGATAAAAATCCAAAAAATTAGATTTAGATGTCTTTTATTTATCTTTGATTTTTCCATATTTTTCCAGATTTTTATCTTATTTAAAAATGACAAAAAAATACAAAACCCAAAAATCAAGGTATTCTATGTACATGGGATAACCCAAAAATTCACTTTTTACATTTGACCGAATTTGGCTTTGATTCATGAAAGTTGTAGATCTCGTCGAGACGAGCATTTTTCGTGAAGAAACTTTTGTGATCCGAGGTCATTTGCTATTTCTTTTTGATTTTACAAATTCTTTTTCTTTTGATTTTTCTGGTGCTGACACGTGGCAGCCCCAGAGGCTGCCACGTGTCAGTCATTTTCGGGCCTTTTTTATATCGTTTTATAAAAAAAATTAAAAATTAAAACGACCGCACGTGCGTCGCACGTGCGTCGCTGCCCCTCTCTTCTCTTTCCCCTTGCCACGTGGCCACAGCAGCGCCGTCCGATCTCGGCCGATCGGACGACCCCTGCCCTTCATCCTCCTCCCTGCAAATCTCGCCAAACGGCCGCCCCGAGCTCTCCGCCAACACCCTCCGCGCCGTCACCCGCTATCCTCGCACCGGCCGCCGCTAACAACCACCCCCGCTCATTCCGCAACTACCTCACCGGCCGCCTCCCTCTCTCTCTATAAAAGAACCCCGGCCGCCCCCAGTCCAACCCATCCGCCGAATACCCCTTGGCCCACCTCACGGCGGTGACAGCGCCGACGAGCCGCCATCGCGGCGAGATCCGAGGATCCAGGCCTCGTCGCAGCGCCCCCGCGGGCCTTGCTGCTCCTGCTCCGCGCTTCGCGACGTCGAGCCACCGAACGACCTTCTTCTCCGACCACCTGCGACAACTTTCATCAACAACGACCGCATCGACTTCCTCCTTATGATTATCTTCTCCGACATCCTCCGCGACGCCGACCACCGCCGCACCTCCAGCTTCGTCTCCGACTACAGATCTCCATCGCCTCCAGCCATCGCCACGACGACGACCCCCCACAACCACGACCGCTTCTGCTCCGCCACGCCGACAACCCCCGACCATCCTCTACGTCTCCACCTGAGAGGACGACTACGCCACCGTCCGCGCCACCTTCTTCGACTTCGTCATCAACGCTGCACCGACTACGGCGCCGCCTTCGCGCTATCGTCATCGACAACCCTCCAGGAGAGCCGCCACCGCCATTGTCACCAATCGACATCGACCTCACGCTCATCGTCGACAACAACAGCCATCGCCGTCGCCTTCATCGGACCTCCACCGCTCCACCAGCGTCATCGCAGCCAGCCACCGGACTTAACGTCTGAGACCCCCCACGCGCGAGGCACGTGCGTGCGGGGGGACGTCAGCGCCCCTGTCAGCGTTACGCCACCCCCAGGTCACGTGCTTCCCACGTGACCAGGGGTCAAATTGCAGACAGCCCCCTGAGGATTCCCATATTCACTGTCCAGCCCAGCCACCCAGAGGTCACGTGCGTTGCACGTGACCCTCTGTGAATTTTGCATCTGAGGCCCCAGTTTCTTAGGTAATTGCAATTAGGCCCCCCGCAGTTCATTCTTTTTTATATTTTGTTTATTTTATTTACATCTGTACCCCTGCATTCCTCGTGCATTTTTAAACCTCCACATGACATCATTTTATTTATTTAAAAATAGCACTGTATACCTCATATAATTCTCTACATTTTGATATATTATGGTTATTTTTATGGTTCATGGTTAATTAATTATTAATTCTTATTTTGAAAATTGTGAAGTTTACCCACTTTGTGCTTTAAATTTCGTATTTGATTATCCGGAGCTCCAAAAATCCCCGAAAAATCAAACATTGTAGAGTTTATTTTGATTAACATTGTGCCCAAAAAATCTTTGCATTTGCATGCATATTTTGTTCTGTAAAAATCATTTTGCATATTTCATTGTTTAATTTTTAATAGGTATTAACTCCACATTTTCGTGGTTTAGGATTTTTCGAAGATCCATCACCTAGTGATAGAGCTTAGATAATTTTGGATCTTGAAAATAAGTAGGTTTAATATTTATTATAATTAAATATTGAAAATCATTCTGTTTGCATTTAAAAATTCATAAAAATTTATATTGCATCCAAAAATTCATAGTATGACGCTGTGTAGTTAATCTTCACTATTAGTGGCCAATTTTCTTATGAGCATTTCGCGACCTCGTTTGCATTGAAATTTATATTTTAGTCCCTATATAGGCCTAAAACGCATTTGGCATCCCTTTATTGGCATTGAAAATTCCAAAAAAAGACCACCTTGAAAACCGAACACGAAATTGGATAGACACATCTTTAGGTTGTTCCTTTGCCTCCTTGTGATCGACCTTGGGACTTGCCCAAGTAAAATAAACATAAAACCACTCGAATAAAATTGAGAAATTTTTGTGGTTATTTCTTGACTGTTTCCGATCACCGCCTACAACGAACGACATTCATTATTTTCACACTCCAAAGATAAAAACATCTTCTTAACCCGGCATTTTCGGACTTGTCAGATGGTGTCGTTGCCGGGGAGGCAAACGGCTTAGTTTTGTGTTTTGAAAATTTTTCGCTCGGTTTTCCGCATTCGGGTAGTCTGACCCCCGAATTTTTCATTGTGAATACCATTTTATTTACATCATTTATTTTTCAGCATTTATTTCTCTTATCTATTTTTTGAGTCACTCTCTTACACATATCTCTCTTATTTTTCTTGCGAGGTACCCGGCATACGTGAAGCGGTTTTCAAGAAACCGACGCATCTTCACCGACATTCGAGAAAGCCGTAATTAATTTAAGATCGAGTCAAGTCGTGAGAGAGAGTAGAGTGTAGGTTTTCAATTTCCGCAATTTTATTTACTTGCTCATTTACAGCGGTGTCCGTTTGGACTCTCGCGCATGTAAAAAAGACCTTGAACTTTTTCTGTGGTGTGTCGTGGCCTGTTTCACTCTCCGGTGAGGGTGGGGCCCGACTTGAGTGGCGACTAGGATAGACTTGCACATACGGCTCTCAGAGCATTTTTTTATTGTGCTCGTAGGATCTTAAGCCATACTGCACTTTAATCGAAACGCACATAGATCGTTCAACTTAGCCAAATTTAACTCAATTCTTCCCACTAATAGAACTTTCTGTTTAGGTGCGGTTTTTATCGGCTTGCACGCATATAGAATAATTTTTAAATTTTGTCTAGCATCCCACATGAAGATTGCGAGGAGGCACTGTAAGTCTTCTAACTGAGCATTCATCATAGTTTTCCGCGTGCATCGGCTTTTCCCGACTTTCTCCCCCTTGTTTTATCACATAAATCTAAAGGAAATTGGGACTGGACGGTAGACGTGTATTTGTGCTCATCTAAATTCTTCAGTGATCACCTAATTAAAATTGGGACTGCTAAAAATAGCCGATCAAAATAACCCATAAAATCAAGAATTTCTGCGGGAGAGCAACCCTGTTCTTGTGTGTTTCTATTTTTCTGAGTGAGCGAGAGACGACACTTAAGGCTAGAGCCCAAATCCAAAATCTCAGCTCGCTAAATTCTTGCCAAGATTGATTTATCACCAACTAAAATCGAAAAGATAATAGCCGAGCTCTTACGGCTTCATTGTGTGCGTTGGTGAACCCGGGATTTGAATTGTGTTTGCATTGGTGTGCGTGAACCGATTCGAAGATCAACAAGCCGCCCATTTGATTCCTATTGATTATCCCGTGCAATCATCTCTCTCCTTTCTTGATTTAAAATTCACCATGGAATTCTTGTCCAATAACTCTTGCAGACCCAATCCCTCATTCCTTTCAGCTCTTTCAAAAATAGCCGAACGTTTATCCGAAAATCCATCAGAGCTATACTATGAAAATGAATTCGTATCGGTTAGACCCAAAACCCCTCCCCCTCAACCACCAATAAATCCATATCCTTCTGCTAATTCGACCTGTTTCATGAATGACAACCCTTTGTATTCAGAGCAGACAAATCAAGAAATGATTGAGGGCTCTACTTCTTCTTTTAATCCTCTTTACATTGATCATACAATTCATCCCTCATATTCGGTAAATGTCAATCCATCATTCATGGGAGAAGATAACCACATGATCGAATTGAACACTTCTTCACCTCTTCCATCAATCTCGAACACCAAAGAAATATCATTACCTTGGATTGAACATAATAACCCCCTCTTCACTCATATAGAGGATTGGGCCGACCACATAAGATCACAACTCCCCTTGGACCAACTCCACTTACCTAGACCGTATGAGCAGTCACCTTCCATGATTATTGAGGAGATACTTTCAGAAAATGATGATCGTACATCGGATATTTCCAGAGATCCCTCTCCTAGTACATATAGAAAAATGGAAGATGACATTGAATTACAAAAACATACCCCAACTGCTCCCATACTTGGCCAAGAAGAGATTTTGGAAAATATTTTGAGGATGAATAAGAAATTTGATTTAATGGAAGATAAATTTCAAGAACTTGCCGATCGATTAATCTCTGGTAACTTGGATATAAAAATGAATGAGGAAATGATTGGATCTAAGACTGAAAATTTTGAGGATATTCAGGGACCTAGGGATTATTCTGACAATTTCACTTCTACATATTACTGCCCTAGAAATGACTATGCCGCAGACTATCGCCCTGAATATCAAAGCCCCTTTTCATCTGAAGAACACACCACACCCCCACACCACCCAGAAAATACCAAAAAAATGGAAACATTTGAAAATCACAAAAAATTTGAAAATTCAGAAAATTTCATAAAAATTGAAACTGAAGACGATGTGAGGAATTTGGATCCGACCGTACGGGAAGCATTAGGAAGGAAATTGATTTTTGAACTTCCCTTTCTACAGGCCATTGAACACTTTCCCGATCTTAAAGAATTCGTGATAGACAAATTAACGATGAAGAAATCGGGCAGGATTAGAACAAAGATCGAGAGACATATATTGTCAATGGCCTCCTCCTTGGTGTTGAGGAGAAAAACCAAGAGCCGCATAGTGAAGCGGTTGCCCAGATTTGAATGTGTACTCAAAGACATGATTTTCACCCATGCTCGGATTGATATCGATTCACCAATTAATATCCTCCTGACCTATGTATTCCATGAACTCAAACTCAGTCCGATTCGAAAGATACGAGAGATTGTTGAATTAGCGGACCGATCGATAAAACGGCCGAGAGGAACCATTTCTGTCATCATTAAATTCCAAGGTGCTCCGCTCAAAGTAGAATTCACGATCATTGATATTGAGCATCAAGGAGAATTCACCCAGTCTCCAATCATTCTCGGAAAGCCATTCTTGGCATTGGCCAAGGCGAGTATTGATTGTGAGACTCGGGAAATCAATTTCACAGCATTGGAAGCACTTAGATCTGACCATGTCTTTGAGGAACCACGATCTTCTGAGGCAACCCACGAAGTCCCTGAAAACCGTAATCATGAAGCGGTAGAAGAGCCCTACCCCGCAACCACACCTGAGATAGCGGTTGTTGATGAGACTACTGGTTTAGAAAATCTCCCCCCTGCTCCATTCCCAGCCGCTCTCACCAGGGAGAATCATGTATATGAATCATATGATCCGGAGACTTATGCATGGGCACACCCTGGGTCAACCTACTCTGACTACATGGATTACATCAACTCGACTCAGGAATGCACCAACATCGAATCAATGGAGAAAGAACATGCAGAGACTCTCCCCAATATTCAAATCCCCGAGGATCTCAAAATAGACAAATCTTTCTACTACGATCCTGAGACATATGCATGGTCACACCCGGGAGCAACATTCTCTGAATATCTTGACCAAATCATCCCAAATCGAGAATGCTCAAACATTCGGGAGACTAAGAACAAGCACGCAGATCGAGCACCGACCAAGGAAAATTCAAATGGCTATTCATCTGGTTACTCAAGTGAACCGACACCTTCACGACGAAATAAAAAGAGAGTCACCTTTGACCTTCCGGAAGAGGTATCGTCTGATGGTCCCTCATCAGGTCCGGAAAAGGTAGTCTACATGAGTGAAGTCTGTTCGGCAGCCCTAAAACCATATCTTCGTAAGGATCCAAAATTCAATTCTCATTGGACAACTCCCGTTCCTAACTACTACTCATCCAAAGCTGATGCTCCTGCCCTCTTCAAGTACACTGGAATTCTTTCGTATGAGCTGACTGAGACCGGTGCTTCTGAGCTATCATCTGAGGACAAATTGATTGACCCCAAGAAGGAACGAATTCTGAGGAAACAATTAAAGAAACAAAGAGATATGCAGACTTGGAGTATGTCCACTTTCAAATACTACTCCTCTGAGGATAACTCTGATGATGGATATCTTTCATCTGACTCAAACACTTCATCTATTATCCATCATGATTTTTCTGAGGATAACTCTGATCATAGTTGGGAATCATATGCCTCATCTCCATCGCGTCATTATGATCTCCCACCGCAGGCTCACAAGAAGATCAGCCGAAAACCGCCTTAATCATTCGGCTACTCACCCTCCCTCCCGACCACATCGGTCTCCTTGTACAGCTTCTTCCTCTACTTAGGACAAGGCCTAAGTATAGGGGGGATCGATGCCATTTGTTTATACCATCCTTCTCATCCTCCCGACCGCTCCATTTCCACTCTTCTTCCATACTTAGGCTATCCAGAGCCTAAGTATAGGGGGAGCCGACATCCACCTGTATATACTCTCCTCATTCCCTCTGTTCCGCTTTACTTCCTAACCCATTGTATATAAATTTTCCACTCCCTTACGCTAAGCACGAGCTATGTCTTCATTACGCTTTTTGTGCTCTGAGGACACATCACTCGCTAAGTATAGGGGTGTCTGTATATATACTTTGTATATATTTTACCCATATCTCGTACTTTCGTGTAAGTCTATATGTATTTACATGGTGGGTATTAACTTCAAAAAAAAGGAAAAAGAAGAAGAGTTTTTCTACTAACACTGACTTGCCCAAAAATTTTGAAAAAAGTGGCTTCTTATTTCATCTTTGCACACACACACGCAAAAAAAAATCTGCATTCAACACACTTGCACTTCATCCAACATCACATGCATTTGCATTTGTGAAAAGTCATTGGGTTCTGAACCAAGTTGTGAGCCGAAACCGAGAGTGGTCTGAACTTGCCCTTAATCCACCTAATTTTTAGAGGAACTTCACCGAGAAATAGGATTTTAAGAGCTTCAGGTCTTTTGACTTAATTCTTTAAGTTCCACATGACAATGTGCAGCGTTTGACTCTTAGTGTCTAACCTGATCTCTTCATTCTGGGTACAACTCTGGAATAGGGAATTAATTTGTACTCTCGCACTATGCACTAAGCTCAACCCAGACGGGATGTTGGAAGACTGTGTGAGTCTCTTTTCTGGTAGCGTGGAAATCTAAAGACCGGAGTATGGGTTGAAATAAAGCTTCGGAAAAGGGATGGACGGCTGGGCACAATTTCTTCTAAGACCCCAAAAAATGTACGGAATAAAAAGATGCTATATCCGTAGGGGCAAAACAAGATCCAAGCAGAACCACCAAAAATTCCAAATACAAAGAAGCATTCTACCAAATAAAAATTCGACCAAAAAGGTCCAAGCTTCAAGAAACCTGCAGATCTTGGTGAAGACTTGGCTACACTGGCCATCTTCACAAGGAGAGGTGACTACACTGGCCACCCCCTCCAGTTCTTTTCTCTTTCTTCTAGCTTCTCCCCCATCTCGATTGTGAACACAACACGACAAACCTTAGAAGGAAATACCTGACTCCCCGAGGACGAGTTACTGGAAAGGAGAGGAGCATGGTAGTCCGGCATTCTGGATGGGAAGAGCTAAAACCCTTCACACACAAGAGTCGGTTATTCAATGTTCATAGGGTATACTTTGGGAAGAGGATTGATCTAAGATGACTTTTGAGCCGAAACTGTAACAATGATGTGTAGAACTTGAGGGCTGTTGATTTTAAAATTCTAAGTTTCACAAAAGTTCCGCCACACTACTAATCCAAAGGTCGAGTTTAGTTTCATTCTCACCTTCAGCTCATGGTCTTGGTATGGAACCCAGTCTCATTTCACTTCATGGCATGTCTTTTTGCTGCTCAGGGACGAGCATGGTTTAAGTATAGGGGTATGATGAATCTCGGATTCATCACTCTAAATCTCATTTATTAAGCTTAAGTCCCTAAAAATCAACAGCATATTTGCATTTATTCTGCATAATTAGCATTCATGCATGTTTTCATAAAAATGACATTTTATCCATAATTTCTACACAAAATAAAAGCCAAAAATCCAAGCCACAGTTGACCTGTAAATAGCCTAACTTCCCAGATTTTTAACTCCTTCATGCTAACTCCAAATAACCCAAAACCACTTCCATTGTGTACATATCACTCACAATAATGAATGAAAAATACAAAAAAAATCATTAACCCAAATAAGTGGACCAAAAACCCAAACCCTAGTTTCAGGATTTTCGGACTAAAAGCCACATATCTTCCCCATCCAATGTCCGATTTGATCCTACTCACTTTTGAATTAATGCACATTCAATTACCTTCAAAACAAGACCAAGTTCAAGTGAATCGGAGCTCGTATGTGAAAGTTGGGTTTTGGGCCTCTTTTGTACATTGTATATTTTAGCGGTTTTCTGACCTATATTTTATGTACTTATTTTCTTCATTGATAAATCCAAAAAAATTAGATTTAGATGTCTTTTATTTATCTTTGATTTTTCCATATTTTTCCAGATTTTTATCTTGTTTAAAAATGACAAAAAAATACAAAACCCAAAAATCAAGGTATTCTATGTACATGGGATACCCCAAAAATTCACTTTTTACATTTGACCGAATTTGGCTTTGATGTCTTCATGAAAATTGTAGATCTCGTCGAGACGAGCATTTTTCGTGAAGAAATGTTTGTGATCCGAGGTCATTTGCTATTTCTTTTTGATTTTACAAATTCTTTTTCTTTTGATTTTTCTGGTGCTGACACGTGGCAGCCCCAGAGGTTGCCACGTGTCAGTCATTTTCGGGCCTTTTTATATCGTTTTATAAAAAAAATAATTAAAAATTAAAACGACCGCACGTGCGTCGCACGTGCCGCCCAGGCACGTGCTCCGCACGTGCGTCGCTGCCCCTCTCTTCTCTTTCCCCTTGCCACGTGGCCACAACAGAGCCGTCCGATCTCGGCCGATCGGACGGCCCCTGCACTTCATCCTCCTCCCCGCAAATCTCACCAAACGGCCGCCCTGAGCTCTCCGCCAACACCCTCCGCGCCGCCGCCCCGCTATCCTCGCACCGGCCGCCGCTAACAACCACCCCTGCTCATTCCGCAACTACCTCACCGACCGCCTCCCTCTCTCTCTATAAAAGTACCCCGGCCGGCCCCAGTCCAACCCATCCGCCGAATACCCCTTGGCCCACCTCACGGCGGTGATAGCGTCGGCGAGCCGCCATCGCGGCGAGATCCGAGGCTCTAGGCCTCGTCGCAGCGCCCCCGCGGGCCTTGCTGCTCCTGCTCCGCGCTTCGCGACGTCGAGCCATCGAACGACCCTCTTCTCCGACCACCTGCGACAACTTTCATCAACAACGACCGCATCGACTTCCTCCTTACGATTATCTTCTCCGACATCCTCCGCGACGCCGACCACTGCCGCACCTCCAGCTTCGTCTCCGACTACAGATCTCCATCGCCTCCAGCCATCGCCACGACGACGATCCCCCACAACCACGACCGCTTCTGCTCCGCCACGCCGACAACCCCCGACCATCCTCTATGTCTCCACATGAGAGGACGACTACGCCACCGTCCGCGCCACCTTCTTCGACTTCGTCATCAACGCTGCACCGACTACGGCGCCGCCTTCGTGCTATCGTCATCGACAACCCTCCAGGAGAGCCGCCACCGCCATCGTCACCAATCGACATCGACCTCACGCTCATCGTCGACAACAGCAGCCATCGCCGTCGCCTTCATCGGACCTCCACCGCTCCGCCAGCATCATCGCAGCCAGCCACCGGACTTAACGTCTGAGACCCCCCACGTGCGAGGCACGTGCGTGCAGGGGGACGTTAGCGCCCCCGTCAGCGTTACGCCACCCCCAGGTCGCGTGCTTCCCACGTGACCAGGGGTCAAATTGCAGACAACCCCCTGAGGATTCCCATATTCACTGTCCAGCTCAGCCACCCAGAGGTCACGTGCGCTGCACGTGACCCTCTGTGAATTTTGCATATGAGGCCCCAGTTTCTTAGGTAATTGCAATTAGGCCCCCTGCAGTTCATTCTTTTTTATATTTTGTTTATTTTATTTACATCTGTACCCCTGCATTCCTCGTGCATTTTTAAACCTCCACATGACATCATTTTATTTATTTAAAAATAGCACTGTATTCCTCATATAATTCTCTACATTTTGATATATTGTGGTTATTTTTATGGTTCATGGTTAATTAATTATTAATTCTTCTTTGGAAAATTGTGAAGTTTACCCACTTTGTGCTTTAAATTTCGTATTTGATTAGCCGGAGCTCCAAAAATCCCCGAAAAATCACACATTGTAGAGTTTATTTTGATTAATATTGTGTTCAAAAAATCTTTGCATTTGCATGCATATTTTGCTCTGTAAAAATCATTTTGCATATTTCATTGTTTAATTTTTAATAGGTATTAAACTCCACATTTTCGAGGTTTAGGATTTTTCTAAGATCCATCACATAGTGATAGAGCTTAAATAATTTTGGATCTTGAAAATAAGTAGGTTTAATATTTTATTATAATTAAATATTGAAAATCATTCTGTTTGCATTTAAAAATTCATAAAAAATTTAAATTGCATCCAAAAATTCGAAAAAAATTACAGTGCATTCATTTCATCATAATCTACATTATGGCCAATTTTCATATTTTTCGGACATCATTTGATTGAAATTTACATTTTAGTCCCTAAAATAGGCCAAAACCGCATTTTGCATCCCTTTATTGCATTGAAAATTCCAAAAAAAAAGACCATCTTGAAAACCGAACACGAAATTGGATAGACACATCTCTAGGTTGTTCCTTTGCCTCCTTGTGATCGACCTTGGGACTTGCCCAAGTAAAATAAACATAAAACCACTCGAATAAAATTGAGAAAATTTTGTGGTTATTTCTTGACTGTTTCCGATCGCCGCCTACAACGAACGACATTCATTATTTTCACACTCCAAAGATAAAAACATCTTCTTAACCCGGCGTTTTCGGACTCGTCACTCCTCCGTGACATTCTCATTGCAACCATATGCTTCTGCCTCTTGCCGCCATGGTCATGTGCTTCTACCATGCGTCGTTGGTAGAATGCAATAGGATGGGACGAGAGAGAGAGGAGATAATTAGGGTAGAGAGATAGAAAAGAGAGAGAAAATGAGAGAAGGTGAGACCACCAATGCCCCCACTGCGCCCCCCTCCTGCACCTTTGTTGTGCATCGCATTGATCTCCGGTCTCCTCCGCCATGCAACGCTTCCATCTCAAAGTTGCTACCGTGAGAGAGAGCGAGAAGGAATTTAGGTCGCATAGTTGTCACAATCTGTATTTAGGGTGTGACAAGATGACCAAATGGGATTTTCAAGCATTAAAACAATTTTGTTATTGCACCCTTCAATTCCAACCATGTGATTAAAAATAGATGGATGAGATTGATGGCTCACCACAAAAATGGTGAGACTCCACCTCATTTGAAGTTTCTCCTATATATATATTTATGTGTGTGTATGAAAATCAAATATCATCAAATAAAATTAAAATATTATTGAAAAATGCTATAAAGGAGGAAATAAGCCATTGTCTGTCAGCTTGACTTGACCCAAGAGAATCGAATGAGGGATAGGATTGGTGGATTTCCCAGGTTATCCTCCGTCCTTAGCTCCCGAACCGGAGTAGCCCGCGAATGTTGAGGGGAGCAAAAGAGCGAAATAAAAATCCTTATTCGAGCCGGCCTTTATTTATGGTCAGCTTGAGAAGGCCCATTTAGGTCACGTCCCTGCCCGTTGGCTTGGGGGAGGCCTGGAAACAGATGGCTCCTCACATAAAGCCAAAAGCCTATCAGATAAGAGGTGGCGGATGGGCAGGAGCAAGAGAAAAAGTCACAGAAAGCAATGTCGTGCTTTTCGAATAGGGGAATCGATCTTTGAAAAAAGTGAGTGAGGTACTAGCTAATTGGTCACTTCTACGTCTGACGCTCTCTTTCTGTTTCTTGCTCCCAATATCACCAACTAAGAAAGGTTGCTCCGACTTGTTTTGATTCTCACTGAAAGAGTGCATTTCTGACTTTAATCCTCAACTGGTTGCCCTTTTTTGATATAGTTTCTAGTTGGATGATTTAAGTCAAGTCCAGCTAACATGTTATGTCAAAGAAGTTAACGAAGCTACAATGAACCAATATATTTACAACTGATATGGATCTCAACCCTCTAACTATTATATGACAATAACATAACACTGAAAAATGTACATAGAAAAAATATGAAAATGTGTATTAAATAAATTAATGCATGAACTAAAAGCACTAAAATGTTTCATTTGCATTACAATTTGGAATAGTTATCGTCAATACCCCACTCATCATTAGTTTATTAAATATGTATGTTAATGAGACATTATAATATAATGGATTGTTATAGCATGAGCGTAAGGAGATATTTTGAAGTATAATAAATGCTCGCATTATATATATAATACAAAAGATGTAGCCAAACTCATAAAATGAAAGTACCCTCGGTCAAATGAATGTAACTTTCATTTAAAGAGATTGGATATACCTTTGAGATGAATCAGATATGTGTGAAATAATAAATTACAACTGTACATATAATGCTAAAGGTGTATAATGCTTGGGGTAAATCTTCTTAACATTTTAAAAAATAAATTACAATATTGTAATATTTTTACTTTCGTGATCTTAATTAACAAATATTATCATTCTTGCTTTCTTAGAAGATATTCTCAATTACCGTGATATTACTTTGTTTGAAGAATTGTTAACATTGAATTATAATTAATGCATGAATTAAAATGAGGCTCAGATCTATCAGTGTTTATTTTGTCTCCTTAACATCGAAAAATCGCAATATGTCCTTCACACTACATATTTGAATAGTTATCATCATTACTTCATTCATCGTTAGTTTTCTTAATTAATTATATCGAGGGAACCTTTTAGTACAATAGCTTAATTAACATGAGTACAAGGAGATATTTAGAGGTACAATGAATGTTTACATCACATATATCAGTTTTATCCCAAAGATGTAGCCAATGTCATAAGATGGGAGTATTTTAAAAAATGGATATGCTTTTGAGACGAATTCGTTATGTGTGAAATTAAATAATAAACTACAAATATACATGACACTAAATAATTTTTTAAACATTTTAAAAAATAAATGAAATATTATAATCTTTTTAATTTCATGATTTTAATTAGCAAATATTATTATTCTCGCTTCCTCAAAAGATATTCTTGATTATGATAACATTATTTTGTTTGAAGACTTGTTAAAACTGAGATGTAATGGTGCTATTTTATTTCAAGTTGATATATCATTTCCTTTATATATATCGTAGATGCAGTACCTTCTTTAAAAAACAATAAAAAAAGAAAAGAAGACATTTATTAAAGAAATTTGTACATGGTTTAAATTGACGATAAGATAATTAGATTTTCATATAATGAAATATTTATCTCATTTATATCGAAAAGCTACAAGATAGTTTACAAGAAGAATTCCAAATTATAAACCCCCCATTTCAATTGATATGATTTTACGTTACATGAAGGGAAGGCTATCGTCGTAATCTTTCTTTGGTAAACATAAAGATACATGGAAAAAAATTGTGTATGTCTTGATGTATTTTTTTAGCACATAGGTTCAGATCTTTCCTCCATAAATATCGCTCATTTGACTTCGAAAAGACTACATGATAGTTTTTTTATAACGAGCCAAACTACTTAGAAATTTTAAAAGTTAGATGTTGCGAGACTTCAAAGATAGGAAGATACAATAGATTGGTGAAGGAGAAGGTTGATGCTCAAATTCAGATTTATGGAACCATATGTTTTGCATGACCGCCAAGCAAATGAATATCTGACAATGGTCGAAGAGAATGGTAGTAGCAAACACAAACCGAAGGAACACATGACCACACAGAAGGTACTAAGATAGTGCCAACAACAACTCATGAGGAAAGCACATGAGAAGTTATGCAAGGAGGTTATCTGGGAGAGGGTAATCTACCTAATGAGTGGGTTACCTGCTTGATAACCTGATTTTGTGTTCTTGTGTTTGGATATGTGGTTTCACTATTGAGAGGGTTTGTTGTAGGGATGAATATTTTTTAGGGTCCATTCGACCCAGTTCTGTGCCCGACCCAATGAAGCTCGGCCCAGACTTGAGCCCGAGCAATAGACAGGAGAGCTTGGGCCTAAATTAAGGCCCAATTTCGATTTCTTCCTGGGTTTGGGATACGGCGTTCCCGAGCACGAAGCTTGTGGGCTGGCTCGTATACAGGCCTGCAATCGGTCTAGCCCAAACCCTAGCTGAAAGGGGGTTATGCCCGGTGCATAACAAGGGTTTGGAGCCTTTGGGCATCTTAGGGTCCGAAAACAAAGTGTACTGCGTCCCTCCCTTCCTCTTCCTCCCTACAAGCGCCCCTATACACTCACCGCCCTAGCATTATCGCCCCAGCTCCCTCTCCTCCTCACCCTCCAGTCCACTCGAGCACCCCATGTCCCATGCCTAGGCTACCTTCTCGACTCCTCCCTCCCTCTCTTTATCCCCCTCACCCCACTGCTAGGCTATTGCGCATGTGCCCTACCATCGTCACCACCCGCCTCCCTCCTTCCTCCTCACCTCTGTGGGTTGTTGCAGGTTGTTGATTTAGGGAAGAAGCTACTGAGAAGGTGTTACAAAAGATCTACGCAAAATCTTGAATATCTAAATTGTAGTGGGGACTGGAACTCACACATGCCCTGCACATAGGTCTTGATCAACTGGAAAATGGGATTGGAATATTGAGTTCCAACTGGACTATCAAATTGCAATAATGAGCTATTACAGGTTTTATATCGCTACATCATTATCTGTTGCATCATCATGTTTTATTATTTGATATAATATGATAGTGTGATTGAGGGAGATTGAAATAATATGCCATGAAGATGGAGGACACGATGGAGAAGGGAAGGGGTTCCTCGATGGATCCATCCATATTCTTATGTCCCTGATTCTAATGGATGCCTTGTTTATTTTTTAGGAATATGTTCTGATAGATTGCCTATTTATTGTACTTTTTAAAATATTTATTTCGAATTTAAGGTAAGGGATTGTACTTTTATTTATTCAATTATAGGTTCAAGCTTAAATAAGACCAATCTAAGTGTCTTAATTTTTATTGCCACTAGACTGTAATAAGGATGAATCCAGTGGACAGTAATTTTTACTGCCCCTTATTGACTTAGATAGTGGGCCAACCCGACCCAGGCCTAGTCCAAGAACTTACTAGCCGAGCTCGGTCTTGGGTTGGATTTCTCATAAAAGCTCGAGCTTGGGCCAAACCTGAGGGCCCGATAAAAGGAACCAAGCTCGAGCTGGGTTGGGCCCGTCCCAATACTCATCCCATGTTTATTGTAATGTGATTATATGCTATAATATTTTTTGTAGTAATGGATGAGAGAAAAATGGGTGATTTGATATATTAAATGATAGAGAGTGTGATTTTCAGGTGGATCCCACATGATATAGACTAAAAAATAAATGGTGGAGCCCTCTTTTCAGAGTTGGTGGTTTTGAGGGAAAACCTTGATGAAAATCTAAATCTTTGAGGAGATAACCTGCATAAGGTGCGGGTAACCTCTTTCCCAAATGCACTCTAAACCATCAGGAATCCATGTGGCAATAAGATGTGAGAAAACCTATCATGCATTTTTAAAGACAACAATCATTTTAAATGCAACAATCATCAACATTATATGTAATACTATATTTAGTAAATGAATGTTTTTGAATATTTATAGCCTCAATGATAGGAAAACTAAAGGGATATTTACACCCATAACTCTAAGTAATTTCTTAATTACCCCAGAAACCCTTTATAATCACGAATTACACCCAGGACCCTGAGTAATGCTTAACTCTTATACCCATAACCCTCGTGTTTCCCGTTAACTATAACAATATCCGTCAAACATTTTACATCTTCTAACCTTTAGGTTTCATTATTTACAAAATGAGTCCCCTTCCTCCTCCAACCCCATCCTCCTTCAACACCCACACCTCCTCCCCTTCCTCTGTCTGTCGACCACTCCAACCCCCTTCCTCCTCCAACACCCACCCCCGCCCGCTGACCACCTCCGACCCTTTCTTCCTCCAACACCCACCCCCTCCTCCCCTTCCTCCTCCGCCGACCACATCCAGCCTATACCTCCTCCCACTGATCACCTCCTTGTCCCCTCCCCTCCGTCGAAGCCCCGCCGCCAAGCAAGCATGTAAGCCCCCACCTCCCCCAGCGCCCACCACGAAGCCCTCCACAACGCCCACCCGCGAAGCTGTCGCCAACCTCGATTTTCCATACCCATAGCCTCTGCAAGCATCCCCACCACTCCCCATCGCCCACCATGAAAGCCCTCCCCAGCACCCACGCACGAAAGCCACCCCTTCATCAATCCTCGCTGCCGGTCCAATCCTTACAACCTCTATAAGCCCCCCAATCTCATCTCCCCCCAATCTTGACCACCTCTACAAGCCACCCCCCGCTGCCTGCCTCATCACCCCCCTGATGAATCTGCGATTCGTCTTCTTTATTCATTTTTTTAGCTTAAAATCCCTTATAAAATACCTGTACATAATACTAACTTCACGTTCTTACTAACTTGCATCTATGTATAAATATTATATATTTGTAAAATATTTTAACCTAAAATAAATAAAGAAAGAAAGGAAAAATAAAGAAAAGAAAAGAAGACTGTATATATGTAATAGATACAAGCTGATCCGAACCCCGAGAGAAGGTCAAGACTTGACCTGGTCGACCAGGAATAAAGTAGGAGGAGATAGGGTCCTTAATCAGAAAATCCAAAAAAAAATTGTGTGTTTTAAATACTTCTCACTTAATTTGTATATTTGTATAAAACTATCACTATTTTATTTGTATATAAATTGACCTTAAACAAAATAATGTTCAAAACAAAAGTTGTAAATAGAAATGTTTCCTAATTAATAAAAATAATTGCACAATGAAATCATGTATATAATAAAAGTAACCACATCCGGAAAAAGCTATTAAGCGATAATTGAAAGATCAATTCCGACTCCATATAAACTCAGATTGAACCAACTCACTTCCATTGTATTCTAAATTAAATTATCTTTAACCATGATTTCATAATTTTTGGAGTTACAGTTGAAAAGTTGATTTTCTGGGGTGGTTTGTGCAATTTTCCCATGTATTTGTACCTATTGTATTTTCAAATACTTGTAAATATTTTTACTAATTATTTTAAAACAAAAAATAATAAAAAATGTTAAAACAAAAAACTAATTTGCTTATGTACTCATGTATATAATGTTATATTTGTATATAGCATATGTATATATTTAATTTTCTTAACTAACTACCACAAAAAATAAAAAAATAACTTTTAATTTTTGAATAAATAAAGTGATGAAAATTCAAAAAAACTAGTTAAATTTTGTAAATATTTTTTGACGCTTATCTTTTATCTCCATCTCATTTCAAATTTTTCTTATCTCTTTATCTCATTTCAAAATTTTGAATTTCAATTCCTATCTTATTTATTAATAAGGCTCCTTCTCCATCTTTTCAACTCGACCAATCTTTGATGAGAAGAGCCCGATCTCCGAGAGTCTTCTTATCGTAGAAGGGTTCCTAGCCTCCGAGCCGTACGGTGACAGCGCGTCGGCCTTTGCCGAGGTGATCAAGGTCTTTGTCGCTCCTAAGGTGAGATCCACATCATTTTCTTCTTATCTTTCATCTGATTAACTTTGGTTTCATTTTTTCATATTTTTATTTCGTTTCATTTTTATACAGATCTTAGAATCCACCATCACGATTTAATCCGCCACCGACTTGAGTTTTCGTCTCATTTTCTCGATCTCTTCGCATTCATTTCTACTTCACACCTCCGACCACGCATGGTGGTCGGAGATCCGATTTCATCTGCCATTTCCCACGGAACTGCAATCATCCATATCTTTGTTTTGATTTTTGGGATCGAGTCATCATGCTCGCATCCTAATTTTTATAAATAAAAAGAATAAAAAAACAAAAAATGTTTTCCTTCTCTCTAATATTTGTTTTGCAGGATCATCCAAAAAATTTAAAATAAAAAAAATACATTTCTTTATTTTCTGTTCTTTATTTCAGATTTCTAAAAAATAAAAAAGTGTTTTATTTCTGTTTATATTTGAAAATAAAATAATTTAAAAAATAAAAAAGGGCAAGCGACTTCCGCCACCGAACACGCTAGCGCTGCCCCACGGGCTGTAGCTCCTCCTCTTGGAAGCCACCCCATCGCCCTCCTTCCATCGGTCCCGCGAGCCTGCACATGTCCCTGCCCTCTCCAGCTGGTCACGCGAGGGCGTGTATCGCTCTCCGCCGACCGCAGCCCGTCTCCAACATCACATCGCACCGCTCCACCACCGGCCATCCCCAGAACCGCCGCGAGGCCCACCAACCTCCACCGAGGGCGTGTCATCCTTCCTCCGCGTGCTCCGCTGCGAGCACCCAACTCCGTCGACCCCGTGTGCTTGGCGAGAAAAGGGGGTGACGCACCTGCTTGGAAACAAATGGAGAAGAGGATCCCTAGAAGAAGAGATTTCATATTTTATTTAGGCACATTACAAAGAAGCCCTTCGTTATTTCCAGATCTGCCAAAGCATCCCATCAAGTCTTATTCTGAAAATACAATTACTATCAAGTTCCTGGAGATTCCAACAATTGCAAAGAAGACCCCCAAGGCCTCAAGCACGCGCTTGACACGCTTTCACTGGGTATTTTGTGAAAATTTCCACTATTTATTCTCTTATTATGTTCTGATGCAAAAACTTCGAATATTTTCACTTCAGTCCTTACTTTCCAAACATTATCTCTGCATGTGTTTTTCAGTGAAATAAATGTTTTCTTTGGTCAATAAATTTCCTAAAAATTATGCTATGCCTCCGATGTGTTTATCTTCTTAGCATAAATTTTTCATTGCATTTTGTAATCATTTATTATTATTAAAAAAAATCCAAAACAATATATTTTCTTTTCCTAAAATCCATAAATTCATAAAAATTTGAATATTGCTCCAAAATGTCCAAAAAATTAGAGTAGTTTTATTTCGTTGTCTTTAAATTTCTGTCCAAATTTCGTGCATTAACTTTTTATAAAACCCAAAAAATGAAAAATACCAAAAATCTTTAAAAAATCATAAAAAATCCACAAAAATCCAAAAATTGCCATTTCACTTCTTGTTTGTAGATATCTATTTCTATTTTATTATAAAAATAATTGCTAGGAGTTTTGAGCATTAAAATGTTTTTAAGTTGTAAATTACTCCGGGATGTGCACTGTTACTCATTTTTGCCACTGTTTTATTTTTTTAGAAAAAATAAAAAAATATTTAAAAATTCTAAAAAAAATCCCAAGAATATTTCAAAATCTTTAAAATCCAAAAATATTTTCTTTGAATTTTTCTGAGCATTTTTTATATAATTGAAAATTACAAAAAAAGATTCCTACTTATCTTTCTTATCTTGTGCATACTGTTCTTTATGTGAAATTAAAAAATGCAATATTGAAATTACTAAAAATTTGATAATCAGAAAATAGAAAATTAGAAATAAAAAAATTAAAAAATAAAAAGATAAAAATTCCACAAAAACCAAGGATAGTTTGCCTTTGAGATTCCTACTTTTCTCTTAATTGATTTTCATCGATTATTTCAATAACTCTCGGGAATTGTAGTCTCCCCGTACAAGTGAATAAGTAGGATAAATTTCTCTTGCTCCACGTTATTCTTTGTAATTTTTTTGCAGCAAGAGAAGAAAAATAAATAAATTTGTTTGTTTGTCACAAGATTTTTGAGGATAGCAACGACCGCATTATATCATTAGTTATCAATCCTCGAGAATCACAAGCCAACACCCCCGACCCCGCCAACCTAATCACCCCTTCCCCCCACCGCCTTTGATAGTAAGAACCCCTCCCGACGAAGCCTCCCCCACCTATAAGCCCTAAAGCTCGACCCTACTAGCCTAGAAAATCCCCTACCCCATCCTTATAAAAATTCTTTTCTTTTTTTTCTTTTGACTAATCTTAGTTGTTAGATCGTGGGTTGGTTATATTAACTAACTTATATGATTGAGTTAATGAACCAAACTAACAGAAGGTTATGTGTGTAAAACAGAGCAATTATTCAGGGTCCTAGGTGTAATCCGTGATTATACATGGTTTTTGGAGTAATTAGGAAATTACTTACGATTACGGGTGTAAATATCCCAAAACTAAATCAAGTTGGAATGGTGATTTGATGTATTAAATGAGAGAGTGTGTGTGTGATTTTCGGGTGGACCCATATGATAGAGAATAAAAAATAGATGGTGGGACCCGTTTTTTGGAGTTGATGGTTTTAGAGGAAAACCTTAAGGAAAATCCAAATGTTTGGGGAGATAACCTGCATAAAGTGCGGGTAACCTCTTTCCCAAATGCACCCTAAACCATCAAGAATCCATGTGGCAATAAGATGTGAGAAAACCTATCATGCATTTTTAAAGACAACAATCATTTTAAATGCAACAATCATCAACACTATATGTAATACTATATTTAGTAAATGAATGTTTTTGAATATTTATAGCCTCAATGATAGGAAAACTAAAGGGATATTTACAACCATAACCCTAAGTAATTTCTTAATTACCCCTGAAACTCTTTATAATCACAAATTACTCCCAGGACCCTGAGTAATGCTTAACTCTTACAGCCATAACCCTCGTGTTAACTTCCACTAATTTCCCATTAACTATAATGGTATCCGTCAATATTTTACATTTTCTACCCTTTAGGTTTTATTATTTACAAATAAGTCCCCTTCCTCCTCCAACCCCCTCCTCCTCCAGCTCCCACACCTCCTCCCCTTCCTCCGCCGACCGACCACCTCCAACCCCCTTCCTCCAACACCCACCCCATCCTCCCCTTCCTCTAACCGTTGACCACCTACAGTCCCCTTCATCATCCAGCAATCACCCCCTCCTCCCCTTCCTCCTCCAGCTCCTCTCGTCGACCACCTACACCCACTGCCGACCATCAAGCACCGTCAAATGATTGTTAAGAGATGATCTCCAGCCTGAATAGGAGATGGCAATCCTTTCTCACATAGGCTAATATCTGACCAACCTCTTGATGCAAGTCCTCTGCATAGGAATAGTGATTCGGAGGTGTCAGATTAGTTAGGTCAATTGGTTGACTTAACGATATCGAGATTACCTAAGTCCTATGTTGAATGCTGTAACAGCATAGGCATGCATCCTCTGACCGGAGACAGATGTATTCCTATATGTCTGAGTATGTACATTCGGCAGACCAATAGGTTGATGGCCTAACCAAGGTCTATACACCGGTGAGCTGGTGTGCATATAAGGGCATATGAGCAATACGATCTCTCAAAGGGATCATACAGGTTCACTTATGAACCGGAAGACATGAGCTCACTCATGAGGTATTGGGGCCGATCAAATTCCATGCATGGTCGTCATGCTTTGGAATGATGACATGAATTTGAAGGTAGGATATATGCTTTGGGAAAGCATATGATCGATACCGACTCCCAATGACCAAGATTGAGAAACTTAGTGATTAAACCCTGAAGAAGACAATGTAAAATTGATCGTAATCTTCAAATTGATCATGGGTCTTCCAGTATGCAGGATGTACATGTATTAGGAATACCTGAGGGTGATGTGATCATAAACAATTGTATAACCATGACGCTTCCATTCCGAGGGAGTGATGAAACAGGTCTGGATTTTAGTGACTCCTCTCAGTAGAGAAGCAATCTGATCTTGGTCCAAGTGTTGGACATTGGTCTGAATGTGATTCAGATGCAATGAGAAGATTAGATTTGCGATCTTGATTTAATCAAGCATCCGTGGGAGGTCCGTAAGATCTGGATTTGAGATGAGATCTCAACATCCAAGTCGCTATACGTGGAACAATACAATCGCCATGTCCTTATCTCCAAGATCTGCGGAGAAAGTACATTATTCTTGAAGAGATTCAAGAATAATTCATTTGATGAACTACATATCCAAACAAAAAGGACTTGATGATTAAATTAGATTTAATTATAAAGCATGATATGAAGGAGATTCATATTGTGGGAATAATTATCCAAGATAATTAAACGAGATTTAATTATCAAGGATTGGAGAATATGTATAATACTATCCATGATATTTGTGTATTATAAATATGATTTATAATATACATATATTGAAGAAAGAGAAATTTTATAAATAGCATTTGTTAATTATTAATGTGGATTGGATTCACATTAATTAATTGGAAATGCAATTTACAAATTAGTTTGGGTTGTGAATATGATTCACATATTTATCAATGGTATGATTTAAATATTCACAAATTAATTTGGAATTATTTTGGTGGATATTTTTAATAATACACTGAGAAATAATAATATAAAATAAAAGGGAGATAAATAACCTCCAAATGAGGTGGCGTCACCAATGACATAGTCAAAGGTGACGCCTCCTCAAGTTTAGGAGTAAATTGGTTATCTCTCCTTTATTATATTAGTATCTCTTGATAATTAATTTATGTTAAATTAAATTATGTTGATAATGTTGCAACATATATTTAATTTAAATATAAATTAATGTTGTTGGTTTTTAGCCAACAACAATCTTGGCCATTGATTAATACATAGATAACCATGGCCGTTGGATCTATGTGCCTCATGGATTGAGATCCATTGGATCCTAAACTAATATAAAAGGAGGGATAACCTAGACTTTCATGGTACACAATTAAGAGTTGTAGAAGCCTACTACTCTCTCTCTCTCACACACATTCTCGCCTACCCTCTCTCTCTATTCAAGGTGGCCGTCCACTTTGTGCATTGAGAAGGAGAGTCTCTCGCATTCACCTTCGACGACTCGAGGATCTCCTTCTTCTTTGGGGCGGATTGCTCTAAATGAAGACGACGGATTTCGTTTGACGAAATCAGAGGATTCATTGCTTGGATCTTCATCGAGGATTGCGGGAGGTTCGCGTCTCATCATCACGCCCGCAAGTGCATTCTTCATGGATCAGACTTAAGACAGGAGGATCTCTTGTTTGGGATATCACGATTACAACCACATTCGAATAGGTATTCCTTATACTTTGTGGTTTGATGAAACGATCCGAGAAATGTTCTCGTGATCATGTGGTTTCATCAATTGTTAAAAAAGTTTAATTTCCACCGCATCCGGCGACTAGTGGACTAGTTGCCCCGATTGCATACGATGCGATCAACACACTTCCGTGATGTGCTTGACCATTCTCAATATCCTTCAAGTGGTATCAAATCCTTAGGTCGAATAAGGTTTTGGATATGATCCATAGACCTAGGACGACTTGGGTTTGAAAGGGTCGCGAAAGTTTTGTCGCATTTCAATTTTCGCACCTCTATCTAATTGAAATTTTCAGTATTGTTTAAATTGTTTAAACACAAAATTTGCAATTAGATTTTGTTCCTCATTAAATAAGGAAACCATAGGATCTGAGTTTATGTAATTTGAACTTCATTTGCTCAAGACATGGCCTTTTGAATATGCATGTATTCACTATTGCGGGAACTGCGGATCTAATCGCGATTAATGAGTTAATTACTATTTTGATCCGCCTCGAAATGCGTGATTTATCACTTGAGTTCTTTAATAAATCAAATTGACAATCTTAGGAAACTGATTTTGCAATTTTTGGATTTAAATTGATCGAGATAAGTTAAATTTGGTGATTGGGGGTCACTGCTGGAAATTGACATCTTTTGATCATGAACCTTGTGATAAGTCATTCAAATATGATGATGAAAATTAATTGTTAATTTTCTGAAATAATTAGTGATAAATATTTGTGAAATATTTAAAGAGATAATTATTTCATTGAATGACATTTTCCTAACCATGATGATAAGATAATTGATCTTGATCATTGGTTGACATGAATCATCAACATTTTTTTTCATGAAGAACCTTAGTTTATCCTACAATAGTTGTAGGATAATTTTACATGAAAAACCCTCTCGCTTGAATAGGATTGGGGATTTGTTTAGCAAATCTCCTTATAATATAATCAAAATTGTTTTGATGTATATTATATGGTATAATTTCGGTTGAAAAACCGATGAGCATCTCAAAGTACATGATGATCTATCTGGCATTATCCTTTCCTGAGATGGATATGGTGCCTAGTCGGAGAGCATTGGGGTCGTGGGTTTGAATGTATGTGTTCCATCCCACTCTCGTCGGTATTGGCCATGACAACGGGTAGGGACTCAATAATGTCGGAGAAAGTCAAAGTGTATTTTTCTAATTATTAAAATTCTAATAATACGTACTTTGAGATTATACCTAATATTCAAGTAATAATCAAGTTTGTTGATTGATGATTGGATTTATGATTAATTTAATGTGATTAAATTAATTATATCTAATAAACACTCTATTATGGATAGATGTGTATTTCCCTTGGAAGAGTTAATTATGTGAATATGATTCATGATTATTAATTATTTCAATTTGAATATGAGGTGGAGGATCACATAAGTGACATCCATGGTCTCCCATCAAGGCAAAGGATTCCGTCGCCAGATGTTGTATATAGGAGACGCCTGTCCGAAGTGACAGATCCTATATATGATTTATTTGGATCGGGTTCTTTGCTTCTCGAAGAGTAAGGTGGTATACGTAGTGACCCCAATATCGAGTCCTCATATTATTGGGGCGATATTGGATTGCGTATAGCGAGTATTAAGCTTGTTGACGGTTGGTTCAATTAACAATGTGTCAACATCATCTTAGGGGTGGTGGCCTGGGTGTTAAAGACCGAATTGGGAAATGCAAGTTGGACTTGCACGACAGAATGAGTTCCTGCTTCTTTTTATCGGAGTCACAAGTTCTCATATTATTGGGATGTGACAAAGATAGGAAAGGAGATCCCAGATCTTGCTTGAGATATATGGGTAAGTATATCTCTTATTTTGAAAGATAATAATGGAATAATCTTTCAAAATTGACATAGCAAGACAAATTTGATTTAAAATGCCTTAATCAAATATCTTAAAGTGAATATATATTTATATTCTAATATAGTGCATTCTTAATTTCAGAAAATGAAGTCCATGAACCCACTTAGCAGGCTCCTGGAGGTCAACCAGTTGATCGGGCCAAATTATTCGGAATTCATTCAAAATTTGGATCTTGTCCTATCTGTGGAGCGCGTCTCTTATGTGCTGACCAAGAATAAGATAGCAAACCCTAAGACTGCAGAAGATAAATCATATAATGAGAAATATGATGAATATCATAATCTGGCAAGGTGTTATATCCTTGGGTCATTGTCCAATGTGCTTCAGAAGCAACATGTGGAAATGAACCTTTGCAAAGAGATCATGCTGAATCTGAAGGAAATGTTCAGTGACATAAACCGCACACAACGTTACAACATGATGAAATAGCTCATTCGCTGCAAGATGCAGGAAGGGACCTCTGTCAGATAACACATACTCAAAGTGTTTGGGTACCTCTCTGAATTGGAAACCCTGGGAGCCTACTTGGATTCTGACATGCAGGCTGATTTTATTCTCCTGTCGCTCCCTAAGTCTTTCAACAACTTTGTTGTATCCTATCACACGAGCAAAGGTGATTTCACTAACGCTGGGTTGTTAGCTGCATTAAAGTCTGCAGAAGACATCACGAGGAAGGACGACCCCTCTACTAGTGTAGTGGTTGCACAAGTAAAAGGAAAGTGCGTGTGATGCCCCTTCCATCTCGGATCTGGGATACCCGTTTACATATCACCCGTACTATCATGTTTGCTAAGGATCGCATTAGAGTACTGAAAATTTGGGGATTTTTTTAATGACATTCACAATTTTAATAATAAGCCACAGATCTACAGTATGTCACAGTTATATTGCATAATTTTCCATAACAGTTAACTTGTAACAACATAAATTGCATTATGTACATGCATCTCAATTATATCAGAAGAGAAATAAAAAGCATAAAATATCTCGAATAAACTATCGCATGCGTACCTGATAATTGTAACTGCAGAAGCTGATGTTCAACTCTCCCAATACAACGGTGCTGGTATTTTGCCTGCAATCCATGGAATAGGAAGAAAAGAACATCAACAAATGTTGAGCACATCTAATTTATAAAAATAACAGGAAATTTAGTGGTTCCAAAAGAAAGCAAGTAATTTGGCCTTGACAATTAAAATTTAAAGCTACTTGCAATGAAACAGGCTTTCAAGTTGTTTGGTACGTAAAACCCCATTCTACTCATCCTACACTAATTACCCACATTAATCATTGATATGCAAATATCATATGGTCCATATTTAAGTCATTGCCTTTCAATTTGAGAATGTGAATGATGAGACTTTGATATGATCATTATCTCTATTAAATGCTTATAATGATGATTAAGAATCTTGTGGATTAATCATAGTAAGGGTATATGATGGATCCAGGGTTTTGATTCTTTTCTTGTTGATTTTCTAAAGCTTAGTGGATAGTTTGTGGTCTTGGTCTGGGTAAGACCTCACACTATGACTCTAAGGTAGTAAGGAAGGCTTAGGGTTGGGGTGCCTCCGTAGGCATGCGGTGGAGTAATTTGCATCCTAACTAAGTTCCCAATACGTCCAATAGCTATTTCAACCAACTGCGATAGTAGCTTGTAGTCTGATAAGGATGATTTTCATGATATGGTCTTTTCTCTTTGTCGGGAATTATTGGTAGAAAAGTAACTAGCTCAACGGAAACCAACTCAACTGTAACCAAGCTTCCATGTAACCAATTCAACTGTAATTCAACTTTAGCCAAACTCAATTGTGACTCAATCCAATCTCAAATGTAACTTTTCCAAATTCAATTGTAACTGATTCAGATGTAGCCATAGAGGATTCAGATGTATAAATGGATGATTCGGATGTAGTATCGCCAAGTCTGCTGGCGAAAAATAAATAAAACTCAAGCGGTGAGGTAGCCTAAAAAAGGCTCTTCCGTCTCGTCCTCTAATTGGAAGGCGGTCCAATAGAGGGATAGGTCTACTCCAAAACTACGCCACTGAGACGGGTGAGAGAGACTTTCTAGAAAAGTCGCTCTAAAAGAAAAACCGGCCCGACCGGTACGGGCTAACGAGCTCGAAAAACTAAAACCAAGGGTCCTTCAGCCTAGGTACCCTAAAGAACAAGGGTCAGCAGAACTGGTCTTTAAAAGAAAACCTATGGATCCCAGAGAGGCGTAAAAACTGCGAGCGCTCGCGAAAAAAACCGAGAAAAGACTGGGATCCTAGACCCGCGCATTAAGCGACCGCTGCCCTAACTGGGCTTCCTATCTCCCGCCCAGCTGAGGGTCACCGCGCCCTCGCATAGTCAGGTATGAAGGTCACCATGACCGGCACTCAATATTTATCAGTCTTCATTGGAGCATGCTGAAATTAAAACTTAAGATCAATATGAGGATGAAGATCATTTGACAATGATCTAGCATCAAGCTTTGGACATTTGTTTATTGATTTGATCAATAGACTAGTAAGAGATGAAACTTTAGAATGTCTAAAATTTCAAAACTTACATACTTATGAATATTGTATTCAAAGTAAAATGTCCAATACACCCTTCTTAGGGAAAGGTGTAAGATGCCAAGGTATTCAGGATCTCATGCATATTGATGTATGTAGATCATCTATATCATAGTAAACATTATGGATATGTGATATCTGTTGATGATTATGTATGATATGAGATTTCTTCTCTTCACCTAAGAAACCTTTGAAATGTTCAAAGATTTCATTATTTTTGGTTTAGAACCAAAGTTTGAAGGAAGATAAAATGAATTTGATCTAATCTAGGTAGCAAGTACCTACTAGATAAATTCAAAGAATACCTTATAGAGATATGAATATCACTTCTATCTCAATCCTCCTAACACACCTGAACTCAATAGAGTTATAGGTAGATACAATTGGATCATGTGTGACATGATCTTATCAATGATGAATTTTAGCATAATTATCGCTTAGTTTCCAGGTATATATGTGTAGAAGAGACTACAATATATATGCTTAATATGATTCCATGCATGCAAGCTGGAATCTAGCACTTGAGAGTGCTACTTCATTAGAAAAAATAAAGGATGGTATTGGATACCTACTTTATGACCTTGAGATTCTTAAAATATCTCATCTCTGAGAATGTGATTCTTAGATGTTGAGACTCTTCAGAATCAAGATAAAAATGAAGTGTAGGAACTCATTTAATCTTGAGAAGATAATGAGGCTCTTGAAATTGGAAACTAAGAGGACAATAATTAAAATGAAACACTAATACCTCTTCAAATGAGTTTGAGGATGGATTCCATGTGTCAGAGAAATCTGACAATGATTGAACTTCATGTGATGAAGCTTCTGAAGATCATAGCATGGATAGATGGATGTTAGCAATAAAAGTCTAATGTAGACTTCATATGCAAGTGTTGTATATGGACCCTCGTGGATCCACCTATATGGGTAAAACCTGTAAAGGTGTAAATGGATCTTCAAGAGAAAGGGAACCTGATGAGAAGGTAGAGACCTTCAAAGCACGGTTCGTAGCCATGAGCCACACACCGGAAGAGAAGACATTGCTTGCAATGAGACTTGCTCTTCGGTGACCATGCTTAAAATCATCAAAATATTTCTAACCTTAGCTACACAACTTGACTATTGCATCTTCAAGATGTAAGTCAATATTGCATTCCTCTACGAATACCTCTTTGAGGATATTCACATGAAGTAGCCCCAGGGCTTCATGGTTGAGGAAAGCAAGGTGTGCAAACTAAGGAATCCATCTATGGACAAATAAGCTTCTTGAAGTTGGACCATAAGATTTGATGGAATTATAATTGTTATGATTTTAGATAGAATCTTGATGAGCCATGTGAAGCTTAGTGGGAGTGCCTTTGTGTTCATCTTGCTGAATGTAGATGATATACTGATCATTTAAAATGATATAAGGATAATAATAAGTGTTTTATTATCTGGTTGTTCCATAACTTGAGATATGATCTCAAAGATACCTCTTAGATCTTAGTTCTGAAGATGTTCAGGAGCAAAGAGAAGAGGGTATTGGGATTGTCACATTAATAGTACATCTTGGACATATTCCATTTTATGGAAAATTCCACGAAAGGCTTCCATCCCTTATGATATGGTACTGACCTATCTAAAGGGATAGCACCTCAAAGAGTTGAGGAAGTGAATGCTAGAATTACTTGTCCTTAAGCATCAGTTATGAGAAGCCGGGTGTATGCTAGATGTGTACAAAAGCCAGATGGCTGCCATGCAGTGGGAGTAGTAAACTGTTACTAATCCTACTATGGAAATAAAACACTTGGTTGCAGTAAATGCAAAATCTTCATAGATGACAAGATTTTTGAGATAGTGATCTCGAAGTCTTATCTTCAAAAACTTAAGACTTTATAGATAGAGATCTAAAAGGTCTTAATTGTGGATACCTTAAGAGATAGTGATCTCCAGGAATAAGGGTATTCTGATAATGATTATGGAAATACTGGTTATGATAATTATTAAGCTATAGTGTTAAGAACACTATAATAGCTTTAACAAGGTTGAGTATTGGTTGCATGAGATGCAACAATCGCATTAGATGCGAGCACTGTTGCTGGGGATATGTAAGTGCCGTAAAAGGACTTGGCATAGTCTCGCGGGAACAGAGTGACTGATCAGCTTACCTAGCTATTTTCTAAATAGCCTATGATTGTCACATGAGTGTGGGTTTAAATGATTAGCCCATCAATGGCTCTTTGGGCTAGTGGGAGATTGTTGGACATGCGATCCCACGGCGTGCCATTATGCAATAAATGTTATTGCAATTCACTCCTTAAAACTGAAATAAAGAGTAAATAATTTGCATAATAGGTCCCTTAGTACAATTAGGGTTATGTACCATGGCCATCTTAATGATCATACAGCTGTTAATTCAATTATTGAATCATAGAGGCTGGTGCTTAGATGAATATCTAATGAGTTAGATTGAGGACTCATCGAGCACCGTCAAATGATCGTTAAGAGATGATCTCCAGCCTGAGTAGGAGATGGCAATCCTTATCTTTAAAGGTTGATATCTGACCGACCTCTTGATGCAGGTCCTCTGCATAGGAATAGAGATTCGGAGGTGTCAGATTAGTTAGGTCAAAGAGTTGACTTAACGAGATCGAGATAACCGAAGTCCTATATCATATGCTGTCATGATATAGGCACGCATCCTCTAACCGGAGACAGATGTGTTACTATATGTCTGAGTATGCTCATTTGGCAGACCAATAGGTTGATGACCTAATCAAGGTCTATACACCGGCGCGTTGGTGTGTATGTAAGGGTATGTGAGTAATACGATCTCTCAAAGGGAACATACATGTTCATTCACTGAACCGGAAGACATGAGCTCACTCATGAGATATTGGGAAGAATCAAATTCCGTGCGCACGGTCGTCTCGCTTTGGAAGCTTGACTGAATTTGTAGGTTTGATATATACTTTTGGAAAGTATATGATCAAGACCTAGATATGATATATGCTTTTGGAAAATATATGATCGATACCGACTTCCAATGATCGAATGAGAAACTTACTGATAAAACCATGAAGTAGACAATATAAAGTTGATCAAATACTTCAGGTTTAATCTAAGTCTTCCAGTGTGCAGGATGTACAGGTATTGGGAATACCTGAGGGTGATGTGATCATAAACGATTGTATAACCATGACGCTTCCATTCCTAGGGAGTGATGAAACGGGTCTGGATTTTAGTGACTCCTCTCAGTAGAGAAGTGATCTAATCTTGGTCCAAATGTTGAACATTGATCTGAATGTGATTCGGATACAATAAGAAGAATAGATTTACAATCTTGATTTAATCAAGCATCTATGGGAGGCCCACGATCTGAATTTGAGATACGATCTCAATATCCAAGTCACTATACGTGGAACAATACAATCGCCCTGTCCTTATCTCCAAGTATCTGCGGAGAAAACGCATTATCCTTGAAAGAGTTCAGGGATAATTCTATTGTTGTTATATGTATCCGAGCATTGAGAAAATGGATAATTAAATGCGATTTAATTATCATGATTAATATAAATTTGATTCATATTATAAAGAGAGCTATCTTAGATAATTAAATGTGATTTGATTATCAAAGATGTAAATAATGTGAATATGATTCATATTATTTGAACACAAGAGAATAGAGATCCAAGATGATTAAATGTGATTTAATTATCATGGATATAAATAATGTGGATAGCAATATCCATATTAGTCATATATATTATAAATGTGATTTATAATATATAAGAGAGAGATGTTTGTAATTTACATTTATTAATTAAATGTTAATGTGAATTGGATTCACATTGGACACTAAATTGAAAATGTAATTTACATTTTATTTTGGGTTGTGAATGTGATTCACAAAATTTCAATGGCAAGATTGCAATGTATCAAAATAATTGTGAATTATTTTTGTAGAATAATTTGCAACAAAAGTTGTTGCATAATCTTGGAGATTACATTAAAGAGATGAGAGCCACCTTCCATGTATATGGAGTGGACGACCACCACTCCTATTAGGAATGTGTGGCCGTCCCCTCCTTCCAACATGGAAGGAGGCACTCTCTCTCCTATGATCTCCAAGAGATCTTGATTTAATTTGGTAATTAAATTATGTTGATTTATCAACATATATTTAATCTAAATTAAACTAATTGTTGTTGGTTTTACCAACACAAATCTTGACCATTAAAAGAAACACAATCAATGAGAGCCATTGGATTTGTGTTGTCCCATGGATTGAGATCCATGGATCCCAAAACCCTATAAAAGGAGAGGCACCCCATTGCTCTTCTTTACACACAATGCTTGAGAAGCATATATATATATATATATCCCTCTCATGGCCGTACACCATGGATGCCCTAGAGAGGCTCTCCATTGCCGCGGCATAGTCGTTATGCTGCCCGATTGTTTGCTCGAGGATCTCTGTCTCCTTCGGTGCGTCTCGCTCGTGAAGAAGATGCCGGATCTCGTGTGTCGAGATCAGGAGATCCTATCTCTTGGATCATCAACATGGAGTGCGAGAAGCACGCGGTTCATCCCCGCGCTCGCAAGCGTCTCCTCCGTCGGATCGGACATGAGACAGGAGGTCTCTTTGTTTAGAGACTCGATCGCAACCACGCTTCAAGAGGTAACCCTAATACTTGTTTGTGGTTTAGACGAAACGATCCGAGAAGTGTTCTTGGATCATGTGGTTTCGTCGCATGAAAATTTTTAATTTCTGCTGCATAGAACAACTAGTGCGACTAGTCGTTCTTCGACGTATCTGATACGACGATCACGCTTCCGTGATGCGCTTGAGGATCTAACAATATCCTTCATATACTTTAGTCGTAACTCGTACTTTTGTATTTTTAATAAATATGACTAAAAACACTATTAAATTCATTAAAATCATTTAACAAAAATATATCTATTATCCTCATAATTCGTTTTGTATATATTGATTGATAAACAATGTAAAAATATTTTTTTGCAAAATGTTTGAAAATCTTTTTTGAAAAATCTTTTGAAAACTATTTGGAAAATGTTTTGTTAAATATTTTCAACCTTTATAAAAATATTTTGCTTGAAAGATTTCTTTTCTTTGTGTGAAATAAAAATATTTGAAAAAAATGATTTGCAAATGGTTTGAAAAATGGTTGCAAAATTATTTTGAAAGATCTAAATATATTGTTTGAAAAAAAACCTTTGCAAAATGATTTTCAAATGTGTGTAAACATTTGTAAAAGTTATTTGTAAATACTATTTTGGACTATAGTTTTGAAAAATTGTTGTAAAATCATTTTCAAAACATGTTTGCGGAATATATACATCTCCTTGAAATTATTTATTTACTATATAAATTTATCTATAAAAACGATCGCATATTCCCAGTAAATTCTTAAAAACCTAAACTCTTGTAAATATAAGATGCATCCCCGTGTAAATATTTGTACCGATTTTTAGCAAAAATCTTTTCTTTTCAAAAATCACAAAAACATTTGGAAATTTTTTTGAAAAACTCCAAAAGATGTTTTGCATCATATTTTTCAAAAATCCATAATAAGTTCAAAAGTTTGAAAAACTACATCACAAACATATTTTCAGCATTGTAGATAGCATTTGCATAACTCAGCCAAGGCCAGTCCCAAGCCTGGGTAAATGAGGAGGGTTGCGTTAGGTAGCCGACAACTAACGCAAAATACTAGGATACAACTTCTGAAATAATATTTTTTTTAAATATTATTTAGGAATTTGTCTCATGACAGTCGAATCTTTTCAACATGGATTTAAGCAAACATATAAATTTCATTGGGGCATTTCCTACTTGCGACACGTGACATCACCTGAATGCAATGAAAAATTGGCATGGGTCGCTACATCGCAGCCTGGATGTAGTTCAAAATGTGCAAGGGTTCTCGCATGAGGAACTCATGCTGGTAATTAAGCTACTTCTGCTACATCACCGCCCAAATGCAGTCTAAATTTTGCAAGGGTTCTCACATAATGGACGCATGCGAGCAAAGTAGTTAGTCCAAAATATATTGCAACGAAAGTTGCAGATTGGTAGTTGGAATATTGGCACTTTAACTGGAAAATTGATGGAGACTGATGATACGATGGAAAGAAGGAAGATTCATATACTATGTCTTCAAGAGACTAAATGGGTTGCTGAGAAAGCAAGGGAGATCGAGAAGTCTGGCTTTAAACTTTGGTATTCATGTAAAGATAAGGGTAGAAACACTGTTGGGGTGGTTGTTCATAAATATTTGAAGGATTGCATGGTTGAGGTGCAAAGATTCGAGGTTCTGATTATTATGCTAAAATTGGTGCTTGAAGAAGAACTTCTGAATATCATCTCAGTTTATGCACCACAAATTGGTTTAGATGAAAGGACTAAACAAGATTTTTGGGAGGATTTGGATAAGATTTTGCAAGGAATCCCACAAAGAAAGATGATTTGCATAAGTGGAGATCTTAATGGACATGTAAGAAAAGATGCTTCAAGATATGCTAGTGTCCATGGAGAACATGGTTTTGTGGATAGAAATGAAGAGGGAAAAGTCATTTTGGATTTTGTAACAGCGTATGATCTTTTCATTGCAAACACTCTCTTCAAGAAGAGGGAGGAACATTTAATTACTTATAAGAATGGGCCAACTAGAACACAGATAGATTACTTTACGTTGAGGAGAAGAGATCGCTTGTGTTGTAAAGACTGCAAAGTAATCCCAGGAGAGAGTTTGACATCCCAATCGCTTTTTAATCTTGGATGTATAATTAAAAGGGCTGGTAAAGAAAAGGAGGATTCCTAAGTTCACTAGAAATAGTAGAAATAGATGGTGGAATCTTCCACTGAAGCAATTGAGCTTTAGGGAGAAGGTTTTAGAAGACTTATCTTGGGACTGTAGTTAAAGTGCAGACGAGATGTGGGAGGCAGTAGCACCTTGTATTCGAAAGGTAGCCAAAGAGATGCTAGGCGAGTCAAAGGGAGGAGCTCCAGGTCAAAAGGAGGCTTGGTGGTGGAGTGAAGTGGTGCAAGAGAAGCTAAAAATTAAAAGATCATGCTTTAAAGTTATGTCTAAGGATAGAACAGAGTAAACTATGATAAACTATGAATTATCGAAGAAGGAAGCAAAGAAGGCTATAAGCGAAGCTAATTCAAAAGCTTATGAAGTTTTGTTTAAAAATCTCGACTCTAAGGAGGGGCAGAAGGATATATTCAGGTTGGTCAAAGCAAGAGAAAGAAATACCAAAGACCTTTCTCAAGTAAGATGCACTAAAGATGAGGATGGTCACGTGCTTCTTACTCAGAAGGATATAGAGACTAGATGGGAGCAGTGCTTCCATAAACTTTTCATTGGGGAAGGAAATAGAGATATCACTTTGGGTGATCTATCTAGTAGTGAAAGTTACTTGAATCATGCAAGTTATAGATGGATACAAAGAACGGAAGTAGAGGAGGATTTGAAGGTTATGAGACATGAGAAAGGTGCAGGATCGAATGACATCCCTGTAGAAGTATGGAGGGTTTTAGGTGAGCTTGGTTTGACTTGGCTTACGAATCTATTCAATGTTATTTGGAGAAACAAGAAAATGCATGAAGATTGGAGGAGGAGTATCGTGGTGCCTCTTTATAAGAATAAAGGAGACATTCAAACATTTTCAAATTACAGAGGTATAAAGCTAATGAGTCACACTGTGAAAATTTGGGAACGTGCGATCGAAAGGAGGTTGAGACAAGTTTCCAACGTAAAAGAAAACCAATTCGGATTCATGCCAAATCGCTCAACTATTGAAGCCATCCGTTTGCTGAGGAGAACAATGGAGATTTATAAAGCTAAAAGGAAGAACCTCCATATGATCTTTATTGATTTGGAAAAGGCTTATGATTCTGTCCCACGAGATATATTGGGGAGAGTTTTAGAGAAGATACAAGTACTTGCCCTATACATTAACCTCATACAGGACATGTATGATAGAGTTTTATCTTGTGTAAGGACCCCGTCTGGGAAGACTGGCTATTTTGACATCAACATTGGTTTACATAAAGTTTCATCTTTGAGTCCATTTATTTTTACTTGATTATGGTCCAGTTGACAAGTCACATTCAGGATGAGTTACCTTGGTGCATGTTATTTGCAGATGATATTGTCTTGATTGACGAGACTAAAGATGGAGTAAATGAGAAGCTTGAGTTTGGAGACATGACTTGGAGAATAAAGGATTTCGTATTAGTAGGTCTAAGATGGAATATATAAAGTGAACCTTTGATGGAAGCAATGGCGAAGGAATCGATGTGAAGATTGGTGATGATAACATTCAGAAGAGAGATTCTTTCAGATATCTGGGATCTATTTTGCAACATTATGGGGAAATGTTACTAATAGAATAAATGCAGGCTGGCTGAAGTGGAGAGGAGCCTCTGCGGTTCTCTGTGATAAGAAAATTCCTTTAAAAATTAAAGGAAAGCTTTACAAAGCAGCATCCATGAGACCTGCTATGCTCTATAGATCTAAATGTTGGCCTATGAACCATAGACATGTGCAAAGAATGGCTATAGTAGAAATGAAAATGCTAAGGTGGATGTGTGGAGATGCACGTAAAGATCAGATTCAGAATGATGCAATCCGAAAGAAAGTTGGTGTAGCTCCGATCGAGGATAAGATGCGTGAAAACTGATAAGATGGTTTACCGTCCATTCTTCTCTTTATCCCCTCCTCTTGAGATGGTTGTCACTTGAACTTAGAAGGGAATACCCCTCTCCTTAAGGAAGGAGTTGTTGGATTGGGAAATCACCGGGTTGTCATGTTGGAGAAGTCAGTCTCTTTAACATTTCAGTTGGTGGGATCCCCTATCACATACACTGTACAAGTCAGATTCATGGTCATAAGGGTTTACGTATGAGTTGAAGTATTCTAACCTGGCTATTGAAGGGACTTGAGGAGAGTTTTGGAATTCTCGAAGGCTATTGTATTTCAAATCTGATTCCTAATAAGGTTTTGCCTGCACTAAAATTCCAAAGGTCTGACTTAAGCTCCTAACTTTGATTTTGTGAAGACAAGTTTGACAATTAAACATAATCCACTTTCTTTTGTTTTCTTTTCTTTGTTTTTTATGCACTTATTGCATAAGTGTTTGCTAGGGACTAGCAAAGTCAAGTATAGAGAGGTGATGAATCTCCCTTTCATCACCTTTATTCTATCATTTTGGCCTTAACAACCCTAGTAAATGCATGGAAATACCCTTAATTTGCATAAATTAGGATCCGTCCCTTATTGTATAAATATTGTATAAAATACTATTTTTAATGCCAAAATTATATAATAAAGAAAAGAAAAGAAAAGAAAAAAGAATAAAATATAAAAGATATTGCTTACCCTAAACTGTGAGACCTACGCATCTCGATGATTAGGTCGACAAGGAATAAAGAAGGTGGAGATGAGGGTCCAAAATAGAATAAAAATCTCATTCATTAATTCATTATTTATGCATTTTGGGACCTTTTTTTCAATTTTTATACCTCAAATAAAGAAAATCCGTACATTAAATTTATAGATAATAAAATATAGAAAAATGAAAAATTCGATTTCACACAAAAATAATAAACGAAGTAAAAATTACACTCTGAATAAAACTCCAAAATCTCAACTTCCTAGACCCATATCTCTAAAATAAAACTCAAAATATATAAAAATCACCTTTAATTGTATATATTTTTTAATGAGATATTTAATGATGGTGGTTTCATATTTTTTGGAGTTAAGGTGGGAATGTTAGGTTTTGGACCCCTATTATATAATGTACTCGATTAAAATAATCTTTTTATTTATTATTTATTAATTTTATATTTTTATAATTTTTTAAATATTATTTATAGTATATACACATATTAAAACTATAATAAAACCCTAAATAAAACATTAAAATAAAATAAAACATAAAAATATACAAACGAATATACAATAACTACACTTATGCAATAAGTATACTTATTTATTTAAGTATAAATATTATATCAGGAAAATATAATTCAAATATATTTATGTATATAAAAATAATTTATAAATATGTAAAATACAAAAGGAAATAAAAAAACAAAAATAGAAAATAAAAAAATACACAAAACATAGATAAATATACCTATAATTCACCCCTAAAAAGTAATTTGTAATTAAAAAACTCTAAAAAATAAATAAAAATAATTATAAAATAATATAAAATAATAAATAATTTTTTATAACTTTATTTTAATAAAATCTTTTACTATTTATTAATCATTTTAAACCTTTTTAAGTTTGGTTTTCTTAGTTGGCCTACGTGGACCAACAATGTGTCCCACAAGTTGACCTAAGGTGAACTCTTTGGACCTACTACCTGGCCCTATCATACTGGCTTTTCCCCTCATTTCTCAAATTTCTACCTGTTGCTACATTGCTCGAGGTGACTTTTACCCCTCATGAAAATTGTCTTGTGTACATCCACCATCCAAGCCTAGACGTCTCCTAGGGCATATCTCCTTCGATTTGCCCTAGATTTTGCGTCGAAGGTCATGCCTCCACCATCTTGTACATAACCATCTACTTGACTTTCCTCCATTTTTTGAGTCTATGTTGGCCATCGTTCCTCCCCCCTCTCGTGTCCCAATAGTCGAGGGTTTGTGACAACATTCACGCTATGCATTGAGGGAGATCGAGGGAGGCGGTCTTGGGTGATCTCCACCACATCCAGCGAAGCTCCACCGCCGATGTATTATCTTGTGGTCTTCCAGCCATTGAGGTTTGATTCCTTTAACTCTTTAGATAGATGTTGTGTTTAGATGTATTTTTATGCTTTCATTTGTCATTAATTATGCATTTAGCTCGTATATGTAGTTCACCCCTTAATGAAGCTCTTGAGCTCCGGCCACCATCTTGATCACCTTCATTCCCATCTCTGACATCCACCAAATAACAACCAACACCCCTATTGTCCCCAACCGCATCGTTTCTATCCTATGCAGGTGCGAAGGGGGGGGGGTATAAACCCCATCTGCGACCCAAGAACGAGCTCCAGGTAAGGAGGCTCCAAAGATGTTGATACTTGGGGTTAAGGGCATTCTGAAGATACCTGCAGGTGCGAATCAACTCAGCGAGCTATTCTACATCTCCGCACCTACTGGGAGTGAAGGAGCAAGGATTTTTCTCGGATCAAAGCAACTAGCAGTGTAGTTCTTATGTGTTCTTCCTGAACACCTCTGGTCGTTCGATCAGGCGTAGTTCTTGGTGAAGATCAGGAAGCATCAGATCAAGCAATTCAACACTCTCCGATCTAAATTAGTGATCTAATCTAAGACATCTCCTGTGAAGCGGTATCACACAAGGCTGGCGTGACGCGTGTCAAGTGAGCAGCTCCCCGTCAGTCCATAAAGAAGCTAAGTGGGGGGTAAACCTTGAATTTTTGAAGTTTTTATATTTTCTTCTGTAAAGTAATTAACTAGCTTAAAAATTTTTGTAAAATTGCAGGAAAGTCCTCGAACTTGCATGTATTTGCATATCGGTCCCTTGCTAACGCATCTCACGTGGCCATCCACGTGAGGTACGTATATTTTGTAGAAAGTCTTTTGATATTTTAGGCTATTTATTTTTGGTACTAAAATTCGAATTTAGTTGTTTAATTTTGTTATATTTGCAAAGTGGCCCTCAAGTTTAATTTTATTACATATATGCCCCTACTAGAGCATGAATTTTCAAGTGATTTTTTTATTTATTTAAATTAGCATTTGTGCTTGTTAAAATCCCAAAAAATAGAATTAGGTCCATGTTGCATCCTAGATAAATGCCATATATTTATTCTTGCATTTTAACACCTATTAATATTTTATAAAAATAAAAAAGAGTACTTAAAATCCCTGTTTAACTTAGAAAATTCCGAAAAAATATAAAATCTTTTTGAAAAATTCCAAAAAATATTAGTTATGCTTATTTATTTTTTCAAGACTAACCAAGCCCTCACCCATACCGCCTTCCAGGATATGCTAAATGATTCGAGGAGGAGGACATATGAGCAGGAAGGCAGAAGAGAGGATTATATAAACAGTGAGAATGATTTCAACTTGAGAGCTGCAAGAGATGAATTTTTAGTAGGTGGACCCCAGTATGAGAGAAGGGAGGCACGACCACTATCGCCAAATCCAATTCTAAAGCAGGCGTACAATCCCGGAGCGGATCTTAACACAAAGTGGATCCGAATTCCTCCAATTCATGCCCACTTCGAGATGGAGCCGCAGTTTCTATCGTTGCTTCCTACTTTCCATGTGAATACTACATAAGAACCATACATCCACCTAAAAAAATTTGGTTGCATCTGTGCCAACGCTCCCTACCCCAATATTCCGTTGGGTGTGGTCAAGAGCCTTTCCTTTCAGCCTCCAGGATAAGGCCTTGTATTGGGTCGTTCACTTGATGAAGGTAGTTACGACCTGAGAGGAGTTAAAGTGAGCATTTCTCCACAAGTTTTACCCTCTCGATCATCTAAACCAGATGCATGCCCACATCTCCAATTTCTGCCAGCAACCCCACGAGACCATACATGAAGCGTGGGAAAGTTTCAAGGAACTGGAGGACAAGTGCCCCCACCATGAGATTCCGAAGACCAGTCTCGTGCAACACTTCTTTGGTGGGTGATACTTGAAAGACAAAAGCTCATTGATGCTGCCTGTGGTGGCTTGCATTTCAACAAGAACGAGGATGTCGTATGAAACATTTTTGAGGAGATGGACAAAGGAGAGGCCACTCAATCCTCGTTCCGTGCATATATGAAGGTATCCACCACCACTAGCAAGTCTATTAACATGGCTAGTCACGCTGAAGACAAGGATGAGAGCTCCAACATTAACATCATTGGGAGCCACTTGTCCAAGGTGGATATCCTTGATAAGAGGTCATAGGACCTCGAGAAATTATCAATCATTAAGAAGAGGACCAAGAGCTTGGAAAAGCTTAACTTCATTTCCCAACAACTGGAGCAGCTTGTCCGATCATTGAATGCCAACGCTTGCAACTATGTGTTTGCCACTACTAAGACATCCACTGAGAAGAAGGAGCCATCACTGAACTAGTCTCCTCAGTCGAGTGCACCGCAACCCCAACCTGTTTAGCATGTGTAATACATGCAGGTTCTAGAGCAGCCCCTGTAGTCCCGGACACAGATGGTTGTGTATCAACTAGAGCCCAAGCCTGCCTATTCTAAGCAATTCTCCCTACCTCTGTCACTAATTTAGGAGATTAATGGTGTGTGGAATAATGATTCTCATCCTTAGGGACATTCTCTGAGTCTGAACATGGGCAACATGACCTATCACCAGTAGTAGGAGCAGGGTAGAAGACCCTACCTACCCTATCACCACTAGCAGCCTCCTTATCAAAGAAACACCTCGAGGCAGAACTATCACCAATGTCCTCAACAGTTCGGATATTACAATTAAGGGTATCATCAACAGCAGCTGTCTATCCAATCGCATCCTCAGTACTCACAGTATTCCTCTCATCCTCCTCCTCACCAGTTCTCTCAAGGATACCAGCCACAATCTCACCAGCCTTATCAACATCAGAAATCCAAACATGGGAAATCTTCTAAGATTCTACCAGTAAACCTGGCCCTTGCCTTTACTGAATAATTAATGAAAAATATGGATGATATGAACCAGAAGATCGACGATCTAACAGCCGTGGAAACGACCATTCCTGCTTAGGTTGAATCAAACGTAAATAATTTCTAGTGTAAGGAGAAGATAGCCGATAGTGTTCAGCCCAATTCATGTTAATTTAATTGTTTTTCATCTAAAGTTTTTACTCTCAAGAGTGGTAGGATACTCCTGCCATTGGCGATAGCAAAAGGAAAACATCATGCATCTGACAGGTAATGGTCAGCCCAGCCACCACAAGGGTAATTTGGTCTTAAATATCACTTTGATGAAAGCTCTTGAGTATCGACTGTAAATAAAGGATTGAAAGATGCATGTACCACTAGGCGCATGCCTCATCCTCACAATTCAAGGAGTAAAAGTGGAAAATCCGAAAAGTATATTCTTATAATGGCCACAGTCAATGCCATCAACAATCTCCTAGATAAAAACCCATACAAGGGAGCAACTCTCGTTTGCTGTCAGATGTTCAACCAAGAGTTCGAACGCACTTTGCTCGACAACAGGTCTTATACCAATTTAATGCCAGCTTTACTGCTCACAGAATTCGAGTTAGGACCACTCAAGCCTATAAAAATGATTCTACAGTTCACAGACAAATCTATCAAGTGGCCTAGGGGCATGTTGAAGGATGTGATTATTATCGTTCAGGGGATGTAGTTCCCTGCTAACTTTTTTCTAGACATGGACATCTTCACTCCTCTACTTCTCAACCCCATCATCCTTGGACAGTTGTTCCTATGAACAACCAATGTAGTACTGAATTACGACACTAGATATCACATTCGGCTCCAACAACAACAAAATCAAGATAGATATCATGTCTCATGCAAAGCCTACGGAGAGAATTTTCTGTAGCATGTGCAAGGGTGATCAATCATTCTGAAGACTGTGACTTTTTGGCAAAAATTTGAGACATCAACCACTTTATGGATGACAATGAGATCCATGAACTCCTCTATCCTGTGGAAGGAAGGAATGGAGAATGCAATCGAATTTCCCCTTGTCGATCATGATGAGACTATTGCTGAGATGCTTGAGGAGGTTGCTATGGAGATGAGGTGCTCTTAAGACTAAGAGTTGACCATTGAAGATGTCTTCTATGAAGCAGATATTATTAAAACAATTTGTGAATTTTTTTAATAAAGAGCTTGAACAAAGCATGGTGGACACCTAACAGATGAAAGAACCACCTCTTGTTATGATAGCCGAAGTCACCTTCGAAGCAGATCCCACTCCGCTTGAGCTGAAACAACTACCCTCCAATATAAAGTACGCTTTCCTCGTCAATGAACCTAACATGTACCCAGTCATCATCAATACTCATCTGACTGGAGACCAGGAATCTTGTCTGATGGAGGTTCTTGAATGAAACTGCAAGGCTATTTGTTGGAAGACATGGGATCCACATGGGATTAACCTTTACCTTTGCTCGCATCATATTTTACTTGAAGAATATAACAAACCATCTCAGGAATTTCAAAGAAGATTGAATCCGAACCTTTGGGAAGTTATCATGAAAGAAATTCAGAAATGGTGCGAAGCGGGATTCATATACCCCATCTCCGACAGCAAAGGGTGAGCCCTATGCATGCAGTGCCAAAGAAATCAGGGATCACCATTGTGAATAATGACAAAGGAAAGGATATCATGACCACAGTACCCACTTCTTGGCATGTATGTATGGATTATAGAAGACTCAATCTTTCCACAAAGAAGGACCATTTTCAATTACCCTTCATCGACCAGATTCTTGAGAGACTAGCCGCTAAGGAATATTTCTTCTTCTTGGATAGGTACTCTGGATATAATCAAGTTAAAATAGTTCCTAAAGATCAAGATAATACTACACTCACCTGTCCATTTGGTAGTACACCTTCATACGGATGTCATTTGGGCTATGCAATTCCCCCGACACATTTCAGTGGTGTATACATGAAGTTTTTTCTGACATGGTGGGCAATTTTCTTGAGGTTATCAAGGATGACTTTTTTGTCTATGAGGACTCCTTTGATTAGTATCTTGATTATCTAGATCGATTTCTACAGAGGTGTTGCGAAGTAAATCTGGTGCCCTCGGGGGAGAAGAGCAACTTCATGGTGACTGAAGGAATTGTGTTGAGTCACATTGTATCTAAACGTGGCATGGAAGTTGAACCATACAATGTGGAGGTGATTTCCAAACTAGAGCCACTTGTAACCCTTAAGCAGGTCAAGTCTTTCTTGGGCATGTTGGTTTCTATCGTCATCTTCTTAAAGATTTCAGTAAGTTGGCCAGACCGTTGACCGAGTTGTTGGGTAGGGAGAATGATTTCATTGTTGACGACCGTGTGTTCCTTACCTTTAATCATATGAAAGAACTCGTCAATCAAGCCCATGTCTTGCAGCTGCCAATTTAGTCACAACCAATCGAGATAATGACAGATGCGTCAAATTATGCCATTGGTGCCATGCTAGGACAAAGGAAAGATAATATCCATTTGTTACTTGCTACGCTAGTTTAACACTCGATGAAGCTAAAAGAAATTACACATTAACTAAAAAAGAGTATCTAGCGGTCATCTTTGCCTTGGAAAAGTTCAGATACCATCTCCTCGGATCCAACGTTATCATCTACACAGACCACTCATCCATCTGGTACTTACAATAGAAGAAGGATGCCGAACCATGTCTCATCCGGTGGATCCTTCTCCTACAGTAATTTAACTTTGAAATTCGAGATAAACCTGAAGTTAAGAATGTGGTGACTGACCGCTTATCCGGACTTTCCAAGCATGAATCTCCTCAGATGACCTTGCAACCCATCACTTAGACCTTTCCAGATGAGGTAATTTTGTAAGAATCCTCACTCCCCTGGTACACTAATATTGTGAACTATTTAATGACCAAGATATCCCTACAAGATTGGCTGAAGCTTAATGTAGATAAATTCTTGTCTAAGATCCATTTCTACCAGTGGGAGAATACATATATATTTTATGAGGATACATATTGCATATGGAGGAGGTGTATTCCTCATGAGGAAGTTCCAAGTATCCTTGGACTTTGTCATGATCAAGAATAAGAAGGAACCCATTCAGGTAGACAAACGACAACAAAAGTTCTTCAAAGAGGCCTTTGGTGGCTTGCATTATTCAAGGATGGAGAAGATTATGTCAAGCATTACACTGACTACCAAAATATGGGTGGCATCGTCACAAAGAGAAATACAATACCTCTGAAGTTCATTCAGATATCAAATGTCTTTAACACATGGGGTGTTGACTTTATGAGCCCATTTATAAACATCCAGAGCTACAAATATATTCTGCTAGTCATAGATTATGTGAGTCGCTAGGTGGAGGATTCCCACCCAAACAATTGATAGTGAGTCCGTCTTTCGATTCCTAAGAGATCATATCATTTCACGGTTCAGGATTCCCAAAATTCTAATATCATGTGGGGATAGTCATTTCATCAATAGATAGGTGAAGAAGGTAACACAAGAATTCTGGATATAACATCATGTCACTTTACCCTACCACTCACAGTCCAATGTCTTAGTTGAATGTTCAAACAGGGACATAAAGACAATTCTACGAAATCTTGTACGTCCGGATAGCAAGAACTAGTCTCAATTGCTTGATTCAGTTCGTTGGGCTTACAGAACCGCGTACAATTCACCATTAGGAATGCCTCCTCATTGCTTGTGTATGGCAAGCCATGTCATCTGCATGTTGAGCTAATACATAAATCAATTTGGGATCAACATCTGCAACTTGGACTCTGAGAAAGCGGGGAATAACATAAAAGTGGATATGAAAAGATTATTGGAATTCAGATATTATGCATATGATAACAACCTAATGTACAAGGTCAAAAAATGACATGATAAGCATATCCGCTGTAGGTCCTTCGATATGGATCAGAAGGTGTGGTTGTTTAATACGAAATTGAAATCTTTTCAAGCAAGCTAAAGAGCAAATGGACCAGGTCGTTTATAGTGAGGCATGTGCATGACAATGGAAGCATGATGATATCGAGTTTGTCACCCGATGCATAGTCATTTATGGTCAATGAATAGCTTTTGAAACCATATCTTGAGCATGACACATTTATGTCTGTCATTGACTCAATGCAAGTGATTTACGATAATGAGGGAATACTTCCATAGTTGTAGTAGAAGACAAAGCAAATCAAAACATTTTTTAATGATTTTTCTTCTTTTGTTTTTTTCCTTCTTTAGTCTCTTATTGTTCCGAAAAGGTGTCATCCTCTTCATCGTTGCTACACTTAGGATGTACTTTTTCAAGTATAGGGAGGATGTTCATCCCAAGTTGTTCAAATCTCTTCTTCTATCTCCATATGTCTTTTCTTCTTTTCTCCTTTTTCTTTTCATTTTCTCTTTTTCTACCAATAAGGTATCACCGCTTTTCGTCAGTCTTCTATATTTATGATGTACTTTGTCCTAAGTATAGGGGGTGTGCACCCCGATTTCTTTCATTCTTTGATCCTCTACACTATCTCCTCTTCTTGTATATACTTAGGGATATCCTACCCTAAGTATATGGGGAGACTGTCTTAGTACAATTTATTCATTCCCACCCTTGACCCTCCATGCCTTATGTACAATCTATTGTACTAAGGATTAGTTAACCCTAAGTATAGGGGGAAGGATGACTTCTCATTCATTCATTTCTTCATTCATTCCTTCTCTGTATATTCTTTAGACTTTTCTATACTTAGTGTGAGTTATGTCTTCTCTTTTTCTCTCTGATCTATGAGGACATAACTCAAGCTATGTATAGGGGGTCATATATACTTAAGCCATAACTCGTACTTTTGTATTTTTAATAATAAATATGGCTAAAAATACTATATAAATATTACAAAATTCATTATAATAACGGATGACACACTCAATAACTTGGGTTAGGTAATCAAATAATAACATGTCATTGTGACCCGAATCACCAATCTCGATCAATCAAGAAAAATAAACCACTCAGACTAGATCAAACAATCAAACACAAATGTAAGCAGTTCACTATTTATTTTACCTCGTATAGCAACCAGGATCGAACACAAGGAGCACGAGAAACCCTACAAAGTATTCAAATCTCAGAAATAAATCAACATATTTTATTGATTTTTAGTTGCAAGTTTCTTAATTTTTAATAAGGAAGCAAAATCAACAATTACAAAAAAAGGCGACACCCCAATATTTTGGGTTTTTTTATTTATTTCTAGAAAAGTTCAGAAAATTAAGATAAAAATATTTTTGGGGTTTTAAGGTTTTGAAGTGTTTTTGGTAATTTTTTAGGGTTTTGTAAATGTTTTTATAATTTTATAAAAATCAAACAGTAACTAAGAAGTCAAATAGTACACAACCAGGACTAAATTGCAAGTTAAAATCCCTACAGACCTTGATAGCAATTTGACGATAAACTAATATAAAATGCTACAAACAGGAACTGAAATGAGAAATTTTTGATTTTATTGAATTTTATGTGATTTTTGTAAGGTTTTAGGTGTTTTGCAATTTTAAGGTTTTTATAAGGAATTTCAAAACGAATTGCTACTGCAGATAAAGCACACAAAAACACACTAACATGATTTTTTTTGGAATTTGTAAGGCACTTTTCGAATTTTTGTGAATTGTAAAGATAGATGGGACATTCCTATAGGTTTTTAATTTTTCAAAAATAAGAAATGCAAATAAATTAATCCATAAAAATTACACTAAATACTACACGTCAACAGGAGTTGATGGTAATTTTTAGTAGATAATTATTCATTTTAGTAAAAGACAAGCAATTTGCAGATACCTACGTGCAATTAAAATAAACTTCTAGGCTAAACAATAACACTGGTAGAAAGTATAGGGACGAAGTTGCAAAAAGTCCAAGCAATCACACGCACAACACTTAATCCAGACTCACAGGGACATAAATGTAAATTCACAAGCTTATTATTCAATTATTAACAACTTAGAAGTTCATACAAAATATTGCAAATAATCCAAAGAGCATGGAGGGATGCAAGTGAGGTCAAATAAACATGATTAAAGTGCAACCATCAAAAACTTTGAGGTCCATTATGCAAATTATCCAAAGTAAATTAAATTGCGACAAATATTTATAGTACTAGAAGGTAAATGAAAAATAAAGAGGAGTCTAAGAGAAAATTACCCCCTATTACGCTTTATCCAACGGTCGAGAGGGGCTCCTCTTATGGATGGACGGTCCGGATTAGGGGATACCCCTTCTGCAATGGACGGCTCTGGTGCGATCCTCAGATGAATCTATGGGTATGGGTTCCTTTATCTTGGATGATGGATATTACAACTGGGAGGCATCCGGATCCAACGGTCAGGACAATGTCTCGATGAACTAGCAAAGAACTCATCTCCGACGAGTTTCGATTGACGAATGCACACTTGTTCGACATCCTAGTGAGCTGCTTGGATGGGGGAAACATTCCTGAAGGTGGTTCGAAACGATGAAAGTGCTCAAAAGGGTCCACGACCAAGGAGAAGGTCTTGGAGAGGCATGGCGTCTTGGAGCTATTGTGCCTTGACGATTCGACTTCCAGGTGAGGTCCTCTAGCGCTCTAACCTGAACGTGCTTGCACGGAGATGGAGCTCTGGTGAAGGGTAAGGGCACCGATTTCATCGAAGACAGGGGAGGGGCATATGGGTCATGTCTCTGATGGACAAAGGATTCGACTTGATGCTTGACTCCAACCCTATGGTTGGAATATAGGGAAAGGTTGCAGAGCATAACGCAGAAGTGGATGAGAGTCGTATGGAGGTGTGTGAGTGTTGGAGTGGGGCAACAGAAGGAATGTGATGTGATTGTCGGAATGAGGTGAATGCGAGCTGATGGGCCAAACAAACGGGAAATAGAGCTAAATGGAATACCTAGGAGTGAAGGAGGATGCCTGGGCAGGTGGAAGAAGTCCACGGTGGTGATGGCCTCGATGTGCAGCACGACCAGAGTTTGAAGATCTTCACGATGAAGCTTAGATGGTGTGTCGTCGGACCAGGTGGTGCAATTCTCCAAAGGATACCCACAACCGCTCCTTCTCTCGGTTATCACTTTGAAAAAGGGAGAGCTGGTGCAGCGGAGGTGGTAGAGCAGCCGAAGGTGGTGGAAAAGGAGGAGGTGTAGGGATTTTATAGGTGTGTCAGGTTCTAGAAGTGAAGATAAAAAACCCACTAACCGAGGTGCGGATTAGGGGATGAAGGTCGGGCGTGTATTAGGGATTCGAGCCCGATAATCGGAGCTCCTATTTGAAGGCAAACTCATCTGGATCGGGTCCAGAACATTCGTTGAAGTGGAGCACAACTTATCCGACGAGTAAGAAATGAAAGGGGGAACCAGTTAATCGAGGTCAACAATGTCAGCGTGGACCAATCAGAAGTGGGCGAGGATGCGATCAAAATAGGCTAGAGGACAAAATAGGGAGAAAAATAAAGATAGTTAAATTAAAAATAATAAATGAATTTAAACTTAAAAGCATATAAAATAATAAATATTTATTTTTTTCAAAGTATTTTCTGTGATTTTAAATTATTTTTATGAAAAATAAATTAATATATATATATGATATATAGTATTATATAAATGTATAATATAACTATCTATTATGTACACATATTTTTATTATTTTATTTTTACATAAATGCCCTTATTTTATATTTTATTCATTTTTAACATAATTTTAGGATTGCAAACAATTTGTAATTTATTTTTATAAATTATTTTAGTGTGTATAATATATAGGGGAAGTAATATGTACAAGTGTTTTTCTTACAAGTAGTTGGGGATTTTTATTTTATTTTTATGATTTTTTTATATTATTTCTAGGATTATATACAAGTGTACAAAAAGAATAATTTAATTTTATTTTGTCAAAACTGAATATATAAATAATAAGTACAAGAATAGGTAGTGTATATAATGCATAGGGAACCCTATCTCTCTCTACTTATTTTATTTTGTGATCAAGTCATGTCTTGACCTTTTCTTGGGGTTTGGATCACTCTGTATTTATTCTAAATACATCATTCCTTTCTCTTTTTCCTTTATTCTTTTATTTAGCAAAAAACTTGATAATTATGCAGTACTAACAGAGGCATGCAATTTGCTAAGTTATTGTATTTACAGGTATTCACATGATGCTTTGCCAAGAAAAAGAGCTAAAATAAAAGAATAAAGAGTGAGAACTATATATGCATCACCCCCTATACTTTACCATTGCTAGTCCCTTAGCAAACACTAATTTGAAAAAGAAGTGAAAAAGAGAACTAGAAAAGAAAAAGAATCAAGGTTGATTATTAAACTTATCTTTATTAGATTGAAGTATGGAGCTCAGTCAGACCTTTGAACTATTAGTTTCTCGGAACCTTATTTGGAAATAGGTTTAAGACTAAACAATCTCTAAGTTCCACCATTCTATGGTCATGACTCCTCAATAAACCAGGTTAGAACAAGTCTACATATGCAAACTCTAATGACTATGCATCTTTCCTTGTACTGTGTACATGATGTGTAGCTCACCACCTCAAAAATGACACATAAACAACCTCCCTCAACAAGGTAACTCTAATTCCTCAGTCTTGCAGCTCTTTCCTCGAGGAGTGGGGTATTCACTTCTAAGTTCAAGTTCAACTAGCTCAAGAAGAGGGAAAAGAAGAGAATGGACCGTGTCTAGTGTAGCTACGTATCCCTAGAAGCTCAATCAGTGTAGCTAAGTCTCCTGCTGCAAGCTTCATGAGAGGAAAAGGTGTAATACATAAGCTTTTCTTTATTTGACTATATATACAATGGCATACATTTTATTTTCAATCAGGTGTGTCTACTTTTTTTTGGAGTTTTTCTTGATTTTGCACTTTTCTTTTTTCTTTTTTTTGATGTGCATATGTACAACATATCTACAAGGTGCAACATATACAAAATAAATTATTCTGCTTGAGCTAGTAGACTATCCCTCTTTTGAAGCTTTATTGCAATCCACAACTCCTTTCTTTAGACCTCAACACTGCTAGACCAAGTTGAGGTGAACATCCCTCCGTAAAGGAAGATGAGAGGTTCCTCCTAGAAGAACTACCCTTGTATGCTACCCCGAGCCAAAGGATTCTGCCTTCTTACCACCTCATCCGCGTGGAGCTATGTGTAAAGTGTTGGTCCAAGTAAATCCATTGCCTCTAAGAGTCATGTGTGCATTGTTAAGTGTTATACTTAGTCTTATCAAGATGACATGTGAACATAGCCTAGTGGACTCAAAGAATTAAGTCTTAATGGACCTGAAAAGTCTTAACTCCAAATCATATAAGGTTCCTCTGAGGTTAGGTAGATTAAGGTCTTAATCAAGCTCCATTTTCCAATTTAATTCCAGACTAGTTTAAATGTCAACTATGATTCAGAAGAATATAAAAGCAAGTATTTACAAAACTCTTTTTATGCAATTTTCAGAATATGCAAAATTTTTGAAAATGTTCGAATGCAAGAAGAGAAAGTTTTGCAAAATATTTACAAACATTTACACAAATATTTTTGCAAACTTTTATTTTTCAAACATTTTTTAAAATTGTTGTACTATATACATAATTTTGATACAAAAATATTTACAAAAATTTTACAATCAAAACATTTTTACAAACATTTGTACACAAATATTTTTTACACAAGGTTATGTACAAACATTTATGTGCAATAAAGAGGTTTATATGAAAGAAAAATTTTAAAATTTTGTGATTTTTGATTTGTGCTTTTTAGCCACATTATTTATTAACACACTCACTCAAAGTACAAGTTATGTCTAAAGTATATATATCATATATATGACACCCCCCTATACTTAGCTCAAACGATGTCCTCAGAGTGATCAGAGAACGATGAAGGAAGACACAACTTGTGTTGAGTATTGGAAAGTGGAAAGAAAGGCTATACTACAACGGTGAATAAAAGAATGTAATGATTAGAAGTCGATAATCCCCCTATACTTAGTTTCAAGTAATCCTAAGTATAGAAGACTATACAGAAGGAGAAAACCGATGGTTAGAATGCACATCTCTACCTACCCTATCTTTAGGGTAAAATATTCCTAAGTATAGGCACCAAAATAAAGGTAGAAATAATTAAATAGATAATTACAAGTTTGACACCCCCTATACTTAGGGTAAAGTACACCCTAATTATAGCATAATAAGAAGATGAGGATGGGTGTGTTAGACAAAAGAATGTGCAATAATGACAAATGGATCTATACATTTGTGAAAGGGAAGTGATAATAAGGCATGAGATGAAAATGATGTGAGTAAAAGACCACATCTCATGAAAAATGAATACGGATAATGTCAACGATCAGTGGATCGTGTCTAGATATGGCTTCAGGTGTTGACTGTTAACTCTAAAGGTGGGCTCTGATGATAACTCGGATATATCAATGCTTCTATTGTCGTACACCTTTTGGACCAAGTATGGTCCCTTACATTTGCTCTGCAACTCTATGGAAATACTCTTAACCTAGCATCGAATAATCATACTCTCTGGTTCAGCACAAACTATTTATGGCTGATATGAGAATCATGCGATATCTTCACTTTCTCCTTGTATTGTAGGCTACTCGAAACGGTTGTATCTCTAAGATCCTTCAGGGCTACCAACTCTGCTTTCCTCTGATCTCTTATGCTCTCTGGATCCAATAATCTCAGTGACTGCCCATACTGACTTGTGCTTGATCTCCACAGGTAAATGGCATGGCTTGCCATGAATGAGACAAAAGGGAGACATACCCAAAGTTGTCTTGAAGGAAGTCTGATAGGCCCACAAGACCGAATCCAATAGTTGTGACTAATCCTTTCAATCTGGGTGGACGACCTTATGCAATATTGTCTTGATCTTCATATTCGATACTTCAACAAGACCATTGGTCTAATGATGATATGGAGTGGCAACTCAATGGTTAATGTTGAACTCGTTAGCAAGGGTCGTTACCTTATCGTTCATAAAGTGAATCCCCCATCTGATATCAATACTCTAGGTACCTCGAACCGTAAAATTATATTCTTCCTCAAAAATATGCAGACAATCCTATCATCTGTGGTTTGGGCAGGGATGGCCTCAATCCAACGACTCACGTAATCCACAACAAGAAGAATGTACTCAAATCCCAGACTCTTAGGGAATGGACCCACGAAATCAATGTCCCATGCATCAAAAACCTCAAAGAAGTGAATGGGCTGCATCGGGCATCATATCACGTTATCCACAAGTGCCCATCTCCTGACCATCAGTACACCTCTTCACGAATTCATCAGAATCCTTGAAGAGGGTAGGACACCATAGGCCGAATTGGAGCACTTTCTGTGTTGTCCTCCTCCCAGAATGATGTCCTCCAGCCTCAAGCTTGTGGCAGTATGTGAGGACGCTATGGTGCTCCTCCTGAGGAATACACCAATGCCAGACGTTATCCCCTCCTTCATGATAAAGGATGGGATTCTTCCAATGGTATGACCTGGCCTTCACAGGGAAAGTATCAAGTCACTGTCTGGGCCAACCTTGTGGGAATTTCTTGGCAACAAGATAGTTCACAATGTCAGCGTACTACGGGAGAGAGGCGATAGCAAGGATCGCCTCATCTGGGAAGGTCTCTATAATAGGTGTCATCTGCTCTAAATCCTCAAGGTTCTCTAATCATGAGAGGTGATCCGCCACCACATTCTTGACTTCAGGCTTGTCCTTAATCTCAATATCAAACTCTTGGAGTAGAAGGATCCATCTGGTCAATCTAGCTTTGGCATCCTTCTTTGCCATGAGGTACTGATGGTAGTGTGATCTGTAAAAATCATCACTCTAGATCCAAGAATATAAGATATGAGTTTGACCAAGGAAAAGACTATAACTAGCATCTCCTTATCTGTGATAATATAGTTCCTATAGGCAATATCCAAAGTACATCTAGCATAGTGTATGGCATAAGGCAATCCATCCCTCCTCTATCCTAGCACAACCCCTATGGCAAAATCAGAAGCATCCACCATGATCATGAATGGGAGAGATCAATCGGGTGGCTGAAGGACAGGAGCCTCTACAACTAATCCCTCAAGAGTCTCGAAGGATGCTAGACACTTATCATGTACAGTGAACTTGATGTCTTTCGTCAGTAGATCTGTAAGGGGTCAGGCAATAAGACTAAAATCCTGAATGAATCATTGGTAGAAATCGACAGGCCTTAGAAAAGACCACAACTGATGCAAATTAGACGGTGGATTGAGTTTTTTGATGATATACACCTTGGCTAGATCAACCTCCATGCCCTTGTTGGAGATGATATGGCCAAGCACTATCCCCTGAGTCACCATGAAGTGTCTCTTCTCCTAAGATAATACAAGATGGACCTCAAAACAATGTTGAAGTACGCAGTCTGGGAAGTCAAGACAAGCATTAAACTCATCGCTGTAGACCAAGAAATCATCCATGAAGACCTCTAAGAAATCACCCACCATGTCTGAAAAGATGGACAACATGCACCTTTGGAATGTAGCTGGGGCATTACATAGACCAAAGGGTGAAAGAATATATCCCAAACGGACAGGTGAATGTCGTTTTCTCCTGATTTTTGGGCGTTGTGGTCACCTGGATATAGTCGAAGAACCCGTAAAGAAAGAAGTAGTGACTCTTCCTAGATAGCCTCTCGATAATATGACTAATAAATGGTAGCGGGAAATGATCCTTCTTAGTGGCCTGATTCAGTCTACACAAACCCTCAAAGAAGTGGGTACCTGTGTAGCTATCTCCTCTCTAGACTCTATCTCACAAGTGTAGTGATGCCCGTCTTCTTGAGCACCACATGTAATGGATTAACCCATTTGGAGTCAGAGATGGGGTAGATAAAATCATTGCTCCACCATTTTGATATCTCTTTCATGACCACCTCTCGAAGGTTCGAGTTCAGTCATTGCTTGAACTTACGTGATTGCATCCTCTTCAAGATAAATATGGTGGGAGCACAAGGCCAGACTTATTCCCTGGAGATCAGCTATGCTCCATCCAATCGTCTTATTGTTCCTTTCAAGAACCACCATCAAACGAGATTCTTGCTCTCCAGTCAAATCCGTTGAGATAAGGAATGGGTACATCTTTGGCTCACCCGCAAGGAATTAGTACTTCATCGTTTGTGGTAAGGACTTCAACTTTGGGCAACTAGGAGCTGGCAAATTTGGCTTCTAAAATGTTTGAGTGAAGGCGACCGGATCTGCATGGGAGAACTCTCGTTGTATGTGAACATCTAGCAAAGATAGCCCTGCTGGTGTCTATGTAATCTATGTCGGCTCACTCTCTTCCCTAGTTGTCGGTTCTTTAGGAATCAGATAAGGTAAATGCTCATCAAAATCATCCCAATCAACACATGAATCTGAGGGATCTGAATCAGAACCACATGAAATATATTCTAATTCTCTCCAGACCACGTTCGTCGACCTCAAATGTATCCTCTGCCAAGAGTAGGCTACCCAAACTCTCATCTGTTGAAATCGGTAACTCTGTAGTGTTTGAAGGCGCGACAAGAGCTTGTGAAACTAGATCGGACAAAAGAGATTCACCATCTGTAATCACAAAGTTGCACTCCTGGTAGATGTCTCGCTCTGCATCTGTCATCTCCTCTGTAACACTAGGCTACTCGGAGTAGGTTGAATCTCTCTCTAGTCTCGTCGATCATCTCTATTTGTATACTTTAACCCTTAACGCGAAAGTATACCTTCCCGCTACCATGATTAGACACTGCCATGTTTGTGGCCAAGAATGAGCATCCTAGTATGATGGGGGTATCTGTCACAGACTCAGGGATATCCATGCCCAATACAACAAAGTCCATAGGAAATTTCAGGCCCTGAATTGTGACGACCATGTCCTTAAACAACCCCTTTGGCCTTTTGATAGATCTATCAGTGAACTGAATGACTATCCTGCTCTGTCCAAGAGGGTCAAACTTAAATCGGTCGAATAAGGCTGTCGAAAGAAGGTTGACAAAAGAGTTGTTGTCTAATAGAGTCTGATCGAACCACTGCTCATGAATATGACATCTGGCATACGAACCTTATGCATCAGGCCTCTTGGCTGGCAATCGGTTCTGAATGGTGAAGCATGTGTCATAGGTGAGAACATGGATTTATGCATTGTGGTTCTTCTTCTTCCTACGGATGGTGGTCGTCTCTCCCAAGTTCTTCTGGAAGAGAGGGATGTGCTCAATTGCCTCCTATAGAGTCAGTTGAATCTAGAATCTATCAATCACTTGCTGGCTGAACTCTAACCAGTGTGTCTTCTTTGGATTTTCATTTTTCTTACCCTTCGCTAAGCGTAGTTACTGAGGGAAGGGGATGGTTGGACTCTCCTCTGATAGAGGGTCAGGAATAGGCTGCTGTGTCTGTGAAGGAGTCGAATCCATACCAATATCATCATGCAAAACATATGGACTCGAAGAAGATATAGAAATATTTCCTTTATTCATTTTTGGTCTTTTCCATTGTTATATTTTTTTTGGATTTTTTTGGAAATGTCCTGATATACATGAGAAGGTAACATAACTAAATGAAAAATGGTGGCATCATAACCACCTACGACATCTATCTTCGTGGCATAAGCATCACGCTCTGGCTCAACATCTGGTAAAATGGTGGCATTAGTACCATGGACTGCATATGAGATACGACAGCCTCAGTACCGTTAACCATATCAACATCCTTGGTGGTGTCAACACCATCGTCATCAGCATCATGAGCGACATCAACATCTCTATCCTCCTCCTCTGGCTCTCTTAAATCTCCAAGTGGTTGTCGCTCAGACGAGGCGCCACCGATTGGCATCCTAGTACTCCTAAGTTTTACAAAATCAGCATCAAACACATAGGAATATATATTACCTAAAGAATCACTAGGAGTGGTAGTCTTTGTAAACTGTATCTGCTCAGATTTCCTCTTTGGATTGTTCGGGTTTGGTTTAATCTAAGATAGTATGGTTGCCTTGACCTTGATTATTTCCCTCATTTCCTTCAAGAACTCGTCCATTTCATGTCGGAAGGATGTCTGCTGATATGACAGTAGGCAAGCAAGATCATTAAGGACTGGGTTCTCATAGTCAGGTCCATGAGATCCGGGCGGGCTGCCTCGCTGGAAATGAGGCTGACTCTACTGGTATTGGTGAGGAGGGGGCTGAGAGAACTGTTGAGGCTGTTTTGTCTGCCTCCACTATTGTCCTTGATGGTAGGGACGAGGACCCTGCTGGTACTGTTGGGATGGCTGGGAGTAATGGGGTTGATGTTGCTGCTAGCTGCTTTGTCTGCCCTGAGCTAGAGGCTGTTGTTGGGACGAGGTGCCTCCGGTAGACCATCTTAATCTGTGATGATCCCGACGGATCCCAAGCTTCTACCGGTCGTACCAAATCCCGTTGACTTCCATAAATGGCTCTTGCTCTTAAGGTGGAGGGGGAAGAACCGCCAGTGGCTGATTCAGCTAGTAAACCACAATTTGAGTGTCTTGAGATGGCGGTGGCTGGGAGTAGTGCTGCAGTGGTTGGACCGACTCTGATTGAATGTGGTGAACCTAATGGTAGGTGGCAGAAGGCTGGGTCGAGCTACTGTTGCTGGGGTCAGCCCGTGACCTAAGACGGGGTTGTGGAGCCATCTATGCCTCCTAGAGATATATGATCTGAGTCTTCAACTGACTCAGCGTCTGTGCCAATTGATCTACCAATGTGAGGCCCTGGCACTACTTCTTCTCGATAATCTCGATGCGCTCCATCTTCTTGTTGATGATCCCCATGTCATATGCTGATGACTCTGCCTGTGCTATTGTTGTTGTCAAAAGTAGATGGACATGCATCAACCTATGCTATCTTCTGATAGGACACGTGCTATGAGAGGGCCATCAGCTGTATCTAGACCCAAGTCTGGGACATCATCATGTAGTATTCTGTCGTCTCCTCGTAGATGACCTAGACTTGATCCTCATCCTTGGCAAAATAGGACCCACGAGGAATTGACAAGCCCCTATAGCTCCAGTATTGATGAATCCACGATTCATCATCTCAATATCTTTATCATAGCAAAATCCCTGAGTAAAGTCTCAAATAAATGTCCATGAAATCAATAAATTAACAAAATTACTCTTGTAAATAAAACACACTAATTATTGTATATTTAATCGTACAAGCCGCAAAGACAAAGGAGCTTTTCACCTATAAATAACCCAAAACTTCATGTATTTTTAATAATCTCATTTCAACTCCTTTTTGGCTAATTTGTTGTTAACTGGTTCATAAAAATGTATATAAAAATACAAAAATACAAAATAAATTCCACCTTAAATAAATGCTCCCAGATCCCAAAGAGAAAAAGTCGTAAAGTCCAACTTCCCATCCAAATTCCCACTCCGTGTGAACTCCAAATTCACCAAAATTTCTTTTAAAGTTTAAGTCACAAAATTATCTATCCAACAGAAGTGGTTTCATAAAAATCGGAGCTCGTTTGCAAAATTTAGGTTTTGAGACTGATGAAACTCGATTTCATCATCTTAATTTGCCTATTTTAACCCCCTTGCTTAAGTGTGTGTCAATAAAAACCAGACAAATCGTTGTAATTATCAGAGTCTTTAAATAAATTAAAAACCACAAAAAAATCGTAAAATTAAAATCCGTGGTGTTTTTAGCATTAAAAATACCCTAAAAAATATGATCTGTCTTTAAATGACCTCATCTCCATTTTTGGTCAACATGAAACTTGTAGATCTCATCAAGATCTACAACTTTCATGTTTTGAATTTTTCCAAAATCAACCATTTATCCCCTCACAATTCATTTTCTTTATTCTAATAATCTGATTGGACCACGTGGCTCTTTCTGGTTGAGCCACGTGGCCCTACCCCTTTGTCCTTGCCGCCCTCTCTCCCTGTCGTTGGATCTCTTCTTGATCCAACGGTCCCACTATCTCCACGCACACTCTTTGTCCCCCACCGTCCGATCACACCCAAACTTCATCACAGCCCTTCAATAGCGCCACTATCCCATTGAGCCACGTGGAGTCTCCTACACCGCACGATTATCTTCAGGAACTTCCATCCTAGCCATCTATTCCCGCCCTCTTCTTCGTCGTCCGATCAAGCTCCAGATCTCATCTCCGCCATCTGCTAGTGTCGATCTCTCCTTGCACCACGCGTCACATCCTCCTCCACCCGATCATCTTATGGAGCTTAGATCTCCACCACATACCCCCATTACGATCTCAACCCTCCAATCTTTCTCCATATGTGATCTGGGCCGCCTGCTAGCGCTGCGCTCTTAGTACGCCACGTGGCATGCCACACCGCCCTCCGATTAAGCCGCCCGAAATTGAATCCCAACCGCTAGTCTGCACCCCCCTCTCGACCGTCAGATCGAAAGATCCAATGGTCGAGGCGTCAACCCCTACCTCCAGATGCCTCCTGTCCCACATTCTCCACCTCACCAACTCTTCTCCCCCTTCTTATTTTCCTGCCCACCATCACCACTCTCTCTACGCACTAACCGCTCCAGGGTCTTTCCACTCATCCTTCATCTTTGCTGGTCAACTCGTACTCCATGACGCCCTTCAACTCGCTCCATATCTACCCCACAGATCACGTCCAGCACAACCATAAACCGCCACCTTTGACCCTTAAATACTTCATCTCCGCCCCATTTCTCCGTTGTCCACTTGTATGCAGGGATCCTCCTAGCCCCTCTCCTCCTCCCCGTGATAGGAGGAGGGATGATCGAGGTGCAAAGACAGCGCTAGCCTCCGTTGTTGAGCCGCCGCCTTCCATGGCGGTGGCGTGGAGCTTTGAGCCCGCTCAAGCTGCCTCACCTGGTTGAGGGGGTCTAGCGAAGACTCGGTGTTCAATTGAACCCCAAGCCCAAGCCTCCGACCACAAATATCCTCCAGGTAAGCTCCCTCAACCTCCTTTGCATTTTTCTTGTTTTTTCTAGCAATTAATTAGGCCGCAAATCCCCTCCTCACATTTCATCAACCCTCTCATAAGCTTCACCGCACATCCCCCACCTTTACGCCACTTTCCGATCACCTCCCACCTTTATCTACTACCTGAACACCTCCTCCACCTTCATCCCCCTTCACCGGAGATGAAGAGCACCGGGGCTCCACCTCCCGTCACACACAAGCCCTCCACTTCATTCACACATGTATTCCCTCACTTCGTCTATACATTAACGTTGCAGGGAGTGCCAATGGTCGGAGAGCAACACCCATATCCGATCTCCTTCTCCGCCATCAATGACGCCTCATCGACATGAGCTGCCAGTCCCTTCCACGCCGCTTTCAAGCTTCTGGCGACTTCGCGAGGCCCTCAGGAGTCTGTTCAGACCTTCAGCAAGTAAGGAGGATGGGGAAGGCTCTCCAGGTGCTTCGTTGGAGTTATATACGCGCCACCATCCCTACGACGGAGGGAGATGATTGAGGTGGTACACGTATCGTTGGATGGCACCTCGCGGTGCCCATTCAATGGTCTATCTTCAAGCCACGCCTCCTTCAGTCGACTGTACAGATGTCGTCCGATGGGCAAGATCGGACGGCTTGCCATGAGGCTCGTCATTTCCCCAGGAATGTGCATCAGCCATCCGATCTTCATGATCGGATGGTTCACATCTCTCCACGTGGCATTGCCAGAGCAGATTCGAGCTTCCTCCCTGACCCTGCAGGCTCAGAGCTTCTGAGCCATCATCAAACCTAGTCCGATCCCGAAGCAGCAGCCAAAGCAATCTCGAGCCTCCTCCGAGCCATAGCTTCTTCCCGAGCCTAGAGCTCACGTGCTCCGCACATGATATGGGCGAAGTTGCAGGGAGGCCCATAAACTTCTTCAAAATTACAGATAGGTCTTGAGACCACGTGTTGTTCATGCGCGCTTGGGGTATTTTGCAACCGACCCCCTACGGGTTTGAATAATTGCAAAAATACCCCCACACGTGTGGAATATTTATAAAGAAGGCCTTGGGCTTATTTTTAATTGCAATCTAGTCCTTCTCAGGGACCTATTTCCTAGTTATCTTTCATGTTTTCTTACAGTTATGCCCTTGTCTTCTTTCATGCATATCTTGAGCATCGTATCTCTGTTTCAGTTGAATTCAGTTTCATTTCGAAGCTTGCTTCATGAAATTTTTAATGGCGTGTTCATTTCTTATTTTGGACCCTCTGATTTTGATGTATTACTGTAATAGCCAAGTGTCTCTAATTGCTTATGCCTTGTTTGATTTATCCATCAAGTTTGTCACTTGCATTAAACCCGAAATTGACGCATTGTTAAATTTGCTCATCATTTTATTCTGATCTAGGGCATATTTTCATTGCATTTCTTCGCATCTAATTGCATGATTAAAAATAAAAAATGCATAGATTCATGTTTATTTAATGCAACTAGTCTTGTCTTCATGCATAAATCGATCTACTGTTCTCTTATTCAACATTTGATAAAATTCATGAGTCTAAATATCACGAGAGAGGCTCGTGTCCCTGAGTTTGACCTTGAAAAATAAATATGACCAATTGATTTCAATGACATATCAAATTAAATGGCCTTTGACGAACCAAATCCAGCTCGACTGCGATGACAACCGAGTGATAATCCGCCACTCTTAAAGGGCTTGATTTTCAGTTTGTTAGAGACCTAGGTGTACTTTGTATATATTGTATATTTCTTTCTTTCCTCATTATTTATTTACTCTTCTTAATTACTAAAAAATTCAAAAAAAATCTCTTTTTTGTTCCATTTTATTTCTACTTTTTTATTTTATTTTTAGTTTGTAAATATCTTTTATTGAAAATACAAAAGAATTCAGATTAGAAAAGTAAAAAAATCCAAGTACATAGTGTTTTTATGGACCTACTTTTGTAAATATTCCATTTTGTTTTTTTCTTTATTTTATTCTCTCATTTAAAGAGGCTACTTTTATTTATTGATTTCAATTTCCATTCTCTACAATAACCACCACTCAACTCCATCATTCCACCAAATTTTCTAACTTCTAATCCAACCCTATTATTTTATTAATCTCCCATCCACCACTTTAATAACTTCTCATGTTTTCTCTTTATATACATCACATTCTCATCATTTTTGCCTTGAATCCATCTTTATGTGAGGAGAGTCTAGTTCCCAGAGTTGAATCGGTGACAACGACGCAACCATGGTCGAGCGACGATAGCCCTCTCTCTGGTGAGATCCATTGGATTATTGGCAAACATTGCAGCCGCCTCCATGTGCTGCTCGAGCTCATCGCTCATTATTGATTCGAGCGAAGATCGTTCTTCTCCCGAGCACAACATAAGTGACCACGTCCATCATAGGTAAGTCTGCCCTTTAGCATTGTTTATATTTTTGCATAATTTTCATTACGTCACATTACCACCTACATAGTTCCATTTGTTCTACTTCATCATAATACCATCCTCACCATTACCACGCCATTTTTTATTTATTTGCATTTCCTGTTTAAAAAAATCAAAAAAATAATTAAATCAAAAAAATTCCATCGCAAACACAATAGCAAAAAGTTTAAAAAAATCAATAAAAAATAATAACATGGCAATGGTTGACCCCCCACCACGGCCACCACGTCCATCTTAGCCAGCAGGTGGGGCCCCCTACGGCTGGCCACCTGCCGCCTCCAGTGCACCAATCCATATGCGCACGGCCCTTCGATCACGATGTATCCCTCCTTGTCACCGTCGGCTACTCGGTCATCTGCGACCAGCCCCCCCTCCGCTAGAGCTACATCCAGCGGCATTCCACTGCCCGTCGGCCTCGCCGCCACCTTTGCGTGTGGATACGCGCGAGCCACCGCCTCCGCGCATCGCAACCCCGCTCCAATCCGCCACTCGCCGCTGTCCCCTTTTAGGTCACTCTGTTGCATTATGAAGAAGAAGGTCTTTTCAATTTTTTATTATTTTATGTGAAAATTGCACATTTTTATTTCAATTTTTTTATTATTGCAAAGTGATCCATGTATATAGTTGTTTATATATTTTGTTTGCGGAATTTGCACGGATAACCCTGCACTTGCATGTTGATTTGGACTTCAATTAGCATCTTGTTGTTTAATGAAAAATTTTATGTTGGTGAGTAACTCATTATCTATCGTCTGATTATTTATTTATAATTTTCTAACTTTTGGGTAATTAACTAAAATAGTTTTACTGAAAACTTATATAATTTACCCAATCTGTGATCTTAAATTCATATATAACTCATAGTTGCTCTAAAAATTCTTGAAAAATAAAAAATAATGTCCCGAAATATGTTGTAATTACTATCCAAATTTCATTCTAATTGGAGTTGTCTTGTACCTGAAATAAATAGTAGAATAATTTTAGTAAATGATTTTTAATTAAATCTACTCATCATATTTTTGCGAAATTTCAAATCTCCTGGATTTCTTATAAAAATATCAGTGAAATAAGTTTCATTTTGGATAATTTGATAACGTGGATTTATTAGGAATTAATTACTCACTGTCTCTCTGTTTTCATTAAAAAATCCATAAAAAATCAAATTTTGCCCAAAAAATCGAAACAAATCACTGTAGCTTCCTTTCATCATGTTTTAATTCCACTAAAATTTTCATAATTTTTGCATTCTGCTTGTGTGAAAAATTGCGAAAAAAACCTATAAAAAGTGACCACTTTAATTGTTGTATTTTAACCCTTAAAATTCCAAAAAATGTGTTTTGTATTCATCATTGGATTAGGATTCGAGGAAATATACAATTAGGCTAAATCTGATTAATTTGCTATTAAAATTAATTTAGCCTAGTTATGTGCTTTCTTAGTGTCTTAATTCACCTATATTGTGCATTTTTTCATTTGTTTTGCATAAAAATATAAAAAATTCCGCATGGAAATCTATATCTAAATTTTTGAATTAACCTAAAGTTGTTCCTTTGTCTCCCTATGCTCGACCCTGAACTTTTCCAGGATATAAATTAAAGTTGAGATACTCTTCACGGAGATCTTCTCTCAATTCTGATTGATTCGCTAAGTACACGTACTACAACAAACGCAAAGTATATATTGTATCCAGCGATCGATCATATGGCGCCATTGCCAGAGAGGCAAACGACTTAGGGTTTAATTTTAAAAAAAATAGATTTAGATTTTCATTTACTCGAGTAGTCTGACCCCCGAGCCAGTTTTAATTAATCTATTTTATCTCAAGTATTTCTCTTCACATTTTTGTACATATTTTAATTATCTATCTAATATAAATCTTATTTTCCTTATGAGGGCCAGGTAGACGTGGAGTGCATCGGAGGTCGACAGAGGTGATGCACCCTGACTGCTGAAGAGCAAAAAAATTTAATTTATCTTCGAGAGAGTTTTTTTTATAATTTTTGTAATTCATGTGTTGTAATTATTTAGGTAATTTTCCCATTTCTAGCAGCTCTTGATTGAGAGCTCGCGGTTGTAGAGAGATTTGGACATTATTTTATGGTGTTTCGAGACATGTTTCACTCTCCGGTGAGGGTGGGGCTCGATTTGAGTGTCGAATTTAAGGATTAGGCACACAATAGTATGGCATGAAATTTGTTTGTGCCAATCGTAATTTAGGCCACGCATATCTTTGAAGATCCACATATCTGATAAGATTCCTAATGAGACGCACATAGACACGTACTACGTAGATCAAATAAAATCAATTCCACCCCGCTAATAGTATATTGTTAAGGTGTGGTTTTCTCGATCTGCATGCATTTAGTGTAAACTTTACAAATTCAGTTTTGCATAATGCATATAGAGAGCTGGGATTCACTGTAAGTATAGCTTCTTATGAGCATGCATCATAGTTTCTAGTTTGCATTCTGATTTCCGATTTCCCTCTTGTTTTACAACTTAAGGTTAAAAAAGACATTGGGACTGAATGGTAGATGTGTTTGTGTGCTCAGATAAATTTCAAGTGATAACCTAACTCTAAAATTGGGACTGAATTGAGCAGATTGATTTAAAATACTAGGAATAAAAAGAACCTTGTTCACGGGTGCATAAGGCCCTCATTGTTTGATTTACTTGCAAGTGAGAGAGAGAGGACCCTAAGATAGAGCCAAGCCAGGATTTCTTACATACTACTGGTTCTTTATTTTTAGGCGATTAGCTACTTTTCAGTGAGGAATACGTGTATCCGTATTTATACGGTCCGAACTTCCTTAGCAGAGTGGGAGGTTTAGAGGGCACCTTAGTCCTCAAGGAACGGGTAGCCGTATTTATACTACTCCTATACTGGCTGAAAGTAGGTCCAACTAGTCGTAAGAATCGGGTCAGTCTGTAGGAAAATACGGGCTCCTAATAGCTCGTTAATATTTCCAAGATTATATTTATCACCAACTAAAATTGACCAGATCATTCGGCCGAACTCTTACGGCCATCACATGTTGAGTTGGTGAAATTGAGGGTTTGAATTTCATTTATATTGTGTGAGTTTACTGCGCACATTTACGTGCACTGTAGAACCAGCACCTCATTGAATATCGTGTTCTAATCGGTTCTTTTGACATCGAAGATGACTGATTGGGGGATATTTATTCAGACTTTGCGAATCTCTTGTTGAACCCTCCAAGAAGTATGTCTTCAAAGTTCCTGGTGCAACTAGGACCAACCTGGACTCATGACCCTCTTGAGCCTAAGATCACCCACTCTCGAGATGGTTACTCTCAAACCATTCCCTTTCTCTCATCCCACCGCATCGAGGAAGACCTTCGCCTCAGTGAGAATATCATGATTCATAAATCCTCTTCTAATCAAGAAAACATTGCTGATTCAGGACCTAAAGAAGATACAAGAAAAATGCCTCGAAAGAAGAAAGAAGAGGAAGAAGAACACCCCGAGGACCCAATGTGAATGATACTAGCCATATTAGCTGCATTTGAGCAACAACACACATTATTGAGATCTCATTTAGGACATCCTAATGGTGGGGTCGAACTACCGATGGATGCAGCGTACAACCCCGAACATTACAGAATTCGGAATTACTTGAGTCCAGCAGAACCCACAGTTGATTTTGAGTTAAAGCTTCCTAAGGGACTTTGAGCTCATCTGTGCTAACCTCAGACAACCTAATATTTTCCAGGATTATATTAGACTCAGAGCCCTTCCATTTGCCTTGGGTGGCAAAGCTGACTACTGGGTAATGAACATGGGAGTTACAGTCACCACTTATGCCCAGTTCAAGGACCTGTTTCTGAAGAAGTTCTACCTGCTAAGTAGGACTAACATGATGAGGACGCGCATTACGCGTTTTTCCCAGTTACCCCATGAAGTCTTTTATGATGCTTGGGAAAGATTCAAGGACATCCTACAGAAGTGTCCCTAACACAATCTTGATGATAACATCTTCGTCCAGTCATTCTTCACTGGTCTCAACCTGACATGCAGGGTTTAGTGAGCGCTGCCTGTGGAGGCAGCTATACATCACGAGGATCGGATACCGTATGGAAGGTATTCAAGTTCGAGCAGATGGCTGAAATGAGCCGTTCACGGATGGTTAGCAGGGCTTATACATCGTCCCCTGGTTCACTCTTATCTGGAGGAGGAAAGTCAGTTGTAGTCCATCTTTCTCAGGACGTGATCCCTAGCATGGGACTCCTTGCAGACAAGCTTACAATAGTCGAGAAGATCGACAGGAGAATCGATGAATTAGACCAAAGCATCTCCAGACTTCCAAAGCATATGGAGGAGTTGACTAAGAAGCTATCTAAGATAAGGATACCCATCGTAACTGCACCCGTTGCTCCCAAATACCGAGTTCGTGGTATTCAGGACCAGTTGGTGTCAGGGCAATCATAGCCATTGGAGCAGGATCAGTCCTATGCCCACTCTTTCCAGCAGCCACCTCCATTAGCAGATACAGTTCAGGAGGATCCTCCACCAGTTTGGGAGGTGAATGGAGTATGGTAAACTCAGGACCCTGCCAGGCAGGGAAGTACGGGGGACCGACAAACCTACCAACGTCCCCCAACGTTTCACAACATCGCATTCACCTCTGCACCACCTCCTTCACAATAGAGCCCTGGATTCCAGCCACCCCCAACAGCAACGGCAGCAGTACCAATAGTATGGCTGATAGGGCCATAACCAGGTAGGCCAGCAGGGCCCGCAATCTCAGCAGAGGCAGTACCCTGGACAGCAGGGCCAGACGTCCCGTTCTTCTTCCCAGTCTTATCCCCTTCCTTCTGCGTCTGGTCCCGTAGACATACAGTGACAGCCACTCGATGAGCTCCGTTCCTACAGGAACGAAATTCATGACTAACTGGTAGATGTCAACCGCCTGTCCAGATGGTGAGACAAGAATACTGCACCCTCTACCTCTATCCCAGACCAAGTTCAGGCTAACCCTGATAGCCTTAACTGATCTAGTTCTCAGCAGCTCTTTAGGGTATACTATTCAGCATCTTTTAGATCTGAACATGCAATTCCGTCGCGTGACGAGGCTAATCATATGTCACTCAGGAGCAGAAGGACTGTGATCGTACCTGACTGGGCGAGGGACATGAGGAGGGGCATCTCTGGAGCTCTACCTGAGGAGTTGTTAGAGGACGAGAAGGAGAGGAAGCATATTCCGGAGCCCCATGAGCACCATTCAAGGATTTCTACTCAGGGAGTCGAGAGGTGGAGGAGAGTACGCAAGCAACATCGGCATCTTGGATATACATCTGAGTCTACGGAGGACCTTGCATCTCTAGTTGTGCGGATACCACTTCAGCTTCTATCCCACAACATATAGTAGATAGATTTGATTTTGATTCCATGTTGCATCAAAAAGATCCTTGCATGAAGAAGTCTATTTCAGTTAATGCCAAGAATGATATTTTAGTTCATGATTCATACTCCTCATCTTCTGTTTCTCTAGCTTCAATCCCTTTACCTAGTGCTCTTACGGTAGGAAAGTGCATCAAAAAGATGACCTAGATATGGCACGATTTTGTAAAGAGAATATCATTGTAAAGGTGCCATTTGATGAGTATGTGGCTAACCATCCTGCATTCCAAAAATACCTTAAGGTGAGATGCCTACCTACAAGGGTTAGCAGGAAGAAAGAGAACCAAAAATATAAAGACACACATTTTGTCAGTAGCCACAACTTATTATCTCAAAAATCAGACTTTTCCGAGGAAAAAGAGAGACATGGGTGCTCACTATGTGGAGAGTCGTATTGACGACATTGCATTTGCACGCACACTCTTGGATAACGGTTCTTCAATAAACTTACTTCCCTTAGCATTATATCAGAAATTGGATTTGGGATGACTTTGCAAATCAAGAGCTTTACTCCTATTCGCAGATGGTACAGTGAAGAGACAAAAGGGAGAAGTAAGAACGTCGTTATCTCGATCGAGGGCTAGAACTATCAGGTTGACTTCACAGTCTTGGACATGGAGACCCCCAATCATTTAAGAGAATCTCATATCATTCTCGAGCGGCCCTTCCTTAGGACCGCAGGCGCAGCTTTCGATTATGGTACGTGAATGATGAAGTTCCGTTCTCTAGGTGGAGAAGTGAACCTTGAAATGAAGCAAACCAAGTGTTAGCAACCTGATTCAGAGAGTAGCACAGAGTACTTATCTTCAGAGGCATATTTCATAATAATTAGCACAGTTGGGACTTGGGGACAGGTTCCTTCAGGATAGAGAGAGTCCCTTTCATTTGGAAAGGACATAGTGGATGATGTAGTTTGCCAGGTGTTGTCTGATCTTGTTAGAGATGCATCTACCTATTTCCATGATGACATAGATATCCATCTAGATCTATCAGCTCCATCCCCTTCGGAACGATCATGGGACATAGATGACGAGTCGGATGTGGCTTTGGTCGAACTACCTCATTTCTTTGGCAATCCGACTCCCCATACTTATGAGTTAGTGGCGAGTACATCAAAGCTTAGCCAACCTTCATGTAGCACAGAACCAAATTCAGATTCAGTTCAGTCGGATTTGATTGATGATACCACCTTGCCAGAACATAAATCACTTCCTCCTACACTCAAGTATGCCTTTTTGCGGGACCTAAAGAGAGATATCCTTTTATCATTAGCTCAGACTTGACTTTAGCACATGAGTCAAGGTTGTTAGAAGTTTTAGAGAGGAACCACAAAGCAATAGGCTGGACAGTATCGAATCTTGTCAAGATCAACCCCATTCTCTGCTCATACCACATTTTTACTGAGGATAATGTGAGACCTTCCCTTGAGTTTCAAAGGAGACTTAACCCCAATTTACGGGAAGTAGTGAAGAAAGATATTGAGAAATGGTTCAAGGCAGGGTTTATATACCCTATTTCTGACTCCAAGTTGGTGGCCCCACTTCATGTTGTCCCGAAGAAGTCTGAATTCAGATGGACACCAATGAGGAGGGGGTAGAGATCGTGACACGAGTTCCCACATCGTGGTGTGTATGTGTCGATTACAGATGCTTGAATTCTGCGACCAAGAAAGATCATTTTCCATTGCCTTTTATTGATTTGATCTTGGAGAGACTCGCAGGGAAAGAGTTCTTTTGTTTTCTTAACGGGTACTCAGGCTACCAGGTATCTATAGCTCTTTAGGACCAAGAAAAGACCACATTCACATGTCCATTTGGCACTTATGCTTTCAAGTGCATGCCATTCATGCTCTGCAATGCCCCGGGTACTTTTTAGTGCTGCATTATCGCCATATTTATCGAGATGGTGGGAGATTTCCTAGAAGTGTTTATGGATGACTTCTTAGTTCATGGTGATTCCTTTGATACATGTTTAGCGCACTTTGACCGCGTCCTCACACGGTATAGAGGGGTTAATTTGGTACTCTCCTAGGAGAAGAGTCACTTTATGGTGACAGAGGGTATCGTGTTGGGGCATGTCATCTCCAAAAGGGGAATGGAGGTTGACCCTGCCAAGGTGGAGGTAATCAAGAAACTCGATCCACATACCAACGTTAAGTTAGTGCGGTCATGCTTAGGGCATGTTGGATTCTATAGAAGATTTATTCTGGATTTTTCAAAGATCGCCCACCCACTGACTGAGCTCTTAGGAAAAGACAGAGTTCGTTGTAGATCACATGTGTCTGGAGGCCTTTGAGATCTTGAAGAGGAAGATTTATACCTTGCCTATCACACAAGCTCCTGACAGGTCTCTCCCCTTTGAGATCATTACTGACACTTCAGATTTCTCTATAGGAGTTGTGTTAAGACAACGGCGAGAGGGGATCCCATTTGCAATACACTATGTGAGCAAAGTATTAGATCCTACACAGAAGAATTATATAGTGACTGAAAAGGAAATGCTCACTGTAGTATGGGCCCTCGAGAAATTCAGGTCAATATTTTGGGCTCTAAGGTGACAATTTACACTAATCATACAACCATTCGATATTTAATGGAAAAGAAGGAAGCGAAGGCGCATCTTCTTAGGTGGATTTTACTCCTCCAGGAATTTGATTTGGAGATAAAAGATAAACATGGAGTGAAGAATGTTATGGCTGATCACCTTTCTTGGATTGAACTTAAGGATTCTCCTGATTATAAGAGTATTAGAGAGACCTTCCCAGATGAGTCAGTTTGTGTTATTGACTCACTCCCGTGGTATGCCAACATGGTGAACTATCTTGTCTCCAAGCAGGTTCCCCATGGTTGGACTAGGAGCAGCCTTGATCGACTGAAGTCAGATTCGAGGAGATATCACTGGGACGATCCTTTCCTTTTCTTCGAAGGACCGGATTGTATTTGAAGAAGGTGTATTCCTTAGAAGGAATATCAGAGTGTCCTCGCATATTGTCATTCAGTTGAGGCTGGAGGACACCATTCGGAAAAAGAGAACCTCTCACAAAGAACTTCAATGTGGATTGTATTGGTCGACCTTGTATAGAGATGCTATTGATTTTGTACGATCGTGCCCTATTTGTCAAAGGATGGGAGGGACAGTTGGACAAAGAGATGAATGGCCCATGCAACCGATGATTATTTGTGATGTTTTTGATGAATGGGGCATAGATTTTATGGGTCCCTTTCCCAACAGCCAAGGACATGAGTACATATTGTTGGCAGTTGATTATTTATCTAGGTGGGTGGAGGTTGTCCCAACCCGAACCGTAGATAGTAAGACTGTCTGTAAGTTTGTGAGAGATCATATTATTGCTAGGTTCGGGCTGCCAAAAGTTTTGATATCTGATGGTGGTAGGCACTTTGTGAACCGAGATATGAGATCTTTAGTTAAGGACTATGGATTTGAGCATATAGTTACTAGTCCTTACCACCCACAGTCCAATGGCATGGCAGAAGTTTCTAACAAATAGGTGAAGAATATTTTGCAGAAATTGGTTCGTCCCGATAGGAAGAACTGGTCCAAGCTCTTGGACCAAGTTCTGTGGGCCTATAGGACATCCTACAAGACACCATCGGGTACTTTACCATTTAGAATGATCTATGGCAATCCATGGCATTTTCCCGCAGAGTTAATTCATAAATATGAATGGGAAATTAAGCAGATTAATTGGAGTTGGGACCAAGGGAAGCTTTGTCGAGACTTGAACTTGAACGAGCACCTGAAAATCCGAAACAGGGCATATGACAAGAATTTGATTTATAAGGATAAAGTAAAGAGATGCCATGATCAGCATATTAGGTGCAAATACTTTGTACCTGGATAAAAGATATGGTTGTTCAATGTCAGGTTGAAGATATTCCATGGGACGATCAAATCTAAATGAACGGGTCCCTTTGTTGTTAAGAAAGTGCACGGGAATGGAAGTGTAGAGATAGATGATCTCACAGATGGTGCACAATCACATGTGGTAAATGGACAACTGTTGAAGCATTTTGAAGATTCGAAAGAGCAGTTAGTCGAAGTCGTGGTCATCAACTTCATGCAGAGTGAGTACAGAGCAGATACATCATATTACTCTTCATGAAGATGCATCATCAAGATTCAGCAGCTTAGAAGATTCATTCCTCTTGTACATTCTCCCTTCTATGTATATTCTCCAGATCACGTAGGTTCTCACACTTACTCTTGTCCTATACTTTGGTTGACGAGAGCCTAAGTATAGGGGGAGTCGATGCCCACCATGTGTATATACTCATCCATTTCTGCCCTTGACCTCGTCTGCCCCATTTTTTTTCTCTTTTTCTACACTTAGGCTATCTAGAACCTAAGTATAAGGAGGCAGATATACTTCTATACTTTTTATTATTTTATCCATCCTATGCTTAGCACGAGCTATGTCTTTTTTCTCGCTTCTTGTCCTCTAAGGATATAACACATGCTAAGTATAGGGTGGTGGCGTGTATATATTACATATATACTTTAACCATAGCTCGTACTTTCACGTATTTTTGTATATATTATACAATAATTATGGGGTGGATAAAAAAATCTTTTTCAAAAAAATATCTTAAAAAAACTTTTTGAAAAAATATAAAACTTAAAAAAAATTAAAAAATTCCTTATTTGCTTTAATAAAAAAAATTTCAGAACATGTCCTTTCTTTATTTACCTGTCTTTTCCAAAAAAAAACCTTTTGAAAAAAACTTTTTTTCTAAAAACAAAAAAAAAACTTTCTTCTTTTCTTTTGTTTAAAAAAACTCAAAAAATCATAAAAAATCACTAATAAGTTGGTTTAACCCCTGACACTTACACTTTCACACAAGACTAGTGATGTTCAAGAACACTTTGTTTATGAGGTCTTGAAAATTTGAGTTAATCAACCTTAGTCATTGGGGTGTTTTGACTTAATTATTCACATTTACCTAGTTTGAAAGATTTGTGTGTTATATTACATGCTTAGTCTCTACCTTAAGAATATGATCAGCGCCTCACATACACGACTGCAGTTATGATGAGATGAGTTGAAATTTCACTTGAGGAACTGGGATGGGGGATTTAAGTTTGGACTTGATTTGATGATACTCGAGGATGGGATAAAATCAATCAAGGCTTCATGAAACCTGAGTAGCACCTTTAGCCAGTATGAGAACATGGTTCTTGTACTATCTCTTGACATTTACCTATGTGCCAGGGTGTGATGAAATCTAAAAAAATTGTTGATCAGTGTGCACCAACTTTTGGTAAAAAGCAGTGGAGCTAGTAAAAAAGCAAAGAAAAGAAAAGAAATATCAATGTTGAAAGAAAAGCTCTCATCATACAAAATCAAATATTAAAGAGCTTCCACAAAGGCGAGCGCTCCCAACCATTTCAAAGTGTCCACTTGGACCACCGCTATTACGACCAGGAGTCGGGCTAGCACCAAAAAAGGGCTCTGCATCGTAAATGCTACAAGTCTGGGTGTCGAAGGTATAATAGATACTCAAAAAAGGCACACCCCGATGTACTCCCAGGAAAACAAGTGCAGATGACTCCAACTTCTCTTGACGGACACATTGATCAACAACCAACAAAAAAATACATGTGTTGAGTTAATAAGGCACTCGAGAGGATCCTTGTTCCAATGAGAGGGAGAGAAGAAATGACACAATCCTATGCCCTCCATCAACTGGCCTTCCATCTACACTTTTAAGTCTGGCAACTAAAGAGACGTTGGATTGGATGCAAGAAATGGTTTATTCCCTAGTGTTGAGGGTTGGGTTCTTAGGAGAGTCTCTTGGACTGGAACCCTGGGTGACGTTATGACTCTACTCTTGTAACTGCAGTCACCATTTAAATCATATCCTTACTATATATCTATACAAAAAGAGTCTGATGATAAGGGAAATTGGATACCTTTTGACTAGAGCTTGGTTCAGCTTAGAATTTTAGGATATCTAAAACTGAGAGTTCTTGAACGGATCAAGTCTTGTATTCACAAGCACAGTCAGGGGTTAATCCAACTTATTCATTCTTTATTTCCTCGAGGACTAGCAAAGTTTAAGTATAGGGGGATGATGAATCCACGATTCATCATCTCAATATCTTGATCTTAGCAAAATCCCTGAGTAAAGTCTCAAATAAATGTCAATAAAATCAATAGATTCACAAAATAACTCCTGTAAATAAATACACTAATTATTGTATATAAATCGTACAAAATAAATTAACAATAAAAAGCCGCAAAATTAAAGGAGTTTTTCACATGTAAATAACCCAAAACTTCATGTATTTTTAATAATTTCATTTCAACTCCTTTTTGGCTAATTCTTTCTTTAACTTGTTCATAAAAATGTATATAAAAATACACAAATATAAAATAAATTTGACCTTAAATAAATGCTCCTAAATCCCAAAGAGAAAAAGCCATAAAGTCTAACTTCCCGACCAAATTCCCACTCCGTATGAACTCCAAATTCACCAAACTCAATTTTGAAGTTTAAGTTAGAAAATTATCTATCTAATGGAAGTGGTTTAATTAAAATCAGAGCTCGTTTGCAAAATTTAGGTTTTGGGACCTAGGTATACTTTGTATATATTGTACATTTCGTTCATTCTTCATTAATTATTAACTCTTCTTAATTACTAAAAAATCCAAAAAAACTCTTTTTTCTTCCATTTTATTTCTACATTTTTATTTTTTTAGTTTGTAAATATATTTTATTGAAAATACAAAAAAAATCAAATTAGAAAAGTAAAAAAATCCATATACATATTGTTTTTATGGACCTACTTTTGTAAATATTCCATTTTGTTTTCTTCTTTATTTTATTCTCTCATTTAAAGTAGGCTACTTTTATTTATTTATATTAATTTCCATTCTCTACAATAACCACCGTTCAACTCCATCATTCCACCATTTTTTATTTTCTAATTCAACCCCATTATTTTATTAACCTCTCATCCACCACTTTAATAACTTCTCATGTTTTATTTTTATATACATCACATTCTCCTCATTTTTTCCTTTGATCCATCTTTATGTGAGGAGAGCCAACATAGTTAAATTGGTGATAGCGATGTAACCACGGTCGAGCGACGACAACCATCTCTCCGGTAAGATCCGTTGGATTCCTGGCCAACATCACAGCCAGCTCCGCACGCTGCTCGAACTCATCGCTCGCCGGCGATTCGAGAGAAGACCATGCTTCTTCTGAGCACAACATAGGCGACCGCGTCCATCATAGGTAAATTTCCCCTTTATCATCGTTTATATTTTGCATATTTTTTATCACGTCACATTACCACCTACAAAGTTCCATTTATTCTACTTCATCATAATACCATCCTCACCATCACCACACCATTTTTTCTATTTATTTGCATTCCTTATTTAAAAAAATCAAAAAAATTAATTAAATCAAAAAAAATTCCATCACAGACACAACAGTAAAAAATTTAAAAAAATAAATCAAAAAAATTAAGAAAATACCCCCCACCGCCGGACACCACATCCATCATAGCCAGCAGGTGGCACCCCCCCCCCCACCGGCCACCTGCCATCTCTAGCGCACCAATCCCCGCGCGTGCCTCGGCCACCTACGGCCAGCCCCCTCCCTCCGCCAGAGCTCCATCCTATTGTGCTCCACCACCCATTGGCCTCGCCGCCACCTCCCCGCATGGCCGCGCGCGAGCCACCGCCTCTGCGCGCCGTGACCTCGCTCTAGTCCGCCACTCACCGCCGTCCCCTTTTGGGTCGCTCTCATGTATCGTGAAGAAGAAGGTCTTTTCATTTTTCTATTATTTTATGTAAAAAATGCACATTTTTATTTCAATGTTTTTATTATTGCAAAGTGATCCATGTATATAGTTATTTTTTTATTTTGTTTACGGAATTTGCACAGATAACCATGCACTTGCTTGTTGATTTGGACTTCAATTTAGCATCTTATTGTTCACTGAAATTTTTTATGTTGTTGAGCAACTCATTGTCTATCATCTGATTATTTATTTAGATTTTTCTGACTTTTGGGTAATTAACTAAAATTGTTTTATTGAAAACTTATACATTTTACCCAATCTATGATCTTAAATTCATATATAACTCATGGTTGCTCTAAAAATTCTTGAAAAATCATAAACGATGTCCCGAAATATGTTCTAATTACTCTCTAATTTTCATCTCAATTGGAGCTGTCTTTTGCCTGAAATAAATTGTAGAGTGATTTTAGTAAATGATTTTTAATTATAACCACACATAATATTTTTGCGAAATTTTAAATCTCCTGGATTCCTTATAAAAATATCTACTGAGATAATTCACATTTTGCTAATTTGATAACATGGATTTATTAGGAATTAATTACTCATTGTCTCTATGGTTTCATTAACAAATCCATAAAAAATAATATATTTTGTCCGAATCCAAAAAATTTATTGTAGCTTCCTTGCATCATGTTTTAATTCCAGTAAAATTTTTATAATTTTTACATTTAGTTTATGTGAAAAATTGTGGAAAAAACCCATAAAAAGTGTCCATTTTTAATTATTGTATTTTAACCCTTAAAATTCCAAAAAACGTGTTTTGTATTCATCACCGAATTTGAATTCTAGGAAAAATATAATTAGGCTAAATCTGATTAATTTCCCATTAAAATAATTTAGCCTAGTTGTCTGCTTTCTTAATGTCTTAATTCACCTGCATTATGCATTTTTGCATTTATTTTGCATAAAAAATATAAAAAAAATTCTGCGTGGAAACCTATATCTAAATTTTTGAATTAACCTAAAGTTATTCCTTTTCCTCCCTGTGTTCGACCCTAGACTTGCCTGGGATATAAATTAAAGTCGAGACACTCTTCATGGAGATCTTCTCTCAGTTCTGATTGATTCGCTCAATACACGTACTACAACGAATGCAAATTACATATTGTATTCAACGATCGATCAAGTATCAGACCACAAAAGAAACTCTAGACTAAGTTGGGCTCCAATAACTCATAATGTGGACACCGATCGATGAGCTCTCCGAATTGATCCCAAGCCTCATGGAACTGCTCTTTTAGGATCATAGTGAAGTTATTGATGAAAGCTCTTGTTGTGTTGGTTCGGTCGAGTGGATAGTACGTGTTCAACTACTCGGTCTGAAGTATGGAAGGAAATATCGTGATATATCGGCGATATATCATCGATATATCGATATCAACATGGGATCGGTATGAGCACCGATATGGCGATATATCCTGATTTTCTGGCATTTTATTTATAAAGGCTCGTCGATATGGGCGATATTTCAGTGATTCATCATCGATATATCGTCGAAATATCGTGTCGATACGATATCGAAACAATATCGATATCGATACGGCCTTCCATGGTCTGAAGCTGCTTCCAAGTAGTGGTGAATCTCCCCAAATGTTTCATCCAGTAGGTTGCTCTATAGACCAACGAGAAAGGGAACGCCATCAACTTGATGGTGGAGAGATACAACACAGTAGTTGGAAGTTGCACCATCATATATTGGGTTCTTTTGGACATTTTGGTAACTTTTTGTACTTTAAGATCGAGTTATGAATCTTAGAAGAATTATGTTGTGCAATAGCAGTGTTGAATACTTCTTGTAAATAGTACTTGTAAATAAAGCAGTTGTTTTATGAGAAAAATGTTTTTTGGCACTGATGAAGAGTATATTCTGTTGACTGATTTTAAGTTTTGTAATGGACATTATTTTTGGAATTTATGCTTGCTTTGTTATGATATACGAAGAAAATGTTTGGATTTATTTTGTTACATCCATCTTGAACAGCGGGGCAGGTGGTGACAACTTGTGGTATCACAGACTGACTACCCTACGAAATAAATCAGAAGAAAGCCGAAAGTGGTCCTCAGTTGAGGCTGGGATTATCTTGAGCAGACAAAGAGCCTCCTGTAAGCAGCTAAACATAGCGCCTATAAGCAAGCGGTGATATGTCGTGGACTGTGCTGTAGATCTTCCTGAACTCCTAGAGATGTAGATGTGGCTCCTCAGTGGCTAGCCCATGGAACTTGGGTGGTAACTTAATCGTCTGGGGACGAAGCTCGAAGTCACCCAGAATCTCCGAAAGATGGATCCAACAGTGAGTAAGGGTTGCATCAGGGTTGTGCAACTGCCTCATCATCTGTGCGCGACTAGCTAGCTCATGTGGATATCTAGTTGTCTGTCTCCTTCTCCAACTACTTGTATGTCTCCACTGGTTGGTCTCTGTGGCTCTACTCTATCAGCTCGCATCTGTGCTAACTCTCATCGCACCTCTGCCATGAATGCTCCCTGGTCTCTAATCTGTCTCTACATGGTCTCCAAGGAGGCTAGAAGTGTGTTGTTGATGACACCCTGATCAAGTATGTACGTAGAACCCTGGGGATACTCATCGGTGCATCCCTCACTGCTGGCCATCCCTCCGGTCTCTACAAAGGAAAAAGAACCCAACTCATGTGTCTTCAAATGTACATAAATCTGTGATGGCCTCTGCTCCGACACATCATGACTGGAAGAAGGGTGGTCGAGGGGAAACAGGGTGTAGCGAACTTGATTCAGAGCAGGTATAGGCTCTCCGAAACCTCCCTAGATGAATGAAAAGGAGTGATCGAAAGCGGTGCTATCAAAGTCAACCTAAAGGACCTCCTTCTCATCATCGTAATGTAGGGATTTATGAAGATGAGAGCTGGAATGCAAACAAGATTAGCAATCAAAACACCGATTCACCTATGCAATACTTGATCTGATGACCGTGAAAGATAGGTCGTTAATCTTGACAATTTTATTTAGGTTATCAATCAATCTATCAGAGCGATTAAGCAAGTTGATGGAAACCCGATGCTCCTAGGAGACTGGCCTAATCCCACAGTTAGTTTTTCCCAGTCAGTATGGACTGTAGACCATTTACCTGCTACCCGATCTTTCCACTCTGCTAAGGAAGGCCCTGATCGATTACCAGTTACCAGGTGAAGTCCTCACTGGAGTGCAACCAACCACAAGACCAATAGGTTGAAAGGAGTTCAGGTGTGGCTCTAATGTAGTGTGCGGGTCACTATCTCGTTGTAGATAAATCAACCAATGAGGAGGTGACTCTCCCCAAAATAAATATTTTTTAGTGAAGTGTATTTTAGGGTCAAGTTTGCATTAGTAGACCCAATTTTATTGTCTTCACAATTTTAGGTATTTTTAAGATAAAAACAATGCCTAACCAATTTTTCAAATTCCTTGGTTATTTTGAGTCCAAAAACAAGGGGAGGAAGTCGAAAAACCCGATGTGTGATCAAACACAATGATGCATGCAGAGATAGAAATGCATACATTTCTCCAGCACTCTACTTGCAAGGTGATCCGTGCAAAAATTAAAGAAAGAAAGTAAACTAAGTATTTGATGCACGAGGAAATCAGCCTTAGACAAGCAACATCTATTGATCGTGAAGAACAATAGCTAGCAAATCAAATCGAGTCTAATCTCCGTAATCGCCACAATGGGTTCTCCCAGTGTTGTATGTGACTCCTCACGACGCGTGGTCTCAAATACAATTAAGCTAACTTTTTTAAATTATTTTTAGCTAGGGCAAATTATAATCTATTGGAACAAGTAAGCAATTTAATGTTGGGCCTTAGCTAATTACGTCACAATCAACAAAAATCCTAAGTCTACGGGCTAAATCCTCGAGAATCAAATAGAAAGAATAGGCGATAAAATAAAAACACGAGAAGGCCGCAGTGAGGTCCCTTGAGTGCATCGGCATTCGATGAAACAGACCCCGAAATGTATAAGTGTCCAAGATAGTCCAAGTCCGCAAATATTACAATAATATTAATTTTGTGAAAAATAAACTATCTACTCTATCTACTATAACTGTCTTCTCCTACTCTCCTACTCCTCCTCTAGTGCAGGTACTCCAACAGAAAGCCGAGGCATCCTTGGGCAGTCCCTCGCACAAAAAACAAAACAGGAATGTGTCAGAAAGCAGTTATCTCAAATAGATACAAATAATGAAAAATGACTACTAAGTCATGCTCTCTAATAACAGTGCCATTCTATTGACACACTCGACAACTTGGTTTAACTAAACAAATAATCATGGGCCATTGCAAACTGAATTGCTAAGCACGGTCAATCAAGAAAAATAAACCACTCAGACTAGATCAAACAATCAAGCACAAATGTAAGTACTTTGTTATTTACTTTTCCTGGTATAGCAACAGGGGTCGAATAGAAGAAGCACGAGCAAACCTACGAAGTAATCAAATTTCATAAATAAATCAACATATTTTTAGCGGTTTTTAATTTTGCAAATTTCTTAGTTTTTAATAAGGAGGGAAAATCAACAATTAAGAAAATAAGGTGACACCGCAATCTTTTTGGATTTGTCTTTATTGCTAAAAAAGCTCAAAAAATTAAGATAAAATTATTTTTTGGTTTTTAAAGTTTTGAAGTGTTTTTGTTAATTTTTTAGGTTTTTGCAAATTTTATAATTTAATAAAAATCAAACAGTAACTAAGGAGGCAAATAGTGCACAACTAGGACTAAATTGCAAGTTAAATTTACTCAAAATGCCCTAAAGTCCTGAATAGCAATTTTATGATAAACTAGACATAAAATCCTATAAACATGAACTAAAATGAGAATTTTTAGATTTTCTTGTATTTTATGTGATTTTTTAAGGCTTTAGGTGTTTTCCATTTATAAGGTTTTTATAAAGATTTTTCAAAGAAATTTTCTGGTACATAAAACACAGAAAAACACAGTAACATGAAATTTCTTTGGAATTTTTAAGAAATTTTCGAATTTTCGTGAATTTTTAAATATAGATAGGACACTTTTATAGGTTTTTTATTTTTTTCAAAAATAAGAAATGCAAATAAATTAAGCCATAAAAGTTACACTAAATACTACACGTCAACAGGAGTTGATAGTAATCTTTAGATATATTTTTGTATTGATTAGATAATTATTAATTGAAGTAAAAGACAAGCAATTTGCAGGGACTTACACACAATTAAATAAACTTCTAGGCTAAATAATAACATAGGTAGAAAGTATAAGGCTAAAATGCAAAAAAGTCCAAGCCATGACACACACAACACGTGATCCAGACTCATAGGGGCATAAATGCAAATTATACAAACTTATCATTCAATTCATAACAACATAGAAGTTCATATAAAATACTGCAAATAATCCAAAGAGCATGTGGGGATGTACGTGAGTTCCAACAAACAGGACTAAAGTGCAACTATCAGAAACTACGAGGTCCATTATGTAAATTATCCAAATAAATTAAATTACAACAAATATTTACAGTAATATAAGGTAAATGCAAAACATAGAGGGCCTTAAGTGAATTACTCTTCATTACATGCTATCCAATAGTCGAGGTGGCTCCACTTATGGATGTACAGTCCAGATTGGGGGATATCCCTTCGACGATGGATGGCTCTGATGCGATCCTCAGATGGATCTAGCGGTCTAGGTTCCCTCGATCTTGGACGGTGGAGAATACAACTGGGAGGGATCCGGATCCAACGACCAGGACGACATCTGGTTGAACTGGCAAGGAACTTGTCTCGGACGAGTTTCAATCGACGAATGCACGTGGGTCCGAGATCCTAGCGAGATTCTTAGATGGGGGAAACATTCCTGAAGGTGGTCCGCAATGGTGGAGGTTCTCAGAAGGGTCCAAGACTAAGGAGAAGGTCCTGGAGAGATGTGACGTCATGGAGCTGATGTGCCATGATGATTCGACCTTCATGTGAGGTCCTCTGGCACTCTAACCTGCAGGAGAACGTGCTTTCTCAGAGATGGAGCTCCTACAACGGGTTAGGGAACCGATTTCATCAAAGACCGGGGAGGGGTGGATGGGTCAGGTCTCCGATGGCCGACGGATTCAGCCTGATGCTCAACTCCAACCCGATGGTTGGAATCGAGGGAAAGGTTGTGGAGCGAAACATAGATGAGAGTTGTCTGTAGGTGTGCGAGTGTCGGAGCGTGGTAGGGGAAGGGTTGTGATGTGATTGTCAGAGTGAGGTGAATGCGAGTTAATGGGCCAAACAAACGGGAGATAGAGATAAATGGAATACCTAGGAGTGAAGGAAGACGCCTAGGCTGGTGGACAAAGTCCATGGGGGTGATGGCCTCGATGGGCGGTACGACCAGAGTTTGAAGCTCTTCACAGCGGAGCTTAGACGATGTGTCGCTGGACCCGGGGGTGCAATGCTCCAAAGGATACCCACAACCGCTCCCTCTCTCGGTTGTCACTCTCAAAAGGGGAAAGCTGTGCAACAGGGGTGGTGGCGCAACCAAAGATTGTGGAAAATTAATGTTTGTAGAGATTTTATAGGTGTTCCAAGTTCTAGAAGAGAAGAGAGCAAACCCATGAATCGAGGCGCAGATCAAGAGGATGAAGGTCAGGTGTGTATTAGGGATTAATGCCTAATAATCGAAGCTCTTAAATCGAAGGCAAACTCATCAAGATCGGGACGGGAAAATTCATAGAAGTGGAGTATATCTGATAAGGAGAGGAATAAAGGAAGGGGGGACCAGTTGAATGAGGTCAACAATGCTGGCGTGGACTAATCAGAAGCGGGCGAGAATGCGGTCAAAATAGGCTCGAGGATAAAATATGTAGAAAAATAAAGATAATCAAATTAAATGAATAAATAAATTTAAATAAAAAAGTGTATAAAATAAAAATATTTATTATTTTTGAAGTTTTTTACAATTGTTTTTAATTATTTTTATGACACATAAATTAATGTATATAAAATATATAGTATTATATACAAGTATAATATACCTATGTATTATGTACAAGTATATTTATAATTTTATTTTTACACAAATATCCTTATTTTATATTTTATTTATTTGTAATATAATTTTAAGAGTGTAAACTAATTTTTATTTTATTTTTGTAAATTATTCAAGGGTGTAATAAATAGGGGAAGTAATATGTACAAGTGTATTTTGTACGAATGGTTGGGGATTTTTATTTTATTTTTATTTTATTTTTCTGATTTTTATTTTATTTTTATATTATTTTTAAGATTATATAAAAGTGTGTAAAAAGGATAATTTAATTTTTTGTGAAAAATAAATGTATAAATAATGAGTACAATCATAGGTAGTGTATATAATGCATAGTGAACCCTATCACTCTCTACTTGTTTTATTTTGCGATCAGGTCAAGTCTTGACCGTCTCTTGGGGTTTGGGTCACTCTGTATTTATTTTAAATACATCATTCCTTTCTCTTTTTCATTTATTCTTTTACTTATCCAAAAACATGCTAATTATGCATTATTAACAAATGCATGCAATTTGCTAAGTTATTGTATTTACAGGTATTCACATGGTGTTTTGCCAAGAAAAAGAGCTAAAATAAAAAATAAAGAGTGAGAATCGTAGATTCATCAATAATTTAATAAAAAGATGCATATTATTCCTCAAATTCTTTTTTGTATACACTGACTAATTTGTCCGGTAAAAATATTTTTTGCAAAATGTTTGAAAAATAGTTTGAAAATCTTGTTGACAAAATCTTTTCAAAACTATTTGTTAAATGTATTGGTAAATATTTTCAACCTTTTTACAAATATTTTGTTTACAAAGCTTCTTTTATTTGTGTGAAACAAAATGTTTGAAAAACTATTTTCAATTGTTTGAAAAATGGTTGCAAAAATATTTTGACAAATCTATATATACTGTTTGAAGAACCTTTGCAAAATGATTTTCAATTGTATGTAAATATTTGTAAAAATTCTTTGTAAATTTTATTTTCGTCTAGATTTTTTTCAAAGGTTTGTAAAATAATTTTTCAAATATATTTGAGGAATATATACATCCACTAAAATTCTTTATTAAATTGTATATATCTATAAAAATGATAACATATCCAATTTAAATTCTTAAAATGCATTCTTGTATAAATATGTGTACCTAGTTTTTATCCAAAACTTATTATTTTCTAAAATCACAAAAACATTTGCAAAAACTTTTTAAAAAATACCAAAAAATGCATTTGCATCATCTTTTTCAAAAATCTATAAAAAATTCAAAACTTTGAAAAATTACTTCACAAAAATATTTCATGTATATCATTTAAATAGCATTCGCATTTTTCCAATTGAGTTTGGTAATTGGACAAGTCTAAGTAAATTCCAAAGATTGGAGCTGGGTTGGACCTTAAATTTACTTAATCACATGAATCTTATAGGAGTTGGAATTGAGGTACTTCAGGTCTAGTTGACTTAATTGTTTGAGAATTGTAAGACTTGCTTCAATGGATTATTGACTGCCTAAGTAGAGTACTTTTGAACACAAGCATGTCTCTTGTCGATAATGACCTAACTTGGACATCTGCACCTTTCACTTAGCTCAATTTAGTTGGAGTGATGAGGGGATTGGATTTGTCGGTATGAGATGCACATAAGTGGAAACATTTGTCCTCGTCTAAGGAGAGAAGTGCACCCTAACTCATCAAGTAGAAGAGATGTCTGAAGACATGAGAGTGTGGGTTGTAGTAATGCTTCAAAAGAGGGATAGTCTACTGTCTCAAGAGGAAAAAATCTTTATGTAAATGTTTATGTATATAGTATTTCAAAAAAAGCAAAAAAGCAAAAATTCTAAAAAAGTGGACATGTCTCATTGAAAATAAAATGCATGTCGGAGTGTATATATTTGTATAGGCAATAAGCAAGCTTAAGCTTCAAAGTCATATCATGTGAACCTGCAGCTGGATGACTTTACTACACTGGTCTTGCATCCTAGAATAGGTAGCTACACCGACTATCATCCATTCTTCTCTTCACCCCCTGCTCTTGAGCTGGTTATCACTAGAATTTAGATGGGAATACCCTACTCCTTGAGGAAAGGGTTGTTGGATTGGGGAATCACTGGGTTGTCATGCTGGAGAAGTCAGTCTCTTTGTCATTTCAGTTGAGGGGAGGCACTATCACATACATTGTACAAGTGAGATTCATATTAATAAAGGATTGTGTATGAGTTGAAATATTCAGACATGGCTATTGAGGAGACTAGAGCAGAGTTTTGGGATTCTCGAAGGATGTTGGATTTCAAATCCGTTTCTCAATAAGGTTCCAACTACACTGAAATTCCAAAGATCCAACTTAAGCTCCAAACTTTAATTTTATGCAGACGAGTTTTATGATTAAATTTAAACCACCTTCTTTCTTTTTTTCATTGTTTTTTTCCAGCACTTATTGCATAAGTGTTTGTTAGGTACTAACAAAAGCAAGTATAAGGGGTGATGAATCTCCATTTCATGACCTTTATTCTATCATTTTGGCCTTAAAAATCCTAGTAAATGCATGTAAATACCATTAAATTACACGAATTAACGTTTATCCCTTGTTGTATAAATATTATATAAAAGAATATTTTAATGCCAAAATTATAGAATAAAGAAAATAAAAGAAAAAAATAAAACATCAAATATATTTTATGACCCTAAACCATGAGACCGAGGCACCTCGAGGACTAGTCGATAAGGAATAAAGTAGGGAGAGATAAGGGCCAATAGTTCAATATTAATTCCATTTATTAATTCCTTATTTATTCATTTTTCGGACCTATTTTTATTTTTTCCTTTTTATAACTAAAATAAAAAACTTTTAACATTAAAGTTGTAGATAATAATATATAGAAAAATATAAATTGATTTCATACAAAAATAATATACATAATAAAAGTTACACTATGAATGTGATTCCAAAATTCCAACTTTCCAGACCCATATCACTCAAATAAAAACTAAAAAATATATCAAAATCACCTTTACTTGTATATAACTTTTAATAATCTATTTAATTAAGTTGGTTTCATATTTTTTGTAATTAATATGTGAAAGCTAAGTTTTGGACCCCTATTGTACGATATACCCGATTAAAATAATAATTTTATTCATTATTAATTATTTATATAATTTTATTTTTTATGATTTTGTAAATATTATTTATAATATATATACATATTAAAAATGGAATAAAACAATAAAGAAAACACTAAAATAAAATAGGTATATAAAATACATAGATGAAACACCTATAACTATATTTATATCATTAATATACCAATTTATTTAAGAGTATATATTTTATCAGAAAATATAATAAAACTATATTAAGGTAAATAAAAATAATTTATAATTTGAGAAAATATTAAAATAAAATAATAAAATACAAAATACAAAATAAAAATAAAATACTCTAAAACATAGATAAATATACCTATATATAAACCCTAAAAGTAACTTGTAATTTAATAAACTCTAAAAAACAAATAAAAATCGTAATAAAATACTATGAAAATCAGTATACATTTTCTATTTTATAACTTTAATTTATTAAAATCGTTTACTATTTTTTCATTTAATTTATAAAGATTTTTTTGGGTTGCTTTTCCCAGTTGGTCCATGTGGACCAACCAACAGGGAGGGTTGACTCCGGTCAACTCCTCTAACTCTGATGTTCCCTATGTGAGATCCCTATTTGATCACTTCTTCTCACTTTTTTCCAAGTTGCTCTGAGCATCGACTTGGTTTGATCTCTTCTGCACTTTTGTTCCTCGATCCTCGTCGATTCCCATAGAGATGATTCCTCATGGATTGTGTTACTGCATCACTGCCATTACAACGATCCTTGGAGCCCATTCATCATCCCTTCAAAAATCCGCCTCCATCCAAAATCAAAGTTTGATCCTTCTTCCGCCACTCTAACCCTAGTCTTCTTGCGTCTGGAGGAGCCTGGTGACAGCGGGCATCTAGAAGAAGATCTAGCAGCAAATCTGACATTGAATTTAAGAGATTTGGTCATCGCCGCTCGTTCGTTGTGTGGTCACTCTCATCCGCTTCGGTCTAGGTAGCTCCTCTTTTCTTAGTTCTTTATATTTCTTAGAGTTATAGTAGCTTATTATCATGTTTTATTTTCTTTAATTCCATCTATATTCGTGTGAAATCCAATCGCAACCAATGGTGGATTTTCAAATCTGCCACTTGTTTGCAACCGTCCTAACACCCCTTTGCTTCGATCAACACTTTTATCATCTCCCCCTTCGCCTTCTGATCACCCGATGCACTTCCATCCACCTTGTTTTGTCACAAAACAAGGGTCTGCCTCTCCTCCTCCACTCACCAGAGAGGTCCACATCCTCCACACTCTGCTTCATCTCCCTACCGGAAGACATCCCTGGCTTCGTTTTTGTCCCCCTCACTATTTCCTACAGGTAAATACAAGAAAGGAGCCCTCTCGAGCCTCATCGAACCTCAAGAGAACCTCCCAAGTGCAACCCATCCTTCTGACCTAACAGGAGATCCTCTGCCCATTTTGAAATCATTAGCAGGTGCGAAAGACCCCCCATAGTGTTTTGATACACTCCCATGCTCCTGAGAATGACAAACGAGAGGAGGTCAGATTGAACCTTGCCAAGGCGATGTTCTCGTTGTTCTTCTACATCTCATCTGCTCCGTCCAATCCTACTCAAACCCTAGATTGCATCAGAGCTGTTGGATCATGCCAAGCTTTAGTCGTCAATCATCTTCGAGCGATATAATCTCCACCATGCATCCACGAACTGTTATTGCAACGTGAAGAGTAGCCATGTGTATAAGTGATTCAATCGCCATCGTCCGCTCCTGCCTTTGTGTTGGGTATTTTTCTACTTAGCTCGGCGTTCTTTTTTGTACTTTATTTATCATCCATAAACTTTCAATTGCCGTAATTTACTTTTGTAATATTTGCATTCAACCCTCTAGACAATGGTATTTGCACTTAGGTCCACGACATCTCACCTTACGTGGTCGCCCATGTGAGGTGGCCATTTTGCAAGCAGACTCTTATGGGTTCTGATATTTATTGTTAGTCCATAAGTTTAAACTGGATATTGTAACTTTTTGGATGAATTGCATATTGGCCCCTGCTTTTATTTAAATTACTGCTATGCCCTTGCTAGGATGTTGTTTCTTTTTATTTTCTCTATTTTTTTGTATAGCATTTTTGCTCAGAAAAATCATAAAAAATACATGTAGGTTCATGTCGCATCCCAGTTTCATGCCTATATTTTATTTTACAATTTTGGACATTTTTCTTATTTTGTAAAAATAAAAAACAACCCATTTATCCCTAGTTTAACCTATTAAACCCCTAAAAAATATACTTGCTTTTAAAAATTCCCAAAAAAGTATATTTTTTATTTTTGTATTTTTAAACTTCGACCGAAAATCACTAAAAATGGAAAAAGAAAAGTCTTAAAACTTGAAAAACACCATAATCCTATATAAAACTTATAAAATTACTAAAAATTCCAAAAATTATCTTTTCTATTATCTAATTTTATCTATATTATTATTTATAAATTAAAATTATTTTAGAAAAATTGTGATTCTGTTTGGTATTTTTCATCTCCATTTTAATTCGACTTATTTAGTTTATCCATGTTTTGGGTATTTTTTATATTAAAAATATATAAAAATTACCAAAATCCAATAAAATCACAAAACAATAAAAAATATTTAAAACCCCAAAACATTTTATTTTCTGTATTTGTACTATTTTTATTAGTATTTATATCAACATTGGCCCACTTTGTATATATAATCTATATATAGCTATATTATATTGTTTAAAAGAGAAAAATATATAAATATAAAAACTGAAAATTAAAACAAAATAGAAATTATTGAACAAAATAAACTTAAAAAAATATAATAAAAACCCCACAAAAATGAATTTTGGTTAAGTGTTTAAGAGATAAAGTATGCTTTGATTTTTAATCATGCCTGCTCCACTCCATTGCTTCATGTGTTCGACCCCTATTTGTTTGTCACTATAAATTTTTAGTAGGGTATAATAAATGTTAATTCTTGCTCTCAATTGCTTAATTATGTTAGTGGATTAATTGTTGAAACAATGGGAAGATTCGAGTAGTCGCTTCAACGACAGCTATCCAGATTTGTCAGGTCATTATTAGATACTCTGCTTTTTTTGCTTTTCAATATATTGTAGAAAAGCACCTAAGCTTTCATTGATTACACTTAGGTCCCTCGCCATGTCACCTCATGTTCCTGTACGCATGAGCGGGTGGGCTTTTTGTAAGGGTCCCTTGCTTGTTTGTATTATTAATTAGTTAATCTAATTTATAATCCAATTCAAAACTTTTGGGATATTTTGCATGTATGATATACCACTTTTTGTATATTACATTTATACTCTTGCTAACATTGTATGATTTAAATATTCGAGAAAATTTATATAGATTCCCCTATAGTTCCCTTCAATGTTTTGGATTGCATTTTTATCCATTTTTAATTGCAATTAGGTCCCTATTACTATTGTGATTTCTATTTACTGTATTTTTTGGATGAAAAGTTTCATTTCGCATAAAAAATTTGTAGGAAATTTATCTTAAATGCTTTATATAATATAAAATTACATATTTTTTGTAAGGCCGTTTAAAAAAATTTATATTTTTAAAAATTCAAAGACATTACAACTATTTCTTGTTTCCATCAAAAAATATCTAAAATAAGGAGAATGTTTTCATTTTTTTTAATAAAATAGAGGTTACTTATTCCTATGTTTTTAACCTATATACCAAAATCACTAAAAAAGAAAAACCCCAAAATTAGAAACCCTTAATAACCCTAAAAAAATATAAAAAAAATAAAGAAATTAAAAGTTGCATTTTCTATTTCTATATCTTATCTGTTATATCTATAATATAAAAATTAGTTTTGGAAATTTTTAAGCTATTTGATATTTTTAAATTCTGATAAAATCGGTGTATTAATAATGTTCACTATTTTGCCCTTTTTATTCAATTAAAAATAAAAAATAGCAAAAAGTAAAATAAAAACACAAAAATAGATTAAAGATTAAAAAACAAAAACATTTTATGTTGTGCATTTTGAGTATTTATAAACATATTTGTATATGTGATAAATCTCCTTTTCATCACTTATTCTATCATTTTAGCCCTAAAAACCCTAGGTAATGCATGTAAATATCATTAATATGTACAAATTGACATTCTCCATTTATTCCATGTATTGTGTAAATAACATTATTTTTAATGCACAAATTATAGAATAAAGAAAAGAAATGAAAAGAAAAGAATAAATATCCAAATGTATTTTGTGACCCTAAACCCCGGGACCTAGGCGTCTTGATGATTGGGTCAACAAGGAATAAAGTAGGAGAAGATAATGGCCAATAAATCAATAAAATCATATTCTTTAATTCATAAATAATCCACCTTTGGGACCTATTTTATTTTTTATCTTTTATACCTCAAATAAAAAAACTTTTTACATGAAAGATTTATATAAAATACAAATAAAAAAACAAAATTGAGTTTATACAAAAATAATATATAGTGTATAATTTATTGTTAAAATAAGAATTCAAAATCCCAACTTCCCAGACCCATATATCTTAAATAAAAACTCAGAATATATCAAAATAACCTTTAATTGTATATGATTTTTTTATAAGTCACTTAATAAAGGTGGTTTTGAATTTTTTGGAGTTAAGGTGAGAAAGTTAGGTTTGGACCCATATTGTATACTTTACCTAAATAAAATATTCATTTTATTTATTCTTTATGATTTTTTTTGTTTTATAATTTTTTTAAATATTATTTATAACATATATTACTTATAATACCATAAGTAAATGTCAAAAATAATATAATATAGAAAAATACATAGATGAATATACAATACTTATACCAATATAATATACATCCCCTATTTATTTAAGTGTGAATATAATATCTAAAACATGTAACAAAAATATATTTATTTATAAAAATATATTATAATTCTATAAAATAAAAAATACAACATAAAAATAAAATATGCAAGACATAGATGAATATACATTTAAATATACACCCAAAAAGTAATTTGAAATATGAAAGCTCGAAAAAGTAAATAAAATAATATTAAAATACTAATTAAAATAATAAACATTTTTATTGTATAACTTGAATTTAGTAAAATCATTTATTTAATTTAATTATACAAATAATTGGGGTTGGATTTGCCTGGCTGGTCCATGTGGACCAACCAGGTTGCTCCGCTAGTTGACCTCGATCAACTAGATGACCTAGCCCTTGAAGGATATGGGAAATTTCTTAAGCACATCATGGAAGCATGAGGATTGCAACGAATGCGATCGGGAGCGACTAGTCGCACTAGTTTCTCCGGGAAGCAGAATTTAAAAATTTAATATGATGAAACCACATGATCCAAGAACACTTATCAGATCCTTTCATCTAAACTACAAACAAGTATTAGGGTAACCTCTTGAAGCATGGTTGCGATCGAGTCTCTAAATAAAGAGACCTCCTTTCTTAAGTGTGATCCGACGAAGGAGACGCTTGCGAGCGCATCGATGAAACATGTGCTCCTAGCAATCCATGTTGATGATACAAGTGATGAATCTCTTGATCTCATCACATGGTATCTGATGTCTTCTTCATGAGCAAGATTCATCGAAGAAGATGAATATTCATGAGAAAACAATCTAGCAGCAAAATGGCGACATTGCGCTGATGGCGTCTCTCTCTAGGGATCCATGGTAGATGACCAGAATGATATAGGGAGAGAGAGGATGTGAAGAGAATGAGAGAGAGAGAGAGCGGGTGCCTCTTCTTATATAGTATTTTGGGAGTCCATGGATCACAATGCATTGAGTACACATAATCAATGGATGAGATTGATTTGTGCTTCTTTTAATGGCCAAGATTTTGTTGTAAAAACAAAAAAACAATTAATTTAATTTAGATTAAATATATATTGAAAAATGAATAAAAACTAATCCTAAATTAAATCAATCAATCATTGGTGATTATGAAATGGAGATTGCCTCCTTCCATAATAGGTAGAGGATGGCCACCCTTTCCAAATGGGAGTTTGTGGCCAATCTCATGCAATCTCATAAGACTACATTATTCCATGGAAATCTCCAAGATTTACAAACACTTGTTGTAAATTATTCTGAAAAAATGATTCATGATAATTTGTGAATATTGCAATCTTGCCATTAGAAAATTATGAATTACATTCACAACCCAAAATAGAATGTGATTTACATTTTCAATTAACTATCAAACGTGAATCCAATTAACATCAATAATCAATAAACAGATATAAATCATAATATGTTCTCTCTAATACATTACAAATAACATCATAAGATATATGAATAATTTGGATAATTCTATCCACATTATTCATATGCATGAAAATTAATCACATTAATCATCTTGCATCTCTATTCTCATGTGCCCAAATAATATGAATCACATTCACATTATTCACATCTTTGATAACTAAATCACATTTAATTATCTAAGATAACTCTTCTTATAATATGAATTAAATTCATATCATTCATGATAACTTAATCATATTTAATTATCAATTTTCTCAATGCTCAGATATATATATCAACAATGATTATCCTTAAACGCTTTCAAGGATAGTGTGCTTTATCCGCAAATACTTGGAGATAAGGATAGAGAGATTGTATTGTTCCCCATATAGTGACTTGGATATTGAAATCACATCTCAAATCCAGACCTTAAGGACCTCTTGTAAATGCTTGATTAAATCAAGACTAAAAATCTAATCTTCTTATTGCATTTGAATCACATTCAGATTAATGTCCAATATTTGGACCAAGATCATATCACTTCTCTACTAAGAGGAATCACTAAAATTCAGATATGCTTCATCATTACCTGGGAATGGAAGCATCATGGTTATACAATCGTTTATGATCACATCACCCTCAAGTATTCCTAATACATGTACATCCTGCATACTAGAAGACCTAGATTAAGCCTTAAGTATTAGATCAATTTTATACTGTCTATTTCAGGGGTTTTTCATTAAGTTTCTCATTTAACTATTGGGAGTTGGTATCAATCATATACTTTCCAAAAGCATATATCATACCCAGGTTTCTTGATCATATACTTTCAAAAAGCATGTATCAAACCAAAAAAATCCAGTCATGCTTCCAAAGTGAGACGAATGTGCATGGAATTTGATCTTTCCCAATATCTCATGAGTGAGTTCATGTCTTCTGGTTCAATAAATGAACTTGGATGATCCCTTTGAGAGATCATATTACTCATATGCCCTTGCATGCACACTAGCCCGTGGTATATAGACCTTAGTTAGGTCATCAACCCATTGTTCTACCAAACATATTTGTCTCTGGTCTGAGGATGTGTGCCTATATCGTGACAGCATACATCATAGGTCTTCGATAATCTCAATCTTGTTAAGTCAACTCTTTGACCTAACTTATCTAACACCTCTGAATCTCTATTCCTATGCAGAGGACCTGCATCAAGAGGTCGGTTAGATATCAACCTTTAGAGAAAAGATTTCCATCTCCTTCTTAGGATGGAGATCATCTCTTAATAATCATTTGATGATGTTGGATGAGTCCTCAAACTAACTCTTTATGTAGTCATCCAAGCACCAACCTCTATGATTCGACAATTGAATCAACAGTTGTATAATCATTACGATGGTCGTGGTACAAAACCCTAATTATACTAAGGGACCTATTATGAAAATTAATTAATCTTTATTCCAGATCAAGGAATGATATTGGCAATAAAATTTATTGCAGAATGGCACGTCGTGGGCTTGCATGTCCAACAATATCCCACTAGCCCAAATATCCATTAATGGTCTAATCTTTAAACCCACACTCATGTGACAATCATAGGCTATTTAGAAAAATAGCTAGGCAAGTTGATTATTCACTCTATTCCCAAGAAACTACGCCAAGTCCTTTTACGACACTTTCATATGCCCTAGTAACAGTGCTCGCATTAAATGTGATGTTGCATCTTATGCAACCAATAATACTCAATTTTGTAATTTATAGTGTCCTTGATACTATACCTCAATAATTATTATAATCAGTATGTAATTTTCATTATCCTTATCAGGATGCCCTTATTCCTAGAGATCTTTATATCCTAAGGTATCCACAGTTAATATCTTTTAGATCATTGTCTATAAAGTCCTACATTCTTGAAGATAAGACTTTGCGATCACTATCTCAAAAATCTTGTCATCTTTGAAGATATTATTATTACTGCAATCAAATATTTTATCTCAATAGTAGGATTAGTAATAGTTTACTACTCTCACTGTATGACAGACATCTGGCTTTTGTACACATCAAGCATACACCCATCTTCTCATATCTAATGCATAAGGGCAAGCAGTTTTAGCATTTACTTTCTCAACTCTTTGAGGTGTTATCCTTTCAGATAGGTCAGTACCATATCTTAGGGGAAAGAAGCCTTTCTTGGAATTTTTCTAAAAATGGAACATGTCCAAGGTGTATCACTTAATATGACGGTCTCAATACCCTCTTTTCTTTTATTTTGAACATCTTCCGAACTAAGATCTAAGAGTATTCCTGAAATCATATCTCACAGTATGGAATAGCCATATTATAAAACACTTATTATTATCATTCCAAATGATTAGGATATCATCTACATTTAGCATGATGAACACAATGATACTCCCACTAAGCTTCACATGGTACATCAAGATTCTATCTGAATCATAATCTTTATAATTTCATCAAATCTTATGTTCCAACTACAAGAAGCTTATTTTAGTCCATAGATGTAGTTATTCAACTTGCACACCTTGCTTTCCCCAATCATGAAGCCCTAGGGCTACTTCATATGAATATCCTCGGAGAAGTAGTCATAAAGGAATGCAATATTGACTTCCATCTTAAAGATGTCAAAGTCAAGTAGTGTACCTACAGTTGGAAATATTCTGATGGAATTAAGAAAGGTCACTTAAGAGCAACTCTCACCGTAAGTGATTTCTTGTCTTCGGTGTGTATCTTGTGGATACGAGTCATACTTTGAAGGTCTCTACCTTCTCATTAGGTTCCCCCTTTCTCTTGAAGATCCTTACACCTTAATAGGTCTTACCCTTATTGGTGGATACTCGAGGGTCCATATACAACACATGTATTTGAAGTCTACCTTGGACTTTTATTGGTAACATCCATATTTCCATGTCAAAGTCTATCTATGACTTATGGGTCTAGTCTCTCTTTCCAAAATAAGTAGGAAAGGTGGGTCATCTGTCGTCTACTCTTCGTATTCAGGTGCTTCTTTACATGAAGTTAGATAATTGTTAGACTTAACTGATACATGGAATCCATCCTCAAACTCATTTGAAGATGTATGAGAGTTTCATCTTTAAGGGTCCTTTTAGTTTCCAATTTCAGGAGCCTCATTATCTTCTTAAGATTAAATGATTTCCTTTACTTCGTCTTGATTCTCAAGAGATTCATCCTCTAATAATCATATCCTTAAAGATGAAATCTTTTAAGAAACTCAAGGTCATAAAGTAGATATCCAATATGATCCCTTATTTTCCTAATGAAGTAGCACTCTCTTGTGCTAGATTCCAGCGTACTTGCATCCATGACAAAGTTATGGACCAAGCAACCCTAAATCCCCAAGCGTCCAACACAATGCTAGGTTCCAAACCCATAGCTTATGAGGATACTTGGGTTTATATTTTCATGAAATATTATTAAGGATAGATTTTGTAATCTCTACTACATATATACCTGGAAACTAAGAGATAATTATGCTAAGATTAGTCATTATCAAATCATGGCACGCATGATCCAATTGTATCTCCCTACAACTCTATTGAGTTTAGTGTATTAGGAGGATTGAGATAAGAATGATATTTTCTTTCTCTGTAATGTACACCATGAATCCATATAATAGTTATAGGCTACCGAGATTAGATCAAATTCATTTCATCGTCCTTCAAATTGGGTTCTAAACCAAAATTGTGAAATCTTGGAACATTTCAAAGCAGGTGAAGGGGAGAAATCTAATATCACTAATAATTATTGATAGATATCACATATCATTAATGTTTATTGTGATTTGATGATCCACATACATCAATATGTATGAGATCTTGAATACCTTGACATCTTGCACCATTCCCAAAGAAGGGTGCATTGGATAATTTTTACTTAGAATAAAATATTCATAAGTATGTAAGATTTGAAATTTCAGACATTCTAAAACTTCATTTCTTACTTGTATATTGATCTCATCAACAGACATATGTCCAAGGGTTGATGCTAGATCATTGTCAAATTATCTTCATCCTTCTATTGATCTTTTAAGGTTAATTTTTCAGTATTAGAAATGTTAATGAAATATTCACTAATTTTCTAATTTAGTAGAGTCCACTAGATGTTAGATTATTATATTAAATATATCCACCATAACTATTTATGACATGTCTATTTCAGAATTCGTATTTATTTCCAACATTTAGAAATAAACAATGAGTGTATTCTAATACTAGGTCATAGAGACATTCTCTAAGACTAAGGGCTCTCCCACTTAAAATATGAAGTCTATCTATCCAATAGAGATTCTTGCAATCATTGCACCAATATCCATGGATGACTATTAAACTTTAAGATCAAATTTTCCAGTCTTCTAAAACATATGCAACCAATTGCAAATGTTATCAGAAGAGTGATACACAATTATTAGACTTTGATCTTATCAAATAAGAGAGTCAATTTCAATGATCAGATGTAGTTTATTCTGATGCACTATTCTAGTTCTCTAAGGAACTTGGATAGTTCAAATAGTCATCAGTACATCGGCTTATTGTAGTATTGGCATTTATCCAACTCTTTGGATGCCATTTGGAAGTCATAGAAGTACAGTCAATTCTTTGAATTTCCTTCTCACTTGGTTCAGACCCATGCTTCCATTGCGCTCTCTTCATCTATAAACAACCATTGCTTAAGACAAAGAATCTCTTATGTTGAATTTAAAGTATTTCAATATAAGGTTGTTTCAACATTTATACATGCTTCATTCAATTCTCTTCATAGAGCAACCATTCTTCATAATACAGTGAACCATGTCATTCATGATTTAATGTTGAGAGAACATATGCATACCAAAAACATCTTCTTATATTTTACAATGATTATTGACAGTTACGATCATCATCAACATGTCACTTCTGAAGTACATTCGATAATTATCTTGATACAATATGTGTCCACTGCAACTACAATATCATGATCATGGATCAAGTCCATGATATTTTACTGGTTATTATTGAGAATGTATTGAGTGGGTTTAACGAGGATTATCTAGAATAAGAAATTTGCATAAAAATATATTTTTACTTGGATTAAGGAATTTTTATATCAAAGTTTTCTTTCCTTATCAACAATGAAAAGTTCATTCCCTTAATCACTTTCAATATAAGAGATATACTTACCATTATATCTCAATCAAGATCTGGGATCTCCTTCCTTATCTTTATCACATCCCAATAATATGAGAACATGTAATTTGGATAAAAAGAAGCAGGAACACATTCCACCGTTGCAAGTCCAACTTGCATTCCTAATTGGATCTTTTACACCCGGACCACCACCCCTAAGGTGATGTTGACTCATCGTTAATTGAACCAATTGTCAACAGGAATAGAACTCATTATGCAAAATCCAATATCACCTCAATAATATGAGGACTCGACATTGGGTCCACTATGCATACGGCCTTACTCTTTCAATAAACAAAGAGCCCAATCCAGATGCGCTTGTATACAAGATTTGTTGCTTCGGACAGATGTCTCCTACATATAATCCCTGGAGACGGAACCCTTTGTCTTAGTGGGAGACCATGGGTGTTACTTATGTGTTCCTCCATAGCACATTCAAATTCTAATTAATTATTATAAATCATATTTACATAATCAATTCTTCGCAGGGAAATAACAACTCTATCCATAATAATGTTTTAATTTTAATTGGATTCCAATTAATCTAATCACATTAAATCAATGATCCAAATAATATCCAACAAACATTCTTCAGTGTTACTTGAAATATGGTATTATCTTAAATATGTATTATTCAAATTTTTAATAGTTAGAAAAATACATCATGCTCCCTCAAAAATTATCTATTACCTTCCCGTTGTCATGGCCAGTACCAAATGGAATGGGAACATACTACTCAAGGAGCAATCTTCTACCCCAACGCTACCCGACTAGACACCATATCCACCTTAGGTTAGGATAATGTTGATTTGTCACTTTGTACTTGAGAAGATAATTGGTTTCTCAAATGAAGTTATACCATATAATAATCAACAAAACCATTTTGAATTTTCTAAACAAATTCCGAATCCACTTCAAGGAAGTTTGTTTGTTAGAGAGTAGATTGAGTAATCGATTTGTAGTCTAGATCATATCTAATCAATTATTGGTTAAGGCAATGTCATTAAAGAAATAATCATTATCAAATATATCAAAAAAACATTCATAAATAATTATTCCTAGAAATTAAACCATTTAATTTCACTAATTTATCAAAAGACAATCACATGATTCTTGATTAGGAATGTAATTTCCAGCAGTGACCTGCATTAACTAAAATTACCATATCTCAAACAATTTAAATTTAAATCATGCAAAATAAGTTTTCAAAGTTTGCTAATTTGATTTACAACATGACCCAAGTAATTTACATGTATTTATAAATGTTTCAAAATAGTAATTAACTCCTTAATTACATCAAGATTCGCAATCCCCGAAATAGTGGATACGTGTTCACTAAAATGATCAGAACTTGAGTAAAAGGAATCCAAATCACGCAAACTCAAATACCATTACTAATTTAAAGGGGAACATTATCCAAGTGATAATTTAATGTTTAAACATTTTAAACATGGCTGGAAATAATCAAAAAATAAGGCTGTGTGAACCAAATGTGAAAAAAAATTTCACAAACCCTAATGAGCCTAATGAATCTAAAATTCTCATTCTTTATTATTTTATCTTAGCATTATCTCTTATCAGAACCACTTGTAATTACAAGTAAATACAATAATATAGTGCATAATTAACACATATTTCTCAAAAATAAAAGAATAAAGAGAAAAGAAAAAGAAGGATGTATTTAGAATAAATACAGAGTGGCCCAAACCCCAAGATAAGGTCAAGTCTTGACCTGATCACAAAAGAATAAGTAGAGATAGATAAGGGTACACTATGTATTATACATGTTACCTATATTTGTAAATTTAATTATTTATTCTACTTTTTATGAAAATCATATTATTTTTGAACACTTGTATAAAGTTTTTATAATAACATAAAAATAAAATAAAATTAAAAATAACAAAACGAAAATAAGATTAAAATCCAACAACTCATTGTACAGAGGTCACATGTGTATATGTGCATTATTTACCTATTTATTTAATACCTATTTCTAAATTATAAAAATAAATAAATAATCAGTTTATACCCATAAAATCATTGTGTAAATAAATAAATTATAAAATAAAAATTGTAAAAATAATAAAATAAAAATACATGTACATAATGCATAGGTATAGTATATATGTACATAACATGGTATATTGTATATATATACTATTTTTATTTTTCATAAAAAATTAAAAATCACAGAAAATAGGTTATAAAATAATAAACATTTTTATTTTATTCATTTTTTATTTTAAAACCGTTTATTATTTTATTTTTAATTATTTTTATTTATCTACCTATATCTACTAGACTATTATGTTCGCCTCTTCGGATGTGTCTCATTGGTCCACCTCGAATTCATTGAGTGAGGTCAACAGGTCCCCCACATCCTTCCTTTTTTGTCGGATGGGTTTCACACCAATTTCTCTCTATTTCTACGACCCGACCTGAACTATTTAGCCCTCGATCTTTCACGTTGATTGACCATGTCGGATCCCTAATCTTTACCCGAACATTATCCTTAGGATCCACACCTTGGTTCGTGTGCTCCCATTCGAACTCTCTCGAACTTGGGCTGCCTATAAAGACCCCTACGCCACCTCCCTTTTCTGCATCTTCGGTTGCTCCAGTTATGCCCAATCTTCTTTTTTTCATAGTGATAGTTGAGAGATTGAGAGGTTGTTGATAGCATTTGGAGATGAGTGTCCTAGGTCTAGCAACACCTTTGTCCCGCTCCACCGCATGGAGCCCCAGCCTCTCGTCGCATTGTGCATTGAGGCCATTACCTCAGAGAACTTCGTTCTCCAACCCAGGCGACAATAGAACTTCATAGGTAACATCTTGAGCTTCCATTTCCCATCTTAATTCTCGCATCCACAATCATTGCATCTATTACACCCATACGCCGTTCCATATATGCCACTCCGCTCCGACGAACATACAACATGTATTTCGCTTCTCTATCAGGCTCCGCAATCTGATCATCGGTCTAACCATCGAGTTGGAACAAAGCTCAAGTCGATTCCTCCCCAGCCACTAGACATGAACCATTCACCTACCCCCTCCTCTGCTTACGCTGGTTTCATCCTAATAACCCGTAGATGGAGATTTATCTCTCTCTCTCTCTCTAAGCTCTCGTTTCCTTTTGCATGACCAGGTTTACGACCTCCTCCCATGGGGGTATTTCTCACCTGCATCTCAACTCAAACACTTCAGCTCGCCACGCCTCTCCAAGACCTTCTCCTTGGTATTGTACCCTTCTGAGAACTTCTACTGATGCGGACCGCCTTCGGCTATCTTCCGCCCATCTCAATAGCCTCTGGAGATGTTGGACTAGCATGTACTCACTGATCGAAACTCGCCAGAGGCAAGTTCTTCGCCAGTTCGTCCAGGTGTCATTCCAATCGTTGGATCCAGACTCCACTCAAGGTTCTGATCTCTATCGTTCACCATTGAGGGGTTCAGATCATTGGATCCATCTAAGGATCATGCCAACATCATACATCACTGAAGGGGCATCCACTAATCCTGACCATCCAACATAGGTTGATTGCTCCCGACCATTGGATAGCGCATAATAAGGGGTAAATTTTACTTTAGGCCCTTCTTTATTTCGTATTTGTTGTCCAGTCCTGTAAACATATGTCTTAGTTTAATATATTTTGGATAATTTGCATCGAAGACTTCTTACTTTGCCTATTTGCATTTTAGTCCTACTGAGTCTGAGTCACGTGTGTCCCCATGTGTTTTGTTGGATTATTTGTTGTTCTTTCCCTGAACTCTTTCCCTATTATGAAATGAATTTCATGTTTTGATATTTGCATTTATACCGGTCTGTACCTAGATCATGTGTGATGCTTGCTTTGCTTAGATTAATTGTAGATTTGGCTTTGGAACTTTAACTTTTGTTGTTTATTTAGTCCTAAAAGCTAGAATACTTATGTTAGGGTCCTTGGGAACTGTTTTTAATTTCTTATGTTTTATTAGATGAAATAAATATTAAATTAACTTTAAAAATTGTCTAAAAATTGCCTAAAACTTTGTTAGTGTATAATATTTATGGTGATCTTTATGTGTTAATTTGCATGCATTTTATATTAATAAAAATTTCAAAACCTATAAAAAGTGCCCTATTTGAGTTAAACAAATCATAAAAATTTGAAAAAGTCTTGAAAAAATCTATAAAAATTCATGTAGTTTTCTTTTGTTTCCAATATTATATTTGCTTGGAAATTCCTTATAAAAACATTAAAAATTATAAAATGACCAAAATCTTATAAAAATTTATAAATCAAAGAAAAATCCAAATTTATGTTTTCATAATCTTTTTAAAGGTTTTTATTCATATTTTATCATAAAATTATCATCCAGGAATATTTGGTACTTTAAATATTTCGAATTTGCAAACTATTCCTAATTGGGCATTGTTTTGTGTTTTTATCCCTGTTTGTTTTTTAGAAAATCATAAAAACATTCAAAAATCCCACAAAAATTACTAGAAAACTTTTTAAAACCCATAAAAACCCAAAAATAATTTTACTTTGATTTTCTAAGTATTTTTATTATTTTGAAAAATACAAAAAAGTGTTCTGTGTGTTTTTTATTTCTTGTGCTTGTTTGGGTTTTATTGAAAATTAAAATTTTTAAAACTATAAACCACTAAAATGCTTTTCTTATAGATATCCAACTAATTATCTTTTAAATCAAGCTCCTTGCGTTTGATCCTGGTCGTTATACCAGGTAAATAAAATGGCAGACTGCTTACATTCATTGATTGATTTTCATTAGTGGTTGATTTTTCTTGTTGACCGATTGGATTGATTAGGGACAATGATATTTGATATTTATTCCCACCTTAGTCTATCATAATCTTTTTCATCATAATGGCATCATTGCTGGGGAGCATGGCTTAGTAGTTAGGTTTCAGCTTTTTATTACTTTCGCATCTATTTATTATAATTGCTTTCTGACATTCTTCTATTTTACTTTTTGTACGAGGAACTGCTTGAGGAACTACTCGACTCATTTATGGAGGAGCCCACATGTGAGGAGGAGTAGGGGAGGAGAGAAGACAATTATAGTAGATAGATTGTTTTATTTATTTTTGCAAAACTATTTTTGTAATAACTTAGACTATTGAGACTCTCTTTGGACACTTGGTTTATTCAGGGTTTGTTTTGCCGAGTGTCGGTGCACTCGGGGGACCTCACCATTGTTTCTAAGATTTTTTGCCTTTATTTTCTATTTGATTCCTAAGGATTTGCCCCTAGATTTAGGAGTTATATTTCCTTGTGCTCGTAAATAGCTAGTTCCAAACACCTTAATTGATCATCTGTTCCTATAGAACGTAATTGGACTTAGCAAAAATAAACATAAAAAGTTAGCTTAATTAGTTATGAGAGTGCACGTCGTGAGAGGTCACATACAGTGCTAGTAGGACCCGTTGTGGTGGGCATCGACGACCTCCAAGACCTGACTCACATCTTTTATCTGATTAGTTAACTACCGTTCTTCACGCCAATAGAAGTTGCTCATCTAGGTATGATTTACTCGTGCATAATATAGGTAGTTTAATTTCTAACTTTTAATTTATGCACAGATCGCCTTGCATGTAGAGTGCTGGAGCAAGGTACGCATCTCTATCTCTGCATGCATCATTGTGTTTGATCGTGCATCAACTTTTTCGACTTCCTCCCCCAGTTTTATTAGAATTAAATAATTGACGAAATCAGAAAATTCATTACGCATTTTATTCTTTCTGAAAAATACGTAAAAAGCGACAACCAATAAAATTTGGGATTGCTAAAGAAAATTTGACTAAAACTAAACCTCATATCAAAATCTTTGTTTTGAGGAGATTCACCCTCTCCTTGTTTGAGTTATCTATAGCGAGAGAGCGACCCACACGTTAGGATAGAGCAACGCCTAAACTCTCTTCAGACTATTGGTTCTTGGGATTAATTGTTCTCCAGTGAGAATTTTATCTGGTATCTGGTAATCGATCCGGGACTTCCTTAGCAGAGTGGGTAGATTGCGTAGCCGGTAAACAGTCCTCAACCCATGCTGATCGAGAAAAACTAGTTGTGGGAATCCGAGACAGTCTCTTGGGAGCATTGGGACCCTAACAGCTCGCTTAACCGCTACGATTGATTGAATTATCACGTAAATAAAATTTGACTAGATTAATGACCGATCTTTCACGATCATCACCTTACATTCCGTAGATGAACAGGGGGTTCGATTTCTCATCTTGTTTGCATCCCAGATCAAATCTTCATGAATCCTCACATCACGATGATGGGAAGGAGGTCCCTTACGCTACCTCTGGCAGCACCGCTTTCTAGCACTCCTCTCCATTCATCTAGGGCGGCTTCAGAGAGGTCAGACCCGCTCTCTGAACCTAAATTTACCACCACAATGTTCCCCCTTGACCACCCTTCTTCCACTCCTAAGTCACCCATACAAAGGCCAGCACAGATATTCACTAATTTGACAGCACTTGAGCTAGGGTCTTTTACCTTTGCAAAGATCGAAGATATGGCCAGCAACGAGAACCACATTGATGAGCAGCAGAAGACTTCATCATAAGTACTAGACCAGGCCACCATCAACAACATATGTATTTCTTCTCTGGAGACCATGCAGTGACAGATTTGGGACCAGGGAGTATTCAAAGCAGTGGTAAGGAGAGAACTCATGTAGATGAGAGCTGGCAGAGAAGAGTCGCAGAGACTAGCAGCCGGTGGAGATATTCCCAAAGCTGAGGGAGGAGACGAACATCATTTGGAGCCGTAGGAGCCAGCCAGACCAGCACGCATGATGAGGCAGTTGCACACCTGTGGTGCGACCCTCACCCATAGATGGATCCAGCTACTAGAGATCCTTGGTAACTTTGATATTCTCCCTCATACCATTCAGCTACTGCCCAAGTTCCAAAGGCTAGCCACTGAGGAGCTCCATCTCCATCTATAGGAGTTTGAGATGATATGCAACACTATCCACAAAAGATTTGAGCACGAGGATACGATCAAGCTAATTACCTTCACATTCTCCTTAGTTGACAGAGCAGCCTATTGGCTGAAGCACCTAGGGAAGGTAGTCACTAATTGGGAGCAGCTTCGGGCCGAGTACTTGAACAAGTACTATCCACTCAGTCGGACCAATGCAGCACAAGCCTTGATCAGCAACTTCACCATGATCCCAAAGGAGCAAATTCATGAAGCTTGGGATCGATTCAGAGAGCTCATCAATAGGTGTCCCTACTACGAGATCAGTAAGTCCAACCTCATCCAGAGTTTCTTTTGTGGGATCACACATGAGTTATAGGGGCTTGTGAACGCCTCATGCTGAGGTTCCTACTTCACCAAGGATGAAGACCAGGTCTGGTCCATCTTTGAGGAGATGCCAGAGAACTACATAGTGATGTCCCAGACCTGTGTCTACACTCAACGGAAGTCTCTCCTGCAGGTGGTTTCGTATCAGAGGATTGCACGCGTCGATGCCAGTCCCTCCACTTTCTTCGTCAACAGCAGCACTCGTCGAGTCTTCAGCTGCTGACATGGGAATCATTAGCCAAAAGTTGGACTGGATCAAGATCATAAAGAAGAAGCAGAGCCAAGGCATGAACAAGCTCAACAAGCTTAATGACCTTTCCTAGACCTTGAGTGACCTGAAGACCTGGATCATGTGTCTCTAAGAGGCACAGATGGCTTCTCAGCCCCGTCTCAGGTCACGGACAGATCCAAGGAGTAGCTCCACCCAGTCATCTTCCTCAAAGTTTCAGGTTCACCACATCCGGGCAGAGCCGGTCTAGTAGCTCCAACATTACCAGCAGCCACCACCATCTCCATACACTCAGATGGTTGCCTACCAGTTGGATTAACCCTTGGCAGCCCTTCCCCTGCAACACCTCGAGCAGCAAGAGCTGTTGATGGAAGTCAATAGGATCGGGTACTCCCAATACCAATCTTTACCCAAGATTCGTCATGACCATCCAACTTTTGATGGTCTACTGGAGGCACCCCTTCCCAACCACAGCCTCCAACTTAGGCAGTGTAAAGCAGTCAGTCTTAGTAGCCCCAGCACTCCCGCAAGTACAAAGCAACAGGGTCCTAGTCCCCATTATCAGGGACAATAGTGGAGGAAGCTGCAACAGCCTCAGCAGTACTCCCAACCCCCCCCCCCCCCACTACTAGCAGCAGCAAACATAGCCACATTCCTTGCAAGGCAACTCGTCTAATAATAAGGCACCATTCTATGAGAACCCAGCCTTTGATTGTTAGCAATGTGAGCCTGAGGCGAACCATTCCTACAATAAATATTATTGTAATAAATGATTTATCAATAAAAGTCGTTGATTATTTTCACTCCCTTTCTGAAAATGAATGAATGAATGCACTATAAGGTCCCTCTGTACAATAAGGGTTATGTACCATGGCCAGCTTGATGATCATACAACTGTTGATTCATTGATTGAATCATAGAGGTTGATGCTTGGATGAATATCTAAGGAGTTAGATAGAGGACTCATCAAGCATCATCAAATGATTGTTAAGTGATGATCTCCAGTCTGAGTAGGAGATGGCAATCCTTTCTCATATGGTTGATATATGACCGACGTCTTGATGCAGGTCCTCTGCATGGGAATAGTGATTCGGAGGTATCAAATTAGTTGAGTTAATGGGTTGACTTGACGAGATTGAGATAACCAAAGACCTATGTTGAATGCTGTCACAGCATAGGCATGCATCCTCTGACAAGAGACAGATGTGTTGATATATGTCTGAGTGTGTACATTTGGCAGACCAATAGGTTGATGACCTAGCCAAGGTCTATACACCGGCAAGCTGGTGTGCATGTAAGGACATATGAGTAATATGATCTCTGAAAGGGATCAGACGGGTTCACTTGTAAATCGAAAGACATGAGCTCACTCATGAGGTATTGGGACTGATCAAATTCCATGCATGGTCGTCATGCTTTGGAAGCATAATATGAATTTGAAGGTAAGATATATGCTTTGGGAAAGCATCTGATCTATACCAATTCCCAATGACCAAGACTGAGAAACTTAATGATCAAACCCTGAAGATGAAAGTGTAAAAGTGATCTATATCTTCAGGATGATCATAGGTCTTCCAGTATGCAGGATGTACAGGTATTGGGAATACCTGAGGGTGATGTGATCATAAATGATTGTATAACCTTGACGCTTCCATTCCGAGGGAGTGATGAAATAGGTTTGTATTTTAGTGGCTCCTCTCAATAGAGAAGTGACCTAATCTTAGTCCATGTATTGGACATTGATCTGAATGAGATTCAGATGCAATGAGAAGATTAGGTCTACGGTCTTGGTTTAATCAAGCATCTGTGGGAGGCCCATAAGATCTGGATTTGAGATGTGATCTCAACATCCAAGTCACTATACGTGGAACAATACAATCTCCATGTCCTTATCTCCAAGTATCTGCGGAGAAATCGCATTATTCTTGAAAGGGTTCAAGAATAATTCCATAGATCTAAGCATGAAGAATTGATGATTGAATGTGATTTAATCATCATGATGTGTGCGGAAATTATCCAATATAATTTAAATGTGGTTTAATTATTATGGATAAGAATAATGTGGATAGAAATATCCAATTATTCATAATATATTATAAATGTGATTTATAATGTATTAGAGAGAGCTAATTATAATTTATATTTGTTGATTAATTATTAATGTGCATTGGATACACATTGTGTAATTAATTGAAAATGTAAATTATATTTTGTTTTGGGTTGTGAATGTGATTCATAAATTTCCAATGGTAAGATTGCAATATTCTCAAAATTAATTATGAATAATAAATCACAATAAAAGTTGTTGGAAATTATGGACAAATTCATAGAGATATGCAATCTCATGAGATTGCATGAGATTGCCTCCACCATAGGGACATGGTGGACGACCACCAATTTCCCACAAGGAATGTGGTGGCCGTCCCCACCATTCCTAATGGGAAGTGATCTCCATGCTGATCTCTCATTAATTGCTTGATCTAATTTAGGATTGAATTGTATTTGACATGTCAAATATGTTTGATTTAAATTAGATTGATTAATTGTTGGTTTTTACCAACAACAATCTTGACCATTGGATTAAATATAAATCAATCTCATCCATTCATTTTTGTATCCCATGGATTGAGATCCATGGATCCCAAAACCCTATAAATAGAGAGGCATACCATGCTCTCTAGGGTTATGCAATTTTGGAGCACATCTCTCTCTCTCTCTCTCATTTCTCTCACACGTCAACTCCCTCTCCCTCTCCTTGGTGGTCGTCCACCAAAACCCTAGAGGAAAGATTCGTCGTCGCATTCGCCACCGCGTCGCTGCTTCGACGTTCTTCGGTGCAACGTCTTCATGGAGTGCTACACTCATGAAGAAGACGTTCGATCTCGTACGATGAGATTACGAGTTCACGTGCTTGGATCATTTTGTTTGATTGTGAGGATCATGCGGTTCATCCTCGCGCTCGCAAGCATCTTCTCGGACGATCGGACTTGAGACAGGAGATCTCTTTTCTTAAAGACTAGATCAACCATGATTCAAGAGGTATTCCTTTATACTAGTTGTGGTTCTAGATGAAACGATCTGAGAATCGTTCTTGGATCATGTGGTTTCATCGCATGAATTTTTTTTAAAATTCCGCTGCACAGAACAACTTGTATGACTAATCATTTTGCGTCGTATTCGATACGAAGATCACGCTTCCGTGATGCACTTGAGGATAATACCATATCCTTCAAGTGGTATCGGAGCCTTAGGTCGAAGGTTTTGGATACGATCTGCAAACCTAGGATGACTTGGGTTCGTTAAGGTCGCGAAAGTTTTTTTGTCGCATTTGATTTTCGCACATCTGTTTAGTGAATAAATTCGGTCCTGTTTAAAATTTTAAACACGAATTAATTACTTGAATTTTGTTCCCCATTAAATAAGGAAATCATAGGATCTGAGTTTACGTAATTTGGATTCCGTTTGCTCGAGATATGGTTGTTTTAATGAACATGTATTCACTGTTGTGGGAACTGCGAATCTTAACATGATTAATAGCTAATTACTGTTTTTATTCGCCTCTAAATTCGTAAAAAATCACTTGGATTCTGTCCTAAAGCAAATTAGAATCTTTAAAAATTGAGTTTGTCTAATTTGGATTTAAGTTGATTGAGATATGTTAATTTTAGTGAGTAGGGGTCACTACTGAAATTACAGTCCTAATCAAGAACCATGTGATTGTCAATTAGTGAAATTAATTGTTAATTTCATGAAATAATTATGGAAAATATTTGTGAAATATTAGAAGATGGTTATTTCCGTAATTGACATGGGCTCAACCAATTAATTGATTACATTTGAGCTAGATCATAACTGGAAACACAAACATCAAACTTGATGCTTGAATAGGATTGGGAATTTGAGTAGCAAATTTCCTTATAATCAAAAATATTTTGATTATTACTATATGGTATAATTTCAGTTGAAGAACCGATGATCATCTCAAGTACAAATTGATCTATCTAGCATTATCCTTTCCTGAGGTGTATATGGTGTCTAGTCTGAGAGCTTTGGGGTAGCGGGTTGCAACGTATGTAGTCTGTCCCACTCTTGTCGGTACTGGCCATGACAACGGGTAGGGACTCGATAATGCCAGAGAAAATCAAGATGTATTTTAAAGTTATTAAAATTCAAATCAATACGTACTTTGACATAATACCATATATATATATTCAAGTAAAACAATCAAGTTTGTTGATTAAATTCGATTGATAATTAATTTAATATGACTAAATTAATTATGTCCAATTGAAACACTCTATTATGAATAAAGTTGTTATTTCCCTTGGAAGAATTGCTTATATGAATATGATTCATAATATTTAATTAAAATTTGCATATGAGGTGGAGGATCACATAAGTGACATCCATGGACTCTTGTCAAGCCGAAGGGTTCCGTCGTCATATATTGTATGTAGGAGACGCATGTCCGAAGTGACAGCTCCTGCATACAACCTATTTGGATCGGGCTCGTCGCTTCTTGAAAGAGTAAGGACGTATGCGTAGTGACCCCAATATTGGGTCCTCATATTATGGGGGCGATATTGGATTGCGCATAATGAGTTGTATTCCTGTTGACGGTTGGTTCAATTAATGACGGGTCAACATCACCTTAGGGGTGGTGGGCCCTGGTATTAAAGATCGAATTGGGAAATGCAAGTTGGACTTGCAAGGCGGAAAGTGTTCCCGCTTCTCTTTATTGGAGTCATAGGTTCTCATATTATTGGGATATGACAAAGATAAGGAGGAGATCCCAGTTCTTGCTTGAGAGATAATGGTAAGTATATCTGTTACTTTGAAAGTAGTTAAGGGAATAAACTTTCATGGTTGACAGAGCAAGAACAATTTGATTTAAAAATCCCCTTAATCAAATATCATAAATTTGAATAATAAGATTACATGTTCTAATATAGTGCATTCTTAATTTAAGAAAATGAAGTCCTTGAGCCCACTAAGCAGGCTTCTTGAGGTCAACTAGTTGACCGGTCCAAATTACTCGGATTGGATCCGTAATTTGAAGCTTGTTCTCTCTGTTGAGTGCATAAGTTATGTGCTCTCTGAAGACAAGAATGAAAGCCCTAAATCCAAGGAAGAAAAGGCATGCAATGACAAGTATGATGAAGATCATGTATTGGCTAGATGCTATATCCCGGGTTCTCTCTCCAATGTTCTTCAGAAGCAACATGTGGAGATGAGCACATGCTGGGAAATAATGCAGAATCCGAAAGATATGTTTGGTGACATAAACCGCACCCAGCGTTACAATATTATGAAAGAACTCGTTCGCTTCAAGATGCAGGAAGGAACTTAAGTTCGAGAATATGTACTCAAAATGTTTGGGTACTTGTCTGAATTGGAGACTCTTGGGGCAAATATAGATGCAAACATGCAAGCTGATTTCATTCTATTTTCTTTGCCCAAGTCTTTCAATAATTTTGTGGTTTCATTCCACATGAATAAGTTGGACTTGTTGAACGCTGGTCTTCTTTCTACATTAAAGTCTGCAGAAGACGTAATGAAGAAAGATGGTCCCACTGGCAGTGCAATGGTTGCACAGGTCAGAGGGAAGCGCGGTCGGAAGCAAGGTTCTCGGAAGTGCCCGGCCCAGAAGAGAAAGAAGAAGAGTCAAGGCGTTGGCTCATCTTCTATTGCATCCACAGTGATAGCCTCGAAGAAATCCGACGTCTGTCACCACTGGAAGAAGCCGGGGCACTGGAGTTGTAATTGCCCGGATTACTTGAAGACGGCAGACAAAGGTAAAGCCCCAGCAGGTATGAAATCTACTTTCATCATTGAAACTAGCTTTCTCGTTGGACGAGAAGGAAGATGGTCGTAGATTCTAGTGCTTCTGTTCATGTATGCAATTTGTTGCATTTATTTTTGGAAACTCGATATCTTGAAGAAGGGGAGATAGTCATCCAGATGGGATCTGATGCAAGTGTTGCAGCAGTCGCCGTCGGGACTTGTCGACTATCATTATCTAGTGGTAGAGTCCTAGTACTTAAAGAGTGTCTTTATGTACCTGAAGTTAGAAGGAATTTAATATTTGTATCTAAGCTAGTTAGAAGTGGATATTCATTCCTTTTCTGTAATAAATTAGTCATAAATCATTATGATAAATATATTGTAGATGGTATTTTAACTTATGGTGGACTCTATGAATTGTGCATTGATGTGCACGTCATGAATGTTACAACTACTAATAAAACCCCTAAAAGATCCAGGGAGAATAAAAATCGTTCGAATATGATTTGGCATCAAAGGCTTGGTCATTTGTCTGTTGATAGGATCAACAGATTGATAAAGGATGTACCTTTAGATTTTCTACAGGTTCAATCTTTGCCTACCTGTGAACATTGTATTCGAGGTAAAATGACTAGGATGCCTTTTCGTAACAAGGTTACAAGATGCGAAGGTATTATTGACCGAATACATACCGATGTATGTGGTCCCTTCAGTACCGCGACTCGAAATGGATATCGATATTATTTAACATTTATTGATGACCATTCGCGACACGGGTTTGTCTTCCTATTACGTCATAAATTTGAAACTATTGAAAAGTTCAAAGAGCTCAAGGCTTTGGTTGAGAACCAAACCGGTAGGAAGATTAAACAGTTCGATCTGATTGAGATGGCGAGTACCTCTCAGATGAATTCAAGGAATATATTAAGGAGAATGGAATTGTCTCCAATCTCACTCCTCCTAGAACTCCCCAACTTAATGGTGTTGCTGAAAGATGCAACAGGACCATCATGGATATGGTCCGTTCAACGTTGAGCAAAGCACATTTACCTCTTAGTTTCTGGGGATATGTTGTAGAGACTTCAATTTATAACCTGGATAAGATTCCTAGCAGATATGTACCTAAGACTCCTCATGAGCTTTGCTATGGAACCAAACCTAGTGTTAATCACTTGAGGGTTTGGGGTTTCTTGGTTCATGCTAAGAACGTGGACGCAAGTAAGCTAGAATCTCGCACTCGTGAGTGTTACTTCATTGGGTATGTTAAAGATGGTATTGGATACCATCTCTATGACCCTGAGACCCAAAAGGTTTTTATCTATAGAGAGGTGAAATTTCTGGAGGATGATTTTCTTAAAGGTCAAGACAAAAATGAAGTAGAGAAACTCATTGAATCCCCTGAGGATTCTGAGCTTCCTAGACCATAAACTAAAGAGATAAATAAAGATGAAACACCCATACCTTTTCGAAGGAGTTCGAGGGTGGTTGCATCACCTGAAAGGTATGGATTCCATGTGTCAAGTGATAATGACATTGATCCTACTTCATTTGTTGAAGCACTCACGGATCATGACATGGATAGATGGATGCTAGCAATGAAGTCGGAAATTGACTCCATGCATAAGAATGGTGTATGGACCCTAGAGGATCCACCTAAAGGGGTAAAACCCATTGGGTGTAAATGGATCTTCAAGAGAAAAAGGGGACCTTATGAGAAAGTAGAAACTTTCAAGGCACGGCTAGTAGCCAAGGGCTACACACAGATAGAAGGCATCGATTACGATGAAACGTTCTCTCCCGTGGCTATGCTTAAATCCATCAGGACACTGCTAGCTATAGCTGCGTACCTTGACTATGAAAGTTGGCAGATGGACGCTAAGACGGCTTTCCTCAATGGATACCTCGAAGAGGATATCTACATGGACCAGCCCCAAGGCTTCATAGCTGAGGATGGAAAAGTATGCAAGCTGAAGAAATCCATCTATGGGCTCAAGCAAGCTTCTCGTAGCTGGAATATCAGATTTGATGAAACCATAAAGAGTTATGATTTTGTGCAGAATCCTGATGAACCTTGTGTGTACAAGAAGCTCAGTGGGAGCGCCATTGTGTTCATCGTGCTTTACGTAGATGACATCCTTATCATTGGGATTGATACAGGGATGATGACCAGTGTGAAAATTTGGTTATCCCATACCTTTGAGATGAAAGATCTTGTATAAGCCTCTTACATCTTAGGCCTGAAGTTGTTCAGAAACCGAGAAAAGGGGATTTTGAGATTGTCACAACATGGATACATTAAGAAGATTCTTGAACGATTCTGTATGGATAGTTCCAAGAAAGGATTCCTACCCTTAAGACATGGTATCCACCTGTCTAAAGTAATGGCTCCTCAAACTGTTGAGGAAAAGAAAGCCATGGCTGGATGTCCTTATGCATCAGCTGTAGGATTCTTAATGTATGCCGTGATGTGTACTAGGCCAGATATCTGCCATGCAGTGGGAGTGGTAAGTCGTTACCAATCCTGCTATGGAGAACAACGATGTAATGCAGTAAAGAACATATTCAAATATCTAAGACGGACGCAAGATTACATCGTGGTCTATGGAGATGGTGATCTCCAAGTCTTGGGATATACAGATTCTGACTTCCAATCAGATATCGATGATCGAAAGTCGATATCAGGGTTTGTATTCTTGTTGAATGGTGGTGTTGTGAGTTGGAGAAGCAAGAACAGTACACTACTGCAGATTCAACAACAGAAGACGAGTACATTGCCACATCTGATGCTGCAAAAGAAGCAGTGTGGTTGCACAAGTTCATCTTGGAGCTTGGCGTAGTTTCCTCTAATACTCCCATCCCATTACTCAGCGATAACACGGGAGCCATTGCCCAGGCAAAGGAACCCAGATGGCATCATAAGAGCAAGCACGTGGAAAGGAAATACCACATCATTCGGAAGATTCAAAAGCATGGTGACATCATCATCACCAAGGTGGTCTCTGTCGACAACATTGTTGTTCCTCTTACCAAACCTCTGACACAAAAGGTTTTCGACCAGCATGTAATGAGTAATGAGTTTAAGGATTGTTCCTGAATGGTTCTGAGGGCTAGTGGGAGATTGTTAACAATGTGAGCTCGAGGCGAACCATTCCTAAATAAATGTTATTGTAATAAATGATTTATCAATAAAAGTTATTGATTATTTTCACTCACTTTCTGATATTGAATGAATGAATGCATTATAAGGTCCCTCTGTACAATAAGGTTATGTACCATGGCCAGCTTGATGATCATACATCTGTTGATTCATTGATTGAATCATAGAGGCTGATGCTTGGATGAATATCTAAGGAATTAGATAAAGGACTCATCAAGTATCATCAAATGATTTTTAAGTGATGATCTCCAGTATGAGTAGGAGATGGCAATCCTTTCTCATATGCTGATATCTGACCGACCTCTTGATGCAACTCCTCTGCATGGGAATAGTGATTCGGAGGTGTCAGATTAGTTGAGTTAATGGGTTGACTTGACGAGATCGAGATAACCAAAGACCTATGTTGAATGCTGTCACAGCATAGGCATGCATCCTCTGACCGGAGACAGATGTGTTGCTATATGTCTGAGTATGTACATTTGGCTGGCCAATAGGTTGATGACCTAACCAAGGTCTATACACCAGCGAGCTGGTGTGTATGTAAGGGCATATGAGTAACACGATCCCTCAAAGGGATCATACAGGTTCACTAACGAACCGGGAGACATGAGGTGAGATCCTCAAGCGCATCATGGAAGCGTGAGCATCGCATCGAATACGACGAAGAACGACTAGTCGCACTAGTTGTTTTATGCAGCGGAAATTAAAAAAATTTTCTTGTGACGAAACAACATGATCCAAGAACACTTCTCGGATCGTTTCGTCTAAACCACAAACAAGTAATAAGATTACCTCTTGAAGCATGGTTGCGATCGAGTCTCTAAACGAAGAGACCTCTTGTCTCAAGTCCGATCCGACGAAGGAGACGCCTGCGAGCACGGGTATGAATCGTGTGCTTCTCGTAATCCATTTTGATGATGCAAGTGGAGGATCTCCTGATCTCGAGACACGAGATCTGACGTCTTCTTCACGAGCGAGGCGCACCGAAGGAGACGGAGATCCACGAGCAAACGATTGGGCAGCATAACGACGACGCTGCGGCGATGGAGACTCTCTCTAAGGCATCCATGGTGGATGGCCATGAGAGAGGAAGAGAGAGGACTGATGTGTAGAGAGAAAGAGAGAGAGAGAGAGAGAGAGAGAGAGAGAGACTTATGTTCTCTTGTGTGTAAAGAAGAGCAATGGGGTGCCTCTCCTTTTATAATATTTTGGGATCCATGGATCTCAATCCATGGGCAACACAAATCCAATGGCTTTCATTGATTGTGTTTCTTTTAATGGCTAATATTTGTATTGGTAAAAACCAACAACAATTAATTTAAATTAGATTAAATCTATATTGATAAATTAATATAAATCAATCCCAAATTAAATCTATCAAGCATGGAGATTATAGAATGAAGATTGCCTCCTTCCATAATATTGGATTTGGTGGCAATCTCATGCAATCTCATGAGATCTCATTAGATTACATTGTTCTATGGAAATCTCCAAGATTTACAATAGTACTTATTGTAAATTATTCTACAAAAATAATTGATGATTATTCTGTGAATATTGCAATCTTCTCATTGGAAAATTGTGAATCATATTCACAACCCAAAATAAAATGTGAATTACATTTTTCAATTAATTGTACAATGTGAATCCAATTCACATCAACATTTAATTAACAAATGTAAATTACAAATAGCTCTCTCCTATATATTATAAATCACATTTATAATATATATGACTAATATGGATATTGCTATCCACGTTATTCATATCCATGAAAATAAATCACATTTAATCATCTTGGATCTCTATTCTCGTATGCCCAAATAATATGAATCGCATTCACATTATTCACATCTTTGATAATCAAATCTCATTTAATTAACTAAGATAACACTCTTTATAATATGAATCGAATTCATATTACTCATGATAATTAAATCACAGTCAATTATCTATTTTCTTAATGCTCGGATACTTATATCAACAATGAAATTATCCTGAACTCTTTTAAGGATAATGTGCTTTCTCCGCGAATACTTGGAGATAAGGACAAGGCAATTGTATTGTTCCACGTATAGTGACTTGGATATTTAGATCATATCTCAAATCCATATCGGGGGCCTCCCATAGATGCTTGTTAAATCAAGACCGCAAATATAATCTTCTCATTGCATCTGAATCACATTCAGATCAATATCCAACATTTGGACTAAGATTAGATTACTTCTCTACTGAGAGGAGTAACTAAAATCCAGACCCGTTTCATCACTCCCTAGGAATGGAAGCGTCATGGTTATACAATCCTTTATGATCACATCACCCTCGGGTATTCCCAATACCTGTACATCCTGCATACTGGAAGACCCAGAATAAACCCGGAGTATTAGATCAACTTTACACTGTCTACTTCAGGGTTTTATCAGTAAGTTTCCCATTCTATCTTTGGGAGTTATTATCGATCAAATACATTCCAAAAGCATATATCATACCTAGGTCTTGGTCATATACTTTCCAAAAGTATACATCAAACCTACAAATTCAGTCAAGCTTCCAAAGCGAGATGACCGTGCACGGAATTTGATCCTTCCCAATATCTCATGAGTGAGATCATGTCTTCCGGTTCAGTAATGAACCTGTATAATCCCTTTGAGAGACCGTATTACTCAAACGCCCTTACATGCACACCAGCGCGCTGGTGTATAGACCTTGATTAGGTCATCAACCTATTGGTCTGCCAAATGTACATACTCAGACATATAGTAACACATTTGTCTTTGATCAGAGGATGCGTGCTTATATCATGACAGCATACGATATAGGACTTTGGTTATATCGATCTCGTTAAGTAAACTCTTTGACCTAACTAATCTGACACCTCTGAATCTCTATTCCTATGTAGAGGACCTGCATCAAGAGGTCGGTCAGATATCATCCTTTAGAGATAAGGATTGACATCTCCTACTCAGGATGGAGATCATCTCTTAACAATCATTTGACGGTGCTTGATGATACCTCAATTTAACCCTTTAGATATTCATCCAAGCACCAACCTCTTTGATTCAATAGTTGAATCAACAAGTGTATGATCATTAAGATGGCCATGGTACATAACCCTAATTGTACTAAGGGACCTATTATGCAAATTAATTATTCTTTATTTCAGATCGGGAATAATATTTGCAATAACATTTATAGCATAATGGCTCGCCGTGGGCTCGCATGTCCAACAATCTCCCACTGGCCCGAAGAGCCATTAATGGGCTAATTATATAAACCCACACTCATGTGACAATCATAGGCTATTTAGAAAATAGCTAGGTAAGCTAATTAGTCACTCTATTCTTGCGAGACTACGCCAAGTCCTTTTACGGTACTTGCATATCCCTTGTAACAGTGCTCGCATCTAATGCGAATGTTGCATCTTATGCAACCAATACTCAATCTTGTTAGTTACAGTGTCATTGACACTACAGCTTAACAATTATCATAACCAGTATTTCCATAATCCTTATCAGAATACCCTTATTCCTGGAAATCTCTATCTCCTAAGGTATTCATAGTAAAGACCTTTTAGATCTCCATTTATAAAGTCTTAATTACTTGAAGATAAGACTTAGAGATCACTACCTCTAAAGTCTTGTCATCTTTGAAGATATTGTTATTACTGCAATCAAGTGTTTTCTCTCCATATTAGGATTAGTAACAATTTACTACTCCCAATACATGGCAGATATTTGGCTTTTGTGCACATCTTTCTCGTAACTGATGCACAAGTGCAAGTAGTTCTAGCATTCACTTCCTCAACTCTTTGAGGCGCTATCTCTTTAGATAGGTCAGTACCATATCTTAAGGGATGGAAGCCTTTCTTGTATTTTTCCAAAAAATGGAATATGTCCAAGGTGTACCATTAATGTGACAGTCCCAATACCCTCTTCTCTATGCTTCTAAGCACCTTCAGAACTATGATCCAAGAGGTATCCTTGAGATCATATCTCAAGTTATGGAACAACCAGATTAGAAAACACTTATTATTATCCTTATATCATTTCAAATGATTAGAACATCATCTACATTTAGCATGATGAACACAAAGGCACTCCCGCTAAGCTTCACATGGCTCATCCAAATTCTATCTGAAATCATAACACTTATAATTTTGTCAAATCTTATGGTCCAACTTCAAGAAGCTTATTTGAGTCCATAGATGGATCCTTAGCTTTCACACCTTGCTTTTCTAAACCACGAAGCCCTGGGGCTACTTCATGTGAACATCCTCAGAGAGGTATTCATAGAGAAATGCAATCTTGACTTCTTTCTCTTAAAGATCCATTTACACCTTTATGGTTCTTACCCATATAGGTGGATCCTCGAGGGTCCATATACAACACTTGTATATGAAGTCTACTTTAGACTTTATTGCTAACATCCATCTTTGAATGTCATGATCCATAGGAGCTTCATCACATGAAGTCCGATCATTTGTCAGATTTAATCAACACATGGAATACATTCTCAAGCTGATTTGAAGAAGTATTAGTATTTAATCTTTAATTGTCCTTTTAGTTCCCTATTTCAGGAGCCTCATTATCTTCTCAAGGTTAAATGAGTTCCTACACGTCATTTTCATCTTGATTCTCAAGAGAGTCATTCTTTCAGAATCACATTCTCGGAAATGAGATCTTTTAAGAATCTCAAGGTCATAAAGTAGGTATCCAATACCATCCTTTATTTTCGTAATAAAGCAACACTCTCTAGTGCTAGATTCCATCTTATATGCATGGAACCTTATTAATGATATACATTGTAGGCTCTACTACACATATATACCTGGAAACTAAAGGATAGTCATGCTAAAACTCATCATTGATAAGATCATGTCACACATGATCCAATTGTATCTCCCTATAACTCTATTGAGTTAAGGTGTGTTAGGAGGATTGAGATAGAAATGATATTCATATCTCCATAAGGTATTCTTTGAATTTATCTAACAGGTACTTGCTACCTAGATTAGATCAAATTCTTTTTATCTTCCTTCAAACTTTGGTTTTTAACCAAAATTATGAAATCTTTGAACATTTCAAAGGTTTCTTAAGTAAAGAGAAGAAATCTCATATCATACATAATCATCCATAGATATCACATATCCATAATGTTTACTATGATATAGATGATCCGCATACATCAATATGAGATCATGAATACCTTGACATCTTACACCATTCCCAAAGAAGGGTGTATTGGACATTTTACTTTAAATACAATATTCCAAAATATGTAAGTTTTGAAATTTTAGACATTCTAAAGTTTCATCTCTTACTAGTCTATTGATCAAATCAACAGACAAATGTCCAAGGTTTGATGCTAGATCATTGTCAAATGATCTTCATCCTCCTATTGATCTTAAGGTTTAATTTCAGTATTTAGAAATGTTAATGAACCATTCATTAATTTTCTAATTTAGTGGAGTCCACTAGATTTTAGATTACTATCTGAAATATCTCCATCATAACTCTTTATGATAAATTTATTACAGAATTTATGTTTATTTCCAATATTTAGAAATAAACAATAAGTGTATTCTAATATCTAGGTCTTAGAGACATTCTCTAAGACTAAGGGCTCTCCCACTAAAATTATGAAGCCTTTCAATCTAATAGAGATTGTTGCAACAATTGCATCAATATACATGCGGATGACTATTAAACCTTTAAGATCTAATTTCTAATTTTCTAATATATATGCAACCAATTGCAAGTGTCGTTAGAAGATTGAGATACAATTATTGGACTTTATCTTATCAAATAAGAAAGTCAATTTCAATGATTTATGTATATTATTTTGATGCTCTATCCGAGTCCTTCTCTAAGGATTCTAGACAGACTTGATAGTCAAACTATCAACACGTCAAGTTATTGTAGTATTGACATTCATCCAACTCTTTGGATGTCATATGGAAGTCACAAAAGTACGATCAACTCTTTGACTGTCCTTCTCATCTTGGGTCTGACCCATGCTTCCACTGCGCTCCCTTTATCTATAAACAACCATTGCTTAAGACTAAGGATCTCTTATATTAAATTCAAAAGAATTCAAAGTAAGAGTATTTCAACATTTATACATGCTTCATTAATATCATACAATATGAATATTATGAAGCTTCACGAATGACTAGAGTATAGACAGTAGAATGATGACACTCATCATGTCTACATCCATCTAGACTCTTAAAACATTGGTTCAGGTAGGTATTCAAATATTTTGAATACATCATCTCTTATAGAGCTACCATTCTGCATGATGCAGTGAACTATGTCATTCATGATAAATGTCAAGAGAACATATGTATGCCAGAATACCTTCTTAGATTTTTTATAAGGATTATTTGACAATTACGATCATCATCGCCATGTTACTTCCAAAGTACATTCGATGAGAGATCAAGACTATAGAGATATACAAACCCTAAGATTGTAGTCATATTATCTATTTAATTGTCATTCCTCATTATTATGAGGAGACTTGCACATTGCAACCACATACATTATGTGTTCAACTGCAGGTACAATATCTGGATCATGAGTCCAATCCATGATATTTTACTAGTTATCATTGAGTATAACATTGAGTGGGTTTAATGAAGGATTATCTGAAATAAGAAATTTACATAAGTGTATATATTTGTGTATATATATACATATTTTACTTTAATTTAGGAATTTTTATATCAAAGTTGTCTTGCCTTGTCAACACTGAACTCAACAAGATCTGGGATCCCCTTCATTTGTTACATCCCAAAAATATGAGAATCTGCAACTCTGATAAAAAGAAGTGGGAACACATTCCGCCTTGCAAGTCCAACTTGCATTTCCCAATACGGTCTTTAACACCCCGGTCTACCACCCCTAAGGCAATGTTGACCCGTCATTAATTGAACCAACCGTCAACAGGAATAGTATTCGCTATACGCAATCAAACATTGCCTCAATAATATGAGGATCCAATATTGGGTTCACTGCGTATATGGCCTTACTCTTTCGAGGCAAAGCGCCCGATCTAGATGTGTTTGCATACAGGAGCTGTCACTTTGGACAGGTGTCTCCTACATACAATCCCTTAGTGATGGAACCCTCCGCCTTGACGGGAGACCATGGATGTTACTTATGTGATCCTCCATATCACGTTCAAATTCTAATTAATCATTATGAATCATATTCATTACGATTAATTCTTCCAAGGGAAATAACATCTCTATTCATAATAGAGTGTTTTAATTTTAATTGTATTCCAATTAATCTAATCATATTAAATTAACGATCCAATTAATATCCAGCAAACATTTTTTATTGTTACTTGAATCATGGTATTATCTCAAGTACGTATTATTTCGAATTTTAATTAGAAATACATCATAATTTCTTAAGCATTATACTAAGCCTACCCGTTGTCATGGCCAGTACCGACGAGAGTGGGACGGACCACATACATTGCAACCCGCTACCCCAATGCTCTCCGACTAGACACCATATCCACCTCAGGAAAGGATAATGCAAAATAGATCACTTTGTACTTGAGATGATCATCAGTTCTTCAACTGAAATTATACCATATAATAATAATCAAAACAATTTTGATTAACATTATAATGAGATTTGCTAAACAAATCCCGAATTCTATTCAAGCAACATGTTTGTTGGAATGTAGATCATGTAACCAATTAGTGATCTAGATCACATTTAGTCAAATATTGGTTAAGGCAATGTCATTTAAGGAAATAATTATCATCGAATATTTCACAAATATTTATGCATAATTATTCCATGAAATTAAACAATTTATTTTCACTAATTGATTAAATGACAATCACTAGGTTCTTGATTAGGAAAGTATTTCCAGCAGTGACCCTCACTTACTAAAAATACCATATCTCAATAAATTTAAATCCAAATTAAGCAAAGTAAGTTCCTAAAGTTTGCTAATTTGATTTACAATAGAACCTAAGTGAATTGCACGCATTTCAAGGTGTTTCAAATCCGCAATTAACTTTTTATTACGTTGAGATTCGCAGTCCCCGAAAGTGTGGATACATGTTCACTAAAATGAGCATAACTTGAGCAAACAAAATCGAAATCACGTAAATTCAGATCCTACGGTTTTCTTATTTAATAAGAAAAAAATTCAATTATTTTCGTGTTTAAACAAATTAAACAGAGCCTAAAATAATCTCAAAACAGAGATGCGAAAATGAAATGCAAGAAAACTTTTACAAACCCTAATGAACCCAAGTCATCATCAGTTAATGGATTGTATCCAAAACCACCAACCTGACTCTGAAACCACTTGAAGGATATGGTGTGATCCTCAAGCGCATCACAGAAGTGTGAGCATCGCATCGAATACGACAAAGAAAGACTAGTCGCACTAGTTGTTCTATGCAGCGGAAACTAAAAAAAATTTCTTGTGACGAAACACATGATCCAAGAACACTTCTCGGATCGTTTCGTCTAAACCCCAAACAAGTAATAGGATTACCTCTTGAAGCGTGGTTGTGATCGAGTCTCTAAATGAAGAGACCTCCTGTCTTAAGTCCAATCCGACAGAGGAGACGCCTGCGAGCGTGGGGATGAATCACGTGCTTCTCACAATCCATGTTGATGATCCAAGTGGCGGATCTCCTGATCTTGACGCACGAGATCCGACGTCTTCTTCACGAGCGAGGTGCACCGAAGGAGATGGAGATCCACGAGCAAATGATCGGGCAGAATAACGATGACGATGCGACGATGGAGACTCTCTCTAGGGCATCCATGGTGGACGGCCATGAGAGAGGAAGAGAGAGGACTGATGTGTAAAGAGAAAGAGAGAGAAAGGCTTTTGTTCTCTTGTGTGTAAAGAAGAGAAATGGGGTGCCTCTCCTTTTATAATATTTTGGGATCCATGGATCTCAATCCATGGGCAACACAAATCCAATGGCTCTCATTGATTGTGTTTCTTTTAATGGCTAAGATTTGTGTTGGAAAAAACCAACAATAATTAATTTAATTTAGATTAGATATATATCGATAAACCAATATAAGTCAATCTCAAATTAAATCAATCAAGCATGGAGATTATGGAATGAAGATTGCCTCCTTCCATAATATTGGATTTGGTGGCAATCTCATGCAATCTCATTAGATTACATTAGTCTATGGAAATCTCCAATATTTACAACAACACTTGTTGTAAATTATTCTACAAAAATAATTGATAATTATTTTGTGAATATTGCAATCTTGCCATTGGAAAATTGTGAATCATATTCACAACCCAAAATAAAATGTGAATTACATTTTCAATTAATTGTCCAATGTGAATCCAATTCACATCAACATTTAATTAACAAATGTAAATTACAAATAGCTCTCTCTTATATATTATAAATCACATTTATAATATATAAGACTAATATGGATATTGATATCCACATTATCCATATCCATGATAATTAAATCACATTTAATCATCTTGGATCTCTATTCTCGTGTGCCCAAATAATATGAATCGCATTCACATTATTCACATCTTTGATAATCAAATCTCATTTAATTATCTAAGATAACTCTCTTTATAGTATGAATCGAATTCATATTACTCATGATAATTAAATCACATTTAATTATCTATTTTCTTAATGCTCGGATACTTATATCAACAATGAAATTATCCTAAACTCTTTCAAGGATAATGCGCTTTCTCCACGAATACTTGAAGATAAGGATAGGGCGATTGTATTGTTCCATGTATAGTGACTTGGATAATGAGATCATATCTCAAATCCAGATCGCGGGCCTCCCATAGATGCTTGATTAAATCAAGACCGCAAATATAAACTTCTCATTGCATATGAATCCATTCAGATCAATGTCCAACATTTGGACTAAGATCAGATTACTTCTCTACTGAGAAGATTCACTAAAATCCAGACCCGTTTCATCACTCCCTAGGAATGGAAGCGTCATGGTTATACAATCGTTTATTATTACATCACGCTCAGGTATTTCCAATACATGTACATCCTGCATACTGGAAGATCCAGTATAAACCCGAAGTATTAGATCAACTTTACACTATCTACTTCAGGGTTTTATCAGTAAGTTTCCCATTCTATCATTGGGAGGTGGTATCGATCATATACTTTCCAAAAGCATATATCATTCCTAGGTCTTGATCATATACTTTCCAAAAGTATACATCAAAGATACAAATTCAGTCAAGCTTCCAAAGCGAGACGACTGTGCACGGAATTTGATCCTTTCCAATATCTCTCGAGTGAGCTCATGTCTTCCGGTTCAGTAATGAACCTGTATGATCCCTTTGAGAGATCGTATTACTCATATGCCCTTACATGCACACCAGCGCGCTGGTGTATAGACCTTGATTAGGTTATAACCTATTGGTCTGCCAAATGTACATACTAAGACATATAGTAACACATCTGTCTCCGGTCAGAGGATACGTGCCTATATCAGGACATCATACGATATAGGATTTTGGTTATCTCGATCTCATTAAGTCAACTCTTTGACCTAACTAATCTGACACCTCCGAATCTCTATTCCGATGCAGAGGACCTGCATCAAGAGGTCGGTCAGATATCAGCCTTTAGAGATAAGGATTGCCATCTCCTACTCAGGATAGAGATCATCTCTAAACAATCATTTGACGGTGCTTGGTGAGTCCTCAATCTAACCATTTAGATATTCATCCAAGCACGAACTTCTATGATTCAATAATTGAATCAACAACTGTATGATCATTAAGATGGCCATGGTACATAATCCTAATTGTACTAAGGGACCTATTATGCAAATTAATTATTCTTCATTTCAGATCGGGAATGATATTTGCAATAACATTTATTACATAATGGCTCGTCATGGGATCGCATGTTCAACAGTGAGGTTTTGGGACAGATCAAATTCCATGCATGGTCGTCATGCTTTGGAAGCATGACATGAATTTTAAGGTAAGATATATGCTTTGGGAAAGCATATGATCTATACCAATTCCCGATGACCAAGATTAAGAAACTTAATGATCAAACCTTGAAGATGACAGTGTAAAAGTGATCTATATCTTCAGGATGATCATAGGTCTTCCAGTATGTAGGATGTACAGGTATTGGGAATACCTGAGGGTGATGTGATCATAAATGATTGTATAACCATGACGCTTCCATTCCGAGGGAGTGATGAAACAGGCTTGGATTTTAGTGACTCCTCTCAATAGAGAAGTGACCTAATCTTAGTCCATGTATTGGACATTAATCTGAATGAGATTCAGATACAATGAGAAGATTAGGTCTATGATCTTGATTTGATCAAGCATATGTGGGAGGTCCATACGATCTGGATTTGAGATGTGATCTCAACATCCAAGTCACTATACATGGAACAATACAATCGCCATGTCCTTATCTCCAAGTATAAGCGAAGAAATTGCATTATTCTTGAAAGGGTTCAAGAATAATTCCATAGATCTAAGCATTGAATAATTGACGATTGAATGTGATTTAATCATCCTGATGTGTGTGGAGATTATCCAATATAATTAAATGTGATTTAATTATTATGGATAAGAATAATGTGGATATCAATATCCAATTATTCAAAATATATTATAAATGTGATTTATAATGTATTCGAGAGAGCAAATTATAATTTATATTTGTTGATTAATTATTAATATGTATTGGATACACATTGTGTAATTAATTGAAAATGTAAATTATATTTTGTTTTGGGTTGTGAATGTGATTCACAAATTTCCAATGGTAAGATTGTAATATTCTAAAAATTAACTATGAATTATTTTTGAAGAATAAATCACAACAAAATTTGTTGGAAATTATGGGAGAAATTCATGGAATGCAATCTCATGAGATTGCATGAGATTGCCTCCACCATAGGGACATGGTGGACGGCCACCAATTCCCACAAGGAATGTGGTGGTCATCCCCACCATTCCTAATGGGGGGGTGATCTCCATGCTAATCTATCCTTAATTGATTGATCTAATTTAGGATTGAATTATATTTAACATGTCAAATATATTTGATTTAAATTATATTGATTAATTGTTGGTTTTTACCAACAACAATCTTAACCATTGGATTAAATAGAAATCAATCTCATCCATTGATTTTTGTATCCCATGGATTGAGATCCATGGATCCCAAAACCTTATAAATAGAGAGGCATACCATGCTCTCTAGGGCTATGCAATTTTAGAGCACATCTCTCTCTCTATCTCTCTCTCTCTCTCTCTCATTTCTCTCACATATCAACTCTCTGTCCATCTCCTTGGTGGTCGTCCACCAAAACCCTAGAGGAGAGATTCGTCGTCGCCTTCGCCACTGCACCGCTGCTTCGACGTTCTTTGGTTAAACATCTTCTTGGAGTGTTGCGCTCACGAAGAAGACGTTCGATCTCGTACGGTGATATCGAGAGTTCACCGTGCTTGGATTATCTTGTTGGATTGCGAGGATCACGCAGTTCTTCCCTGCGCTCGCAAGCGTCTTCTCCGATGATCGGACTTAAGACAGGAGGTCTCTTTTCTTAGAGACTAGATCAACCAAGCTTCAAGAGGTATTCCTTTATACTAGTTGTGGTTCTAGATGAAACGATCTGAGAATCGTTCTTGGATCATGTGGTTTCATCGCATGAAAAATTTTTTAAATTGTGCTGCACAGAACATTTAGTACGACTAGTCATTCTGCGTCGTATTTGATACGACGATCACGCTTCCGTGATGCGCTTGAGGATAATACCATATCCTTCATTGATGACCTCTCCCACTTTCTCTCTGATAAGCAAGCCTCCTTCGAGCTTGATATGGATGAGTTCCGGTAGGAGATGAGAGAAATAATAAATGGCAAGGTCGCCATACCCACTCAGATTGAACCTAATCTGAAAATCTGAAGAGAAAATCTTAGTAGGTAGAATTTATAGAGAGCATCACTCCTAGTGATATTTTGGATGATACTTCTTCTGCATTTGATGTTGATTTTGTGACACTTAGGAGCGATAGGAAGCCAGCCGACAGTGACTCATCTGAGCAACATGCTGATGCAGATTCCAGATGTTAGATGAGGAAGGAAGCAGTGCTCATGTCGCTTATCATGATGATGATGATGACGGTGGTGCTAAAGCCACCAAGGATGGTTATCCAGATGATGGTACTGAGATCATCGTACTTCCAGTTGCAGATGGTCGTGTTGATGCCACAAAGACTCTAGATGCTAGGACAGAGTACGTGGTTGATGCCGCAAGTTCAGATGTTGCCGGTGGTAATGATGCCACCAAAGCAGGAGTGCGATTTTGTGATTAGTGATGATGAAGTAGTTTGGGCAGATCCAACAGCACAGGCTCTTATCACCACTTCAGGCACTACAGAGTTACATATTACAGTTGATGAGAGTTCGAAGAGCACACTCATGGCACAGGACACCTTAGAAGCTGATGATCGTGATTAGGATAGCGAAGCAAATTTTGTTTTATGTGATTCAGATAACTCAGATAGAGACACTGATTTTGATTGGCATGAGTTCCATGATTATTTACCTTGTCTTGTATCTACATAGCTGGCAGCTAGGGCAGAGAGTGAGCCAGGACAATTGACATACATATCAGCAGGGTCGTCTTCATCAGACTTACAAATTCAGCGAGAGTTTTCACATACAGATCTTGTAACCTTTACGCAGACATTTCAGAAGCTAGATTTATCGGCTCCCAATTATCCATAATTGAAGACCTTGCTGCTGAGCATGAAGCACAGATTCCTTGCGGGTGAGCCAAATATGTTTCTAGTCATTATCTCAATAGATTTGACTGAAGACCAAGAATCCCATTTAATAGAGGTTCTTGAAAGTAACTTTAAGGCAATAGGATGGAGTGTAATTGATCTCCAGGGGATACGTCCGACCCTGTTCTCTCACCACATCTATCTTGAAGAGGACTCCCAGCCATCCGTGAGTTCCAGCGAAGGTTGAACCGGAATCTTCGAGATGTGGTCATGAAGAAAATATCTAAGTGGTGGAGCGATAATGTTATCTACCCATCTCCGACTCCAAGTGGGTTAGTCCATTGCATGTGGTACCCAAGAAGATAGGTATCACCACAGTTTTGAGCGATTCCATAGAGGAGATAGCTACCCGAGTACCCACTTCTTGGAGGGTCCATGTGACTGCAGACGATTGAATTAGACCACCAAGACGGATCATTTCTCGCTGCCATTTATTGATCATATTATTGAGAGGATTATCTGAGAAGAGTCATTACTGCTTCTTGACAGGTATTCGGGATACAATCAGGTGGTCATAGTGCCCGAAGACCATGATAAAGCGGCTTTCACATGTCCATTCAAAACGTATTCTTTTAGACGGATACCCTTTGGTTTATGTAATGCCTCGGCTACATTCCAAAGATGCATGCTTTCCATCTTCTCGGACATGGTGGACGAATGTTTAGAGGTATTTATGGATGACTTTTTGATCTACGATGATGGGTTTGATGCTTGTCTTGACGGCCTAGACTGAGTACTTCACTGTTCCATCGAGGTCAACCTTGTGTTATCTTAGGAGAAGAGTCATTTTACGATGACTCACAGGATGGTCCTTGACCACATCATCTCCAATAGGGGCATGGAGGTGGATCCATCCAAGGTGGATATCATCAAGAAACTCAATCCACCATCCAATTTGCGACAGCTACGGTCTTTTCTTTGTCATGTCGATTTCTACCGGTGGTTTATACAGGACTTCATTCGGATTTCCCAACCACTTACTGATCTACTGACAAAAGACACCGATTTGATTGTAGATGATGTGTCTTGTCTCATTTAATTTTCTCAAGGGATTAGTTTTTTAGTCTCCTATCCTTCAGCCACCTGATTGGTCTCTCATATTCGAGACCATGATGGACGCTTCTGATTTTACCATAGGGGTTGTACTTAGACAGAGGATGGATGGATTGCCGTTTGCCATTCACTACGCTAGCCGTACTTTAGATGCCACTCAGCAGAACTACACCGTGATTAAGAAGGAGATACCAGCCGTAGTCTTTGCTTTAGATAAGCTTCGATCTTACATTATTGGATTTAGAGTGACTATCTATACATATCATACCTCCATCTACTACCTTATGGCTGAGAAGGATGTCAAAGCTATATTGACCAGATGGATCCTTCTACTCAAGGAGTTTGACATAGAGATTAAGGATAAACCTGGAGTCAAGAATGTGATGGCGGTTCATGTCTCCTGCTTAGAGAACCTTGAGGATTCTGATCAGATCACACCTATCATGGAGACTTTCCCAGACGAGGCGATTCTTTCTATCACCTTTCCTCCATGGTATGCTGATAATGTGAACTATCTTGTCACAAAGAAAGTTCCAAAAGGTTGGCCTAGAAAGCGACTTAAGACCTTCATCATGAAGTCCAAGTCATACCATTGGGAGGATCCCACCCTTTACCATGAAGGGGGGATAGTGTATGGCATCATTGTATTCCTCAAGAGGAGCACCACTGCATCCTCACCTACAAACACAAACTTGAGGCAAGAGGACATCACTCTGGCAGACGAACAACAAAGAAAGTTCTACAATCCGGCCTTTGGTGGCCTACCCTCTAGATTAAGATGAATTCGTGAAGAGATGCACTGATTGTCAAAGGATGGGCACTTGTGGACAGCGTGATATGATGTCGATGTAGTCCATTCATTTTTGTTAGGTTTTTGATGCATGGGGCATCGATTTCATGGGTCCATTCTCTAAGAGTCAAGGGTTTGAGTACATTCTACTTGCTGTGGATTATGTGAGTTGTTGGGTTGAAGCCATCCCTGCCCGAGCCACAAATGCTAATATTATTTGCAAATTTTTGAGGAAGAATATAATTTCACAGTTCGGGGTACCTGAAGTCTGGATTTCAAATAGGGGAACTCATTTTATCAACAACAAGGTAAGGTCCCTTGCTAACGAGTTCAGCATTGACCATAGAGTTTCCACTCCATATAACCCTCAGACTAATGGTCCTGCTGAAGTATCGAATAGGGAGATCAAGATGATAATGCAAAAATTTCTCCACCCAAACTGAAAGGATTGGTCACTACTTTTGGAGTCTGTCTTGTAGGCATATAGGACTTCCTTAAAGAAACCTTCGGCCACATCTCCCTTTTGGCTCGTTTATGGCAAGCCATTCCACTTACGAGTGGAAATCAAGCACAAGCCACAATGGGCAGTTACAAAGCTATTATTGGATCTCAAGATTTTAAGAGATCAAAGGAAAGCAGAATTGGTAGCCTTAGAGGAGTTCAGAGACACAACCTTCTCAAGTAGCCTACAATATAAGGATAGAGTAAAGATATGGCATGATTCTCATATCAACCATAAAGAGTTTGAGTCGAATCAGAGAGTATGGATATTTGATCAAGGTTGAGTTTATTTCCATGGAAATTACAAAGCAAGTGGAAAGGACCATACTTGGTCAGAAAGGTGCACGACAATGTAAGCATTGATATATCTGAATTGTCATCTGATTCCACCTTTCGAATTAATGGACATCGCCTGAAGCCATATCTTGATCATGATCCGCTGATTTTTGATGTTGACCCTATTCGTTTTGTATGATATGTAAACTTTGACTCACATCATGTGCATCTCATACCTGATTATCACTTCTTCTTCGCAGCTGTATAGATCCAGATTGTCCATATCATACATTTTTTTGTCTGGTACATCATCTTTATCTTATGATTATGCTATACTTTGGGGACACTTTGTCCTAAGTATGGGGGAGTATCAGACCTGTGATTATTCATTTGATTCTATTGACCTCTATTTTGCAGCCTATACTTAGGGTTATTTTACCCTAAGTATAGGTGAGGTAACACTTGTACACCATATTCTTCGGTTTTTCCCTTGTGTACAGTCTTCGATACTTAAGATTACTTGATCCTAAGTATAGGGGGATCACTAATTCCTATTCATTACATTATTTAATTCGTTGTTGTATTATAGCATTCTTTTCACTTCCCCATACTCAGTATGAGTTACGTCTTCTTTCATCGCTCATTAATCACTCCGTAGAAATCGTTCGAGCTAAGTATAGGGGGATGCCGTAAATATTGTATATATACTTTAGTCATAACTATTACTTTGTGTGTGTTAATAATATGGCTAAAATCACAAAAATTTTAAAATTTTCTCTTACATAAATGTTTGTAAACTCTTTTGTAAAATGTTCGTAATTATTTCTAAAAATTATTTGTAAAAATATTTGTAAAATTAATTTTGTACAAATGATTTGTAAAATGTTTGTAAAAATTACTTTCTTTGTAAAATTTTTGTAAATATTTTTGTATCAAAATTATGTATATAGTACAAAATTATTGGAAAATATTTGAAAATAAAAATTTGCAAAATTTGTTTGTAAATGTTTGTAAAAATATTTTGCAAAATTTTTCATTCTTGTATGAAAAAACTCCATAGAAATTTGCATTTTTTGAAAATTTTCACAAAAATAGTTTTTATATATACTTGCTTGTATATTCTTCTGAATCATGGTTGATATTTAAACTAGTCTGGAATTAAATTGAAAAATAGAGCTTGGTTAAGACCATAATCCACTAAACCTCAGAGGAACCGTATAGGATTTGGGGTTAAGACTTTTCAGGTCCATAGTAACTTAATTCTTTAAGTCCACTAGGCTATGTTCACATGTCATCTTGATGATCCTAAGTAGAACACTTAACAACGCGCACATGACTCTCAGAGACAATGGCTTCACTTGGACATGCACCTTACACGTAGCTCAACATGGATGAGGTGATGAGGAGGTAGAATCCTTTGGCTTGGAGTAGAATACGAGGGTAGTATTGCTAGCAGGAACCTCTCGTCTTCCACTACAAAGGGATGTGCGCCTCAACCTGATCTAGTGGCACTGAGATCTAAAGATAGGAGTTTGTGGGTTGCAATAATGCTTCAAAAGATGGATAGTCTACTAGCTCAAGAAGAAAAACTCCTTATGTATATGTTGCACTGTGTAAATATGTAGTACATATGCACATTTGAAAAAAAAGTGCAAAATCAAGAAAAACTCCAAAAAAGGGGGACAAGCCTGATTGAAATAAAATGCTGAAGGAGTGTATATAGTGAATAAGCAAAGATTATGTATTCCGTCATCTCATCTCATGGAAGCTTGCAGCTGGAGACTTAGCTTCACTGGTTAAGTTCCAAAGGATATATGTCTACACTGGTCACAGTACATTCTCTTCTTTCCCCCGATTCTTGAGCTAGTTGTACTTGAACTTAGAATGGAATACCCCACTCCTCAAGGAAAGAGCTGCTGCATTGGGGGATTAGAGTAACCTTGTTGAGGGATGTTGTTTCTTTGCCATTTCTAAGGTGGGGAGCTACATATCACTTACACAGTACAAGTAAAGATTCATATTCATTAGAGTTTACATATGTAGACTTGTTCTGACCTAGATATTGAGAAGTCCTGACAATAGAACTGTGGTACTTGAAGGCTGCTGAGTCTTAAACCTACTTTCCAATCAGGTCCGCCAAACTAATAATCCAAAGATTTGACTGAGATCCATACATCAATTTAATGAATATAAGTTTAATAATCAGCTTTGATTCTTCCTTTTTCTTTTCTTCTTTATCACTTCTTTTTTAAATAAGTGTTTGCTAAGGGACTAGCAAAGGTAAAGTATAGGGGATGATGAATCTACGATTCTCATTCTTTATTCTTTTATCTTAGCTTTATCTCTTAGCAAAACCACATGTAATTACATGTAAATACAATGAATTAACTTTTTACGTGCCTTTGTTAATAGTACATTATTAACACCTATTTCTCAAAAATAAAAGAATAAAGAGAAAAGAAAAAGAAATATGTATTTAGTATAAATACGGAGTGACCCAAACTCCAACAGAAGGTCAAATCTTTACCTGATCGTAAAAGAATAAGTAGAGAGAGATAAGGGTACACTATGTATTGTACAGATTACCTATATTTGTACATATATTTATTTTTTCTTATTTTTTGAAAATAATATTATTTTAAACACTTTTATAAAGTCCTAATAATAATATAAAAATAAATAAAAATCATAAAAACAAAATAAAAATAAGATTAAAATCAAACAACTCATTCTACAGAGGTCACACGATATATATGTATTCTCTACCTATTTATTTAATACCTTTATCTAAATTATAAAAATAAATAAAAATCATTTTATACCCATAAAATCAATGTTTAAATAAATAACATATATAATAAAAAGATTTTTTATAAAAAATATTAAAATAATACATGTACATAATACATAGGTATAATATACCCGTACATAACATAGTATAATGTATATATATCCTATTTTTATTTTTCATAAAAATAATTAAAATTCAGAGAAAATAGGTTATAAAATAAAAAAAACATTTTTAATTTTATTCATTTTTTATTTTAAAACCAATTATTATTTAATTTGTAGTTATTTTTATTTATATCCCTATTTTGTCTTCTAACATATTCTGTCTGTTTCTTCAGACTCGTCTGATTGGTCCACTCGGATTCATTGACCAAGGTCAAAATGTCCCTTACCTCATTCCTTTTTCGTCGAACAAGTTTCACACCAATTTCTCTCTATTTCTACGACCTGGCCCGAATGATTTATCCCTCCATCTTTTGCTTTGATTGACCACCTCATATCCCTAATCTTCGCCTGAACATTATCCTTAGGATCCGTGCCTTTGTTCACATGCTCCCATTCAATCTATCTCTAACCTAGGATGCCTATAAAGACCCCTGTGCCACCTCCCTTTACTGCATCTTCGACTGCTCCACCGTCCCGTTGCGCCCAGCCATCTCTTTTTAGAGTGACAATTGAGAGAGGGAGAGGTTGTGGGTAGCATTTGGAGTTGAGCGCCCTAGGTCCGGTGACACCTTTGTCTAGCTCCATCACAAGCCTATGGTCACTCCATCCATTGAGGCCATCACCTTAGAGGACTTCATTCTCCAACCTAGGCGACAACAAAACTTCATAGGTAACATCTTGAGCTTCCATTTCCCATCTTAAGTCTCACATCCACGATCATCCCATCTGGCGCACCCACACTCCGTTCCATATCTGCCACTCCGCTCAGAGGAACATACATCACACCCGACTCACGTTCCGCTTCTCCATCAGGCTCCGCAATCTGATCACCAGTATAACCACCGGGTTGGAACGAAGCTCAAGTTGATTCCTCCCCAGTTACTAGACATGAACCATTCACCTACCCCCTCCTCTGCTAACATTGGTTTCATCCTAATAACCCGTGGCCATAGATCTCTCTCTCTCCGAGCACTCATTTACTTTTGCAAAACTAGGTGTACGACCTCCTCCCAGGGGGTATTTCACACTTGCATCTCAACTCGGACGCTCCTGCTTGCCACACCTCTCCAAGACCTTCTCCTTGGCCATGGACCCTTCTGAGCACCTTTACCACTGCGGATTGCCATCGGCTATCTTTCTCCCATCTTAGCAGCCTCACGGGACGCTAGACCAACATATACTCACTGATCGAAACTCGCCAAAGGAGAGTTCTTCACATATTCGTCCAGGTGTTGTTCCACTTGTTGGATCCAGACTCCCCTCCTAGTTTTAATCTCCACCGTTTACCATCGAGGGGTCTGGATCATTGGATCCATTTGAGGATCGCGCTAGCACCATACATTGTTGAAGGGGCATACACTAATCCTGATCGCCCATCATAAGTAGACTGCTCCTGACTGTTGGATAACACATAATAAGGGATAAATTTTACTTTAGTCCCTTCTTTGTTTTGTATTTTTTGTCCAGTTCTGTAAATATATGTCATATTTTAATCTAATTCGGATAATTTGCTTAGAGGATCTCTTACTTTGCTTATTTGCATTTTAGTCCTGTCGAGTCTGAGTTGCATATGCTCCCACGTGTTTGTTGGGTTATTTGTAGTTCTTGTAATGAACTCTTTCCCTATTATGAAATGAATTTCATGTTTTGATATTTGCATTTATACCCTTGTGTATCTGGATCACATGTGGCACATGCATTTCTTGGATGAATTGCAGATTTGGCCTTGGAACTTTAACTTTTGTTGTCTGTTTTGTCCTACTAGCTAGAATACTTACGTTTTGGTCTCTGTGAGCCCTATTTAACTTCTTGTGTTACATTGGATGAAATAAATAATAAATGGACTTTAAAAATTACATAAAAATTACTTAAAGCTACTACTAGTGTGTAATATTTATGGTTATTTTTATATCTTAATTTGCATGCATTTTATGTTATTAAAAATTTGAAAATCTCTAAAAAATGCCATGTTTGAGTTATAAATCATAAAATTTTGAAAAAGTCTTGAAAATTCTACAAAAATTCATGTAGATGTATTTTGTTGTCTTTTGTTTCGAGTATTAATTTTGCATGGAAATTCCTTACAAAAATCCTAAAAATTACAAAACAATAAAAATCTAATAAAAATTATAAAATCAAAGAAAATCCAAAAAATGTGTTTTCAGTTTTTTTGAGGGTTTTTATTCATATTTTATATAAAATTATCATCCAAGAATATTGGGCACTTTAAATATTTCTAATTTGTAAAATATTCCAGGATGGCACTGTTTTGTGTTTTTATCCCTGTTTGATTTTTAGAAAATCATAAAACCATTTAAAAACCCAGAAAAATATCAAAAAAATTTTAAAACCTATAAAAGCAAACAATATTTTTACTTTGATTTTCTGAGGATTTAGACTATTTTTATAAATACAAAAAGAGTGTTGTATGTGTCTTTTATTTCTTGTGCTCATTTGGGTTTTATTGAAAACTAAAATTTTGAAAAATTAACAACCACTAAAAATGCTTTTCTTTTAGAGATCCAACTACTTAGATTTTAAATCATGCTTCTTGTGTTCGACCTTGATTGTTATACCAGGTAAATAAAATAGCAGACTGCTTACATTCATTGATTGATTTTCATTAGTGGTTGATTTTCTTGTTGACCGATTGGATTGACTAAGGACAGCGACATTTGATAGTTAGTCCACCTCAGTCTATTGTAAATCTTGGTCATCAGCAAGTCATCCTAGGTTTATGCATAATATCTGAAACCTATGGCCTAAGGCTTTGATACCAAATGACAGATATGGGGAAATCCTTAAGCGCATCACGGAAGAGTGAGGATTGCATTGAATACGATCGAAAGCGACTAGCTGACTAGTTGCTCTAGGCAGCAGAATTGAAGAAAATTCAATCCAATGAAATCACATGATCCAAAAATACTTCTCGGATATATTCATCTAAACCACAAACAAGTATTAGGGTTACCCCTTGAAGCGTGGTTGCGATCGAGTTTATAAATGAAGAGACCGCCTTTCTCAAGTCCGATCCGACGGAGGAGACGCTTATGATCGAAAAACTCACGTGATACGGGTAAAGGTAAAAATAAGGGTCGTTGCGACCAGAATCTCGAAGCTCAATCAACAAGAAAAGTAAGACCACCAAATAGAGTAATCAATCAATAAAATCAAATAGTGGTCTCGCTATTTTTATTTAACCTGGTATAGCGACTAGGGTCGAACTCAAGGAGCACGGGTTGGCCAAAGGCCTACGAAGTAGTGGAAAATCAAATAAAGAGAAGAAAGCATTTTGGTGGATTTTTATGGGTTTTTAAATTTTTTGTGATTTTTAATTATGAAGAAAATGAAAAAGAAAGTCAAAAAGTCACAATCAACTATTTACTTAACACCACAAAAAGGAAAATTACGATAAAAATATTTTTGGGTTTTATAATTTTTCATGTGTTTTTGGTAATTTTCTCAGATTTTATGATTTTTAATTAATTTTCTAAAAATGAGATAAGGTAGAAAACTGAAACTACTGTGCAGCCAGATTTGAAAGGTTATTTAAAAATCTAAAAATAGCCTCTAAAAATCTGAAGACAATTTTATTACAAACTACAAATAAAATCCTAACTACATAAGACGAAATTGTATTTTTTAAATTTTTAAGAATTTTTAATGATTTTATAAGGTTTTTAGGGTTTTTCAATTTTTAGAGGTTTTATAAATCCAAATGCAGCAAAATTTGAACTGAAGCAAGAAGACAGCAAAAAAACAGACACTAATTTTTTTAGAATTTTTATAGGGTTTTTAATATTTTTAATTGATTTTAAAATGTAGACAGTAGAAAAATAGAGGTTTTTGAGTTTTAAAAATAGAAAATCAGAGCAAAAATGTCCCAATAAATTATTGAAATTTTTACACAGTGGTAGGGGCCTCATGTCCAAATTTCAATAGATTTGAAGTTGATTTGATACTTTATTCAACCAATAGAAAAGGCATAGCACACGGGGACCAGAGTGCAAAGAAAACTAATTCCAGGGGCTTAAATGTAACACGTGCGAAAATTGTTGGGGGCTCAATGTAAATTTCGCATCAAATTCAGCACATGTCCTAATCCAGTACGCATAGGGGCATAAATGCAAATATGTAAACTAAACTTTCAATTCATAACATTCCATAAACCCCGAGCCCATACATGCAAATAGCCCCAAAACTCACGTGACGAACACATGCACAACAATCAGCTCTAAGGTCCAAAGTTCTATTTATCCAAATTAAAAACTACATAAAATATTTACAGGACTGAAATGTAAATGCTAAACTAAGAAGGGCCTAAGTGATAATTACCCTTATTATTAAGATCCAACGGTCGAGGGGAGTCCACTTCAGATCGGACGACTATGGTTCACGGATACTCCTTCGACGATCGACGTCCCATACCATATCCTCAGATGGATCGGACGTCTACGGGCCTCCTGCAGATGGACGGTGGAGATCGAAACTGGCGGAGAGGCTCTATCGGATGGTTATGGAGGGTCCTGGAAGAACTAGTCGTCGGTGAACTTCGTCCGGTCGTTGTGCGCGGTGGGGACATCCTCCGATGTTGTTAGAATGGGGAAATCAAAGCTGAAGGTGGTCCGCAACTGCTGGTGGACTCTGATGAGGTCGGGAGCGACCAGAGTGCTCCGGCGACGAAGGAGACCTGGAGCTCATGTTCTTCCATGGTCGGGCCTTTAGATGAGGCTCCTTTGTCTTCAAACCTGCACACGAAGAAAGCTGGGTCGAGGCAAACTGCCTCCACCCGGTGTTGGGCGAAATGGGTGATCGGGGAAGTCGAAGCGATGCTCTCCGGCGAGCGGAAGTAGAGGAGAATTGTAACCCAGTTCCGGGGTGAACCCGGGTGGATGGATGGGCGAAGAAGGTGAATAGGAGTCTCGTGGCGATGATGGTGTGATCAGATGGGCAGGTGAATGATCGGAGCATCGGGGAATGGTCCGCGAAGGGCGGTGGTCGGAAAATGAAAGATCGAAATCTACGGAGGTCTAAAGGATAACGAGTCTACTTGATGGTCGCATTCGTCTGGGCTAGAGGTCTGCTACCTCCTAGGGTCCTCGCCTCAATGGAGTGATGCCTCTAGAGGCTCGAGCTCGCCGGTGGCGCAGTGCGGCGATGTGGGTCGCTGGATCTAGGGCTAGAGCGCCTCGCTCCTCTCTACAACACTCCCTCAGGCCCGATGTCTCTCAAGGCAAGGGAATGGAGGTCACAGGGGTCAGAGACAGTGGCCGAAGATGAGTGAAATGGCGGCTGGAGGTGAAGCTTTATACATGCAGGGGTCCGAGAAGATGGGAGTCGGGTGCGCTAATCGAGGGTCTAACCCCTAAGAAAGATGACGGGCGTGAATCATGGATGTTTGCTCGACAATCGGAGCCCGAGGTTGGGATCGGCGAAGTCGGGTCGGCGCAAGGATCCGTGAGAAGTGGTCCAGGGGAGCTGTTGACCGGGGATCAACGTTCCCCCGTGGACCAATGATAATTCAAGATTCAAAAAATATTTATAAATTAAATAAAAAATAGTAAATGATTTTTTTTCAAAATATTTTCAAAATAAAAAATGTTTCTTCTTTTGCGAATTATTTTTTAGTGATTTTTATTCATTTTTTTGAAAAATAAAATAATGTATATACATAATATTATATTATATACATGTATAGATACATAGGTATTTTCAATTTTTATTTTTATTCTTTTATTTTTGTACAGTTATCCTAATTTTATATTTTATTTATTTACAACATAAAATTTGGAATATAAAATAATTTTTTTATTGTGCATTTACAAGGGTAAAATAAATAGATATAGGTACATGTGTACATGGTACATACAAGGGAAAGGAAGAAATTATTTCTTTTTATTTTTATTTTATTTTGCTTGTTTTTATTTTATTTTTAGAAATATTTACAAATTAATAGAAACCCATTTTTAATTTTATTTTTAATAAAATATATACATGAAGGGGGAAAATGTAAGGTGAATAGCCCAATCTCTCTCTACTTGTTTTATTTTACGGTCAGTCCAATGCTTGATCCTCCCTTGGGTTCAGGTCACTCAATATTTATTCTAAATATTTCCCTCTTTTTTGTTATTTCTTTATTCTTTTATTTTTGCACAAAAACATGCTAATTATTGCTATTTACACAAAGCATGCAATTTGACAATTTATTATATTTACATGGTGTTTTGCAAAGATTTTTAGCTAAAATAAAAGAATAAAGAATGATATATGGGGATTCATCACCCCCCTATACTTTACTTTTGCTAGTCCCTTAGCAAACATTTATTTGAAAAAGAAGTGCAAAAGAGAAAGAAAAAGATGGGAAATCAAGGTTGATTATTAAACTTTCCTTCATTAAATTGAAATATGGAGCTCAATCAGACCTTTGGTTATTAATTTATCAGAACCTTATTTAGACTTAAGCTTAAAACTCAACAACCTCTAAGTTCCACGAATCTATGGTCAAGACTCCTCAGTAAACCAGATCAGAGCAAGTCTACATACACAAACTCTAATGACCATGAATCTTTCCTTGTACTGTGTAAGTGATATGTAACTCCCCACCACAGAAATGACAAAGAAACAACCTCCCTCAACAAGGTAACTCTAATGCCTCAGTATAGCAACTCTTTCCTCGAGGAGCAGGGTATTTACTTCTAAGTTCAAGTACAACCGGCTCAAGACGAGGGGGAAGAAGAGAATGGCCCATGACCAGTGTAGCCTTGTATCCTTGGGAGCTCTAACCAGTGTAGCTGAGTCTCCCACTGCAAGCTTCATGAGATGGTCATGTATAACATAAGCTTTGCTTTATTTGGCTATATACACTTCGGTGGGTATTTTATTTTTAATCAGACCCACCACTTTTTTGGAGCTTTTCTTTCTTTGCACTTTTTCTTGATGTGCATATGTACAACATATCTACATGGTGCAGCATATTTACATAAGGAGTTTTTCCTCTTGATCCAGTAGACTATCCCTCTTTTGAAGCTTTATTGCAACCCACAACTCCTGTCTTTAGACTTCATCACCACCGGACTAAGTTGAGACGCGCTTCCTTCACTATAAGAAGAAGAGAGGTTCCGCCTAGAAGTACTACCCTCATATGCTACCCCAAGCCAAAGGAAACTGCCTCCTCACCACCTAATCCGTGGAGAGCTATGTGTAAAGTGCTAGTGTAAGTAAAGCCATTGTCTCTGAGAGTCATGTGTGCATTGTTAAGTGCTCTACTTAGGCTCATCAAGATGACATATGCTCGTAGCCTAGTGGACTCAAAGAATTAAGCCCCAAATGGACCTGAAAAGTCTTAATCCTAAGCTCTATAAGGTTCCTCTTAGAATTAGGTGGATTAAGGTCTTAACCATGCTCCATTTTCCAATTTAATTCCAGGCCAGTTTAAATGTCAACTATGATTTGGAAAAACTGTACAAATATTTACAAATATGCAAATTTTTACAAGATTTTTGAAAATATGCAAAATTTTTTAAAAATGTTTGAAAACATGGATGTATGCATGAATGCAAACTTTTGCAAATTTTTTACAAAATTTTTACACATGGTTTTTGCAAACTTTTTGTTTTTCAAACATTTTGCAAAAATTTTGTACTATATACATAATTTTGATATCAAAATATTTACAAACTATTTACACAAATCATTTCTACAATCATTTGTACAAAAATAATTTTTATAAATAGCTATATATGCAAGAAGAATTTTATGTACAGGGAAAAACAATTTTAAATTTTTTGGATTTTTAGCCATTTTATTTATTAACACACTCACACAAAGTACGAGTTATGGCTAAAGTATATATGGAACATATATGACACCCGCCTATACTTAGCTCAAACGATATCCTCAGAGTGAATCAAGAGCGATGAAGAAGATATAACTCGTGCTTAGTATAGGAAAGTGAAAAGGAATGGTATACTACAACGACGAATCAAAGAATAGAATGAAGAGGATGACTCGGTGTTTCCCCCTATACATAGGATCAAGTAATCCTAAGTATAGCAAGTTGTACATGAAGGGAAATCCGAGTGGAAGAATGTACAGGGTCTACCTCCCCTATACTTAGGCTAAAATATCCCTAAGTATAGGCAGCAAAACAGAGGTAGAAAGAATCCAAAGAATACCCTAGAGTCCTACAACCCCCCATACTTAGGGTAAAGTACACCCTAAGTATAGCATAATCAGAAGATAAAAATGGTTAGTGGGACTAAAAAATGGAGTGATATGGATAACTGGATCGATACAAGTCAGAAGAACAGTAATAATCAGGCCTGAGATGCTATAGATGTGAGTCAAGAGACCACATCTCACGCAAAATGAATGGGGGCAACGTCAACGACCAGCGGCTCATGATCTAGAAATGGTTTGAGCCGCTGCCCATTAACACGAAGGGTAGCATCAGAAGACAACTCAAATATATCAATACTCCTGTTGTCATGTACCTTTTGGACCAGATAGGGTCCCTTCCATTTGCTCTGTAGCTTCCCTGGAAATAAACGAAGCCTAGCATCAAACAACCATACTCTATGTCCTACCTCAAACTGCTTGTGGATGATATGAGAATCATGCCACTCCTTCACTCTCTCCTTATATTATAGGCTGCTCGAAAAGGCTGTATCACGAAGCTCCTCCAGGGCTGCTAACTCTGCCCTCCTCTGATCTCCTACACTCACTGGATCCATAAGTATATCAGTGACTACCCAAAGTGACCTATGTCTCAGCTCAACAAGTAAATGGCAGGGTTCGCCCTAAACGAGGCGAAAGGGAGATGTACCCAAAGGTGTCATGAAGGACGTCCGATATGCCCACAAGACCGAGTCCAAAAGTTGTGACTAATCCTTTCGGTCAGGGCGGACGACCTTCTACAATATAGTCTTGATCTCCCTGTTCGACACTTCAGCAAGACCATTGGTCTGAGGATGGTATGGAGTGGATACTCGATGGTCTATGATGAACTCGCTAGCAAGGGCCTTTACCTTATCGTTGACGAAATGAGACCCCCCGTCAGATATCAACACTCGAGGTACCCCGAACCTTGAAATGATATTCTTCCTCAAAAATCGGCATACAGTCCTAGCATCTGTGGTTCGGGCGGCGATGGCCTCAACCCAACGATTCACATAATCAACGGCCAACAGAATTTACTCAAATCCCTGACTCCTAGGGAATGGACCCATAAAATCGATGCCCCATGCGTCAAAAACCTCACAAAAGTGAATGGGCTGCATCGGCATCATATCACGCTGTCCACAGGTGCCCATCCTCTGACAGTCAGTACATCTCTTCACGAACTCATCAGAGTCCTTGAAGAGAGTAGGCCACCATAGGCCGGATTGGAGCACTTTCGGTGTCGTTCTCCTCCCAGAGTGATGTCCTCCTGCCTCAAGCTTGTGGCAGTAAGTGAGGATGCTATGGTGCTCCTCCTAAGGAATGCACCGACGCCAAATGCTATCCCCTCCTTCATGATAAAGGACGGGATCCTCCCAATGGTAAAACTTATCCTTCACGAGGAATCTCTCAAGTTTCTACCTGGGCCAATCTTGTGGAACTTTCTTGGCGACAAGATAGTTCACAATATCGACGTACCTTGGGTGAGAGGCGATAGCAAGGATCGTCTCATATGGGAAGGTCTCACAAATAGGCTCAATCTGCTCAAAATCCTCAAGATACTCCAATCTACAGAGATGATCCGCCACCACATTCTTGACTCCAGGCTTATCCTTAATCTCTATATCAAACTCCTGGAGTAGAAGAATCCATCTGGTCAATCTGGCTTTGGCATCCTTCTTTGCCATGAGGTACTTGATGGCGGTATGATCAGTGTAAATGGTCACTCTAGATCCAATGATGTAAGATCTAAACTTATCTAGGGCGAATACTACAGCTAGCATCTCCTTCTCAGTAACGGTGTAGTTCCGTTGATCGGCATCTAAAGTATGGCTAGCATAGTGAATAGCAAAGGGGACTCCATCCCTCCTCTGTCCCAGCACGGCCCCTACGGCAAAATCAGAGGCATCCGTCATGATCTCTAATGGGAGAGACCAATCAGGCGGCAGGAGAACAGGAGCCTCTACAACTAGACTCTTGAGAGACTCAAATGACGCTAGACACTTATCATCAATAAGGAACTCGGTGTCTTTCATCAGCAGATCATTCAATGGTTGGGCAATCCTGCTGAAATTATGTATGAATCGCCAGTAGAAACCGACGTGCCCCAGAAAAGATCGCAACTGCCGCAAGTAGGACGGTGGATTGAGTTTTCTAATGATATCCACCTTGGCCAGATCAACCTCCATGCCCCTGTTGGAGATGATATGGCTAAGCACCGTCCCTTGAGTCACCATGAAGTGAATCTTCTCCCATGAAAGTATAAGGTGAACCTCAATGCATCGTTGAAGGATGCGGTCTAGGCAATCAAGACAAGAATCGAATCCGTCGCCGTAGACCAAAAAGTCATCCATGAAGACCTCCAAGCACTCCCCCACCATGTCCGAAAAGATGGACAACATGCACCTCTGGAATGTCACCGGAGCATTGCGCAATCCAAAGGACATGCGTCTGAAAGCATATGTTCCGAAGGGACAGGTGAAGGTGGTCTTTTCTAGGTCCTCAAGCGCAATGACCACCTGATCGTATCCGGAGTACCCGTCCAAGAAACAGTAATGGCTCTTCCCCGCTAGCCTCTCTATAATCTGATCAATAAAAGGCAGTGGGAAATGATCCTTCTTGGTGGCCCGGTTCAATCGTCTGTAGTCTACACAGACCTGCTAAGAAGTCAGTACCCGGGTAGGGATCTCCTCTCCAGACTCACTAACAACTGTGGTGATGCCCGTCTTCTTGGGCACCACATGTAACGGACTGACCCATTTGGAGTCGAAGATGGGGTAGATAAAATCGGTGCTCCACCATTTCAAGATCTCCTTCATGACAACATCTCGAAGGTTTGGGTTCAGTCGCCGCTGGAACTCACGCGACGGCTTCGCGTCCTCCTCGAGATAGATATGGTGGGAGCACAGGGTCGGACTTATCCCCTGAAGATCGACTACACTCCATCCTATTGCCTTGAGATTCTTTTTAAAAACCCCCATCAGACGGTATTCTTTCTCTCTAGTTAAATTTGTTGAGATAATGACTGGGTGCATCTCATGCTTGCCTGCAAGGAACCTATACTTCAGCGATGACGGTAGTGGCTTCAACTATGGACAACATGATGCTGGCGGATCTGGCCTCTGCAATGTCTGAGTGAATACGACCAAATCTGCATGGGAGAACGAGATCTCTAGCTGGCAATCTGAATTTTATGAAGGCTGCTCTGCTGGTGTGTCTCTGCTCTACATGGGATCAGCCACCTCCCTAGCTGTAGGCTCTGTGGAAGTCAGACACGGTATCAAATCATCAAACTCTGCCTAGTCTATATCTGACTCCGAGGGATCTGTATCAGAATCACTAAAGAAATCTACCTCATGATCGGGAACCGGCTCTGCTGCCTGACATGTATCCTGGACCAGGAATGCGCTCTCCAAGCTCTCCTCTGCTAGCATCTGTGCATCAACAAACTCTGAAGGTGAGTGGATGGCATGTGCTGCTGGGTCTACCCAAACTGCCTCATCATCTGTAATCACAAAATCACAATCCTAGTGGATGTCTCGCTCTGCCTCTGTCATCTGCTCTGAATCTGAATGCGGCTCTAAGCAAGCTGAATCTCTGACTCTAGTCTCCTCGACCGTCTCTATTTGTATACTCTCGCCCTTGACGTGAAAGTATACCTTCCCGCTATCATGATCGGACACTGCCATGGTTGTGGACAAGAACGGGCGTCCTAAAATGATGGGGGTATCAGTCACAGATTCAGGGATCTCCATGTCCAACACAACGAAGTCCGCGGGGAATTTCAGGCCCTGAATCGTGCAACGTCCTTCAGCAACCCCTTCAGTCTCTTGACAGATTGATCAGCAAATTGAAGGACCGTCCTGCTCTGCCGTAGAGGGCCCAACTCGAAGCGGTCGAGTAGTGCTGTTGGAAGTAGATTGATCGAAGAATCGTTGTCTAATAGAGTGCAGTCGAACCTCTTCTCATGAATGTGGCATCTGACATACGGGGCTCCTGCATCTTACCTCTTGGTTGGTAGACGATTCTGGATCTCAAGCCATGTAGCGCGAGTGAGCACATGGATCTCTGATTAGTGGTTCCGCTTCTTCCTTCTAATTGTGGTCCTGTCTTTGAGTGATCAATGGAAGAGAGGTATGTGCTCCAAGGCCTCCTATAGAGTCAGTTGTATATGAAATCGATCCATCCTGGCTGAACTCTAGCTGGCGGGACTTTTTATGATTTTCCTTTTTTGGCCCCTTTGCCAAGTGGAGAGCTTGAGGAAAGGGGATTGTTAGGTCCTTCTCAGATGAAGGACTAGGATCGGGTCTCGGATGCTCAAACAAAGCAGAATCCACGCATACATCATCAATCAACACAGGTGTATCCGAAAATAACAAACCCTTTCCTTTATTCACAGATATGTCCTGAGATACATGAACTGAAGGAAAACAACATGACTAGCAGAACTGGAAATGGTGGCCTCAGCACCACCCTCAGCATCTCGCGGCATCAGTACCGCGCTCTGGCTCAGCAACTGGTATGGTAGCATCAGTACCACCTCCTCCATCTGGTGAAGTGACAGCCTCAGTACCGTCAACAGGATCAACATCCGTGGTGGCGTCAGTGCCACCATCATCATCATGCTCATGAGCGGCCTCAGCATCGCTCCCCTCCTTGTCTGGCGCTCCTAAAGTGGCATGGGGTCGTCGCTCAGACGAGGCGCCGCCTGCTAGCATCCTACCGCTCCTAAGTGTAACAAAATCAGCATCAAACATGTATGCAGTCATATCACCAAGTGAAGCACTAGGAGTGGTAATCTCAGTAAACTCTACTTGCTCAGATTTCCTCTTGAGGTTGTTCGAGTTCAGCTCTATCTATGCAGGAATGGCGGCCTTCCCTCATCACCTAGCGAAACTCATACATCTTCTGTCAGAAGGTGGCCTGCTGCTCGGACATGAGGTGGGATAGATCATCCAAGGCGGGGTTCTCATAGGTCGGCCCATGAGAACCTGATGGGTGACCTCTGTGAAACTGACGTGACTGCTGTGGAGGAGGGTGAGAGGGGTATTGTGAATGATACTATTGCTTTTGTTGAGGCTGTTACCGCCTCCAAGACTGTCCCTGCTGATAGGGATGAGGACCATACTACTCTCTCTGGTGGGATGGTTGCTGGTTTGCTGGGAATTGGGGCTGCTAGTGCTACTCACGCTTCTGGCTGTACTGGCCACCCTGAAGTGGAGGCTGTTGTTGGGAACTGGTGCCTCCGGTCGACCAGCAGAATCCGGGATGGTCTCGTCGGATATCGGGCTGAGGTCGATCATACCATATGCCGTTGACATCCATCAACGTCTCTTGCTCGTAAGAGGGTGGGGGAAGTACTGCCAGGGGCTGGTCCGACTGATACACCACCATCTGGTTGTCCTGAGATGGTAGTGACTGGACGTACTGTTGCGGCTGCGGCTGGTAGTGCTCCGCCTGCACATGGTGAACCTGTCGGTACTGGACGGAGGGCTGGGCCAAACTGTTTCTGCAGGTGTCTGTCCGTAACCTGAGACGAGGCTGAGAAGCCGTCTGTGCCTCCTGGAGACACATGATCTGTGTCTTCAGGTCACTCAACGTCTGTGCCATCTGGTCGATCTGCGTCATGCCCTGGCAGTGCTTCTTCTCGATCAACTCGATCTGGTCTGGCTTCTCGCTGATGAAGCCCATGTCGACGGTTGTCGACTTTATCTGTGCTGCTGTCGCTGTCGAAGTAGAAGGACCGACATCAACCCGTGTTATCATCTGATACAGCACAGCCTGTGGCTGGGGTCTCCCCTGAGTGTAGAGTCGGGTCTGGGACATCACTGTATAGTTCTCGGCCATCTCCTCATAGATGGCCCAGGCCTGATCCTCAACCTTGGCAAAATAAGAGCCTCCACAGGATGTGTTCACTAACCCCTACAGCTCCGGTGTAAGACCGCAGAAAAAGCTTTGAAAAAGGTTGGGCTTGGATATGTCGTGATGGGGGCACCGGTCTGTAAGCTCTCGGAACCTCTCCCATGCCTCATGGAATTTCTTGTTGGGGAGCTTGGAGAAGTTGTTGATCGGGGCCCTCACTGCATTCGTCCGCCTGAGTGGATAGTACTTGTTGAAGTACTCGGTACGGAGCTGCTCCTAGGTGGTAACAAATCTCCCTAAATGATTCAGACAGTTGGTTGTTGTCGATGAGGGAGAACAGAAAAGCAATCATCCTGATTGTGTCCTCGTCCACATGACGATCGTGGATGGTGCTGCAGATCATCTCAAACTTCTGGAGATGAAAATGTGGATCCTCAGACGCGAGCCCATGGAACGAGGAAGAAGCTGAATCGTCTGTGGGGGGAACCTTAAGTCCCCCACGATCGCTGGAAGTACGATCCACCGGTGTGAAAGCATCGATCCGGGGTTGTGCAACTCCCACATTGGTCTGGCTGGTGCTGGGTGGACTGGCTCCTCAGGCTGATCTAGATCACCTCCCTCACCATCGGCTCTCAGCTCATCTCTATCTGCTCTCAACCTCTCCATCTCTCTGCCATCTCCACCACGAAAGCTTTCTGATCCCGTATTTGTAGTTGCATCGTCTCAAGGGAAGCTAACAGGGTGTTTTTGATCGCACCCTGGTCCAACACGTATGTCTGCTCTCCTCTGGGACCCTTGGTGTGCTCCTCGCTGGTGGTCATGGTCTCTGCAATGGCAAAAGACCCAAACTCAGGTGCAGATAAATCAACTGTCTCTTCTCTCTCTGATCTGGCACTGGTATCTCTGAACTGGTGGTAGAAGGGTGGTCAAGGGGGAACATGGCGAAATCGAACTCAGGTTCGGAGAGAGGGTCTTGGCTCTCACGAACCAACCTAGATGAACGGGCTGGAGTGTGGTGAAGCAGTGCAGCCAAAGGCTGCATAAGAGACCTCCTGCCTCCTGCCCATCATCTTAATCTAGCGAGTAAGGCGAATGAGATCTAGAAACACACAATATGAGAGACAAACCCTCGATTCACCTACTCAACACTGAGCTGAAGACCGTAAAGGCTCGATCAATTATCTTGTCAATTTCATTAGGTAATCAAGTCAGTCTATCAGGGTGCTTAAGAAAGTTTATGGGAATCCAATAGTCCCAACAGACTGTCCCGTATAAAAGGTTGGTAGTCTGATACGAAATTGGATGTGGCTCTAGCCTAGTGTGCGGGTCACTCTCTCGCTCATCCAAACCAAACAAGGAGGGGGTTACTCTCCTAAGATAGATTTTTAAGTGAGGTGTTTTAGGGTCAAGTGTGTTTAGCAGTCTCAATTTCATAGTTTTTCTTTTTTAGGTCTTTTTCAAGCAAACAACACCTAACGAATTTTTCGATTCTCCTAGTTATTTAAGTCCGAAAACGGGGGGAGAAGGTGAAAAAGCCAATGCGCGATCAAACATGATGATGCATGCATAGTAAGAGATGCGTACCTGACTCCAGCAGTCTACATGCAGGGTGATCCGCGCATAAAAGTAAAGTTAGAAATAAACTACCTATATGATGCACGAGGAATACCGACCTTAGATGAAGCAATTTCTACATGTGAAGAACAGTAGCTGGGTAACCAAGCTAAGTCCGGAGTCCGATCTTGGGAGCTACTCGGTGTCCGCCACAACGGATCCTGCACGCACTGTATGTGACTCCTCATGGCACGTGGACTCAAGCCTAATTAATCCGACTTTTTCTTTTGATTTAATTATTAAGGTCTAATTAACAATCTATAGGTGCAGGCAGATAATTAGGGATTGGGCCTTAATTAATTACATCGCAATCAATATAAAATCCTAAGCTAAGGCTAAATCCACGCAAATCAGATAAGCAGTAAAATCGACAAAACAAAACCAGCGAAAAACCGCGGTGAGGTCCCCCGAGCACACCGATGCTCGGCGAAACAGACCCCGATCACCAAAGTCCGGGTCCTGTTGGTCCTGTATTATTACAATAATATGGTTCTGCAGGAAAAGTAAACTAATCTAAGCTATTGCTATTCTACAGTTATTCAGCGGCTATCTACGGCTCCCGAACTTTTGTTCGCCTCCTCGCACTCTCATGCGACTCTATGTAGAAAAGAGTCGCCTCTGGCTTCCGCGGTTGCGTCGGCTTCCGAAGAAGCCGCCTTGGTCATCAGGTCCTCGCAAGAAAAGGAAACAAGAGTGCATCAGTCCAAATTATTATCAAAATATGTAGATAAAATGAGACAGAAAAATATGTGCAAATATAGATAGAAAAGCTGCGAAAAAGCCGTAAAAATAAAAACAACTACTAAGTCATGCTCCCCGGCAACGGCGCCATTATAATGATCGAAAAACTCACATGATCCGGGTAAAGGTAAAAATAAGGGTCGTTGCGACCCGAATCTCGAAGCTCAATCAACAAGAAAAGTAAGACCACCAAATAGAGTAATCAATCAATAAAATCGAATAACGGTCTTGCTATTTTTATTTAACCTGGTATACCGACCATGGTCGAACTCAAGGAGCACGGGTTGGCCAAAGACCTAAAATGTTTTTAGTAGATTTTATGGGTTTTTATATTTTTTGTGATTTTTAATTATGAAGAAAATATAAAAGAAAGTCAAAAAGTCACAATCAACTATTTATTTAACACCACAAAAAGAGTCAGAAAATTGCAATAAAAATATTTTTGGGATTTTTAATTTTTCGTTTTTTAGTAATTTTCTCAGATTTTTATGGCTTTTAGTTGATTTTTTAAAAATAAGATAAGGTAGAAAATTGAAACTGCTATGCAGCCAGATTTGAAAGGCTATTTAAAAATATAAAAATAGCCTCAAAAAATATGGAGACAATTTTATGAAGAACTACAAATAAAATCCTAACTACAAAAGAAGAAATTGCATTTTCTTGAATTTTTTAGAATTTTTAATGATTTTTATAAGGTTTTTAGGGTTTTTCAATTTTTAGGGGTTTTATAAGTCCAAATGCAGCAAAAATTGAATTGAAGCAAGAAGACAACAAACAAACAAACACAAATTTTTTTTAGAATTTTTGGAGTATAGAGGTTTTTGAATTTTTAAAAATAGAAAATCAAAGCAAAAAATGTCCCAAAAAATTACTGAAATTTTTACATAGTGGCAGAGGCCACGTATCCAAATTTCAACAGATTTGGATTTAGTTTGATATTTTATTCAACCAATAGAAAAGGCACAGCATATAGGGACCAAAGCGTAAAGAAAACTAATTCCAAGGGCTTAAATGTAACACGTGCGAAAAATGTAGGGGGTTCAATGTAAATTCGCATCAAATTCGGCACACGTCCTATTCCAGTACGCACAGGGGCATAAATGCAAATATGTAAACAAAACTTTCAATTCATAACATTCCATAAACCCCAAGCACATACATGCAAATAGCCTAAAAACTCACGTGACGGAGCATGTGCACCACAATCGGAGGGATTGAAATGCAAATACTAAAACTCTAAGGTCCAAAGTGTTATTTATCCAAATTTAAAACAACTACATAAAACATTTACATGACTGAAATGTAAATTCTAAACTAAGAAGGGCCTAAGTGATAATTACCCTTATTATTAAGATCCAACAGTCGAGGAGAGTCCACTTCATATCGGACGATTGTGGTTCATGGATACCCCTTTGACGATCGACGTCCCAGATCAGATCCTCAGATGGATCGGACGTCTACGAGCCTCCCGCAGATGGACGGTGGAGATCGAAACAGGTAGAGAGGCTCTATTGAACGACTATGGAGGGTCCTGGATGAACTGGTCGTCGGCGAACTTCGAAGCTGCTAAAATGGGGAAATCGAAGCTGAAGATGGTCCGCAGCTGCTGCTGGTCTCCGATGAGGCTGGGAGCGACTGGAGTGCTCCGGTGACGAAAGAGACCTAGAGCTCATGTTCTTCGATGGTCGGGCCTCCAGATGAGGTTCATTTGTCTTTAAACCTGCATAGGAAGAACGCTGGATCGAGGGCAAACTTCCTCGACCCGGTGAGGGGTGAAATGGGTGATCAGGGGAGTCAGAGCGATGCTCTCCGGCAAGCGGCGGAGGAGGAGAGTCGTAACCCGGTTCTGAGGCGAACCAGGGTGGATGGATGGGCGAAGAAGGTGAATAGGAGTCTCGTGAAGATGATGGTGTGATCAGATGGGCAGGTGGATGATCGGACCATCGGGGAATGGTCGGCAAAGTGCGGTGGTCGGAAAACGAAAGATCGAAATCTACAGAGGTCTAAAGGCTAACGAGTCTACCTGATGGTCGCAGTCGTCTGGGCTGGAGGTTTGCTACCTCCTAGGGTCCCCACCTCAATGGAGCGATGCCTCCAGAGGCTCGAGCTCGCCGGTGGCGGAGCGCGGCGATGTGGGTCGTCGGATCTAGGGATAGAGCGCCTCGCTCCTCTCTACAACACTCCCTCAGGCTCGCTGTCACTCAAGGCAAGGGAATGGAGGTCATAGGGGTCGGATATGGTGGCCAAAGATGAGTGAAATGGCGGCTGGAGGTGAAGCTTTATACATGCAGGAGTCCGAGAAGATGGGAGTCGGGCGCGCTAATCGAGGGTCTGACCCCTAAGAAAGATGACGGGCGTGAATCACGGATGATTGCTCGACAATCGGAGCCCGGGGTTAGGGAATTTGGTAATCGGATCGCGGAGCGAAAATCGGCGAAGTCGGGTCGGCGCAAGGATCCGCGAGAAGTGGTCCAGGGGTGTAGTTGACCGGGGGTCAACGTTCCCCCGTGGACCAATGAGAATTCAGGATTCAAAAATTATTTATAAATTAAATAAAAATAGTAAATGATTTTATTTCAAAATAATTTCAAAATGAAAATTTTTTCTTATTTTTTAAATTATTTTTTAGTGATTTTTATTTATTTTTTGAAAAAAAATTATTATATATACATAATATTATATTATATACAGGTATAGATACATAGGTATTTTCAGTTTTATTTTTATTAGTTTATTTTTGTATAATTATCCCAATTTTATATTTTATTTATTTACAACATAAAACTTGGGATATAAAATAATTTTTATTTTATTTTTATTGTGTATTTACAATGGTAAAATAAATAGATATAAGTACATGTGTACATGGTACATACAAGGGAGAGAGAGAAATTATTTCTTTTTGTTTTTATTTTATTTTGCTTCTTTTTTTTATTTTTAAAAATATATACAAATTAATAGAAACCCATTTTTAATTTTATTTTTAATAAAATATATACATGAAGGGGGAAAATGTAAGGTGAATGGCCCTATCTCTCTCTACTTTATTTTGCGGCAAGGCTAATGCTTGGCCCTCTCCTGGGTTCAGGTCACTCAATATTTATTCTAAATATTTCCCTCTTTTTCTTTATTTATTTATTCTTTTATTTTTGCATAAAATCATGCTAATTATTGATATTTACATAAAGCATGCAATTTGATAGTTTATTATACTTACAAATATTTACATGGTGTTTTGCAAATATTTTTAGCTAAAATAAAAGAATAAAGAGTGATGAATGGGGATTCATCAGATGCTTGCGAGCGTGTTGATGAAAGGTATGCTCCTCGTAATCCATGTTGATTATCCAAGCGATGAATCTCCTGATCTTGTCACACAAGATCTTGCGTCCTCTTCACGAGTGAGGTGAACCTAAGAAGATGGAGATTCACAAGAAAACAATCCGTCGGCATAATGGCGACGCTATGGCGATGGCGACTCTCTCTAAGCCTCCTTGATGGACAGCCAGAATGAGAAAGAAAGATGGCGTGGAGAGAAGGAGAAAGAGAGAGAGCATAGGTTGTTGTAGTTGCTGTAACTTGAAGAGCAAGGGGTGCATCTTCTTATATAGTATTTTTGGATTCCATGGATCACAATCCATGGACTACACAAAAATCAAAGGATGAGATTGATTTGTGCTTCTTTGAATGGCTAAGATTTTGTTGTAAAAAACAACAACAATTAATTTAATTTAGATTGAATATATATTGAAAAGTCAATATAAAGTAATCTCAAATTAAATCAATCAAGTGTTGTAGATTATGGAATGGAGATTGCATACTTCCATAATATGGGAGTGGATGGCCACCCTTTCCTAATGGGAGTTGGTGGCCAATCTCATGTATTCTCATAAGATTACGTTATTCCATGGAAATCTCCAAGATTTATAACAACACTTGTTGTAATTTATTCTTTGAAATGATTATTTTGTGAATACTGCAATCTTACCATTGGAAAATTGTGAATCACATCCACACAGCAAAATAGAATGTGATTTACATTTTCAATTATTATCCAATGTGAATCCAATTCACATCAATAATCAATCAACAAATATAAATCATAATATGCTCTCCTTAATACATTACAAATCACATTAATAATCTATATGAATAATTTGGATAGTACTATCCACATTATTCATATCCATGATAATTAAATCACATTTAATCATCTTGGATCTCTATTCTCATGTGCCCAAATAATATGAATCGTATTCACATTATTCACATCTTTAATAACTAAATCACATTTAGTTATCTAAGATAACTCTCCTTATAATATGTATCAAATTCATATTATTCACGATAATTAAATAATATTTAATCATCAATTTTCACAATGTGCGGATACATATATCAACAATGAAATTATCCTTGAACTCTTTCAAAATACGTTTTCTCTGTGGATACTTGGATATAAGGACAGGGAGATTGTATTGTTCCACGTATAGTCACCTGGATATTGAGATCACATCTCAAATCCAAATCTTGCAGACCTCTCATATATGATTGATTAAATCATGAGCGTAAATCTAATCTTCTCATTGCATCTGAGTCACATTTAGATTAATGTCCAACATTTGGACCAAAATCATATCACTCTTCTCTACTGATATGAGTCACTAAAATCCAGACTTGTTTCATCACTCCCGAGGAATGGAAGCGTCATGATTATACAATCGTTTATGATTACTTCACCCTCAGGTATTCCTAATACATGTACATCTTGCATGTTGGAAGTCGTAGATTAAACCTGAAGTATTTAATTAATTTTACACTATCTACTTCAGGTTTTAATCATTGAGTTTCTCATTTGACTATTGGGATTTGGCATCGATCATATGCATTCCAAAAGCATGTATCATACCCATGTGTTGATCATATACTTTCCAAAAACATATATCAAACCTATAAATTCAGTCAAGATTCCAAAGCGATACGACCGTGCACGGAATTTAATATTTCCCAAGATCTAATGAGTGAGCTCATGTCTTCTGGTTTAATAAATGAACCTATGGGATCCCTTTGAGAGATTGTATTACTTATATTCCCTTGCATGCACACTAGCATGCTAGTTTATAGACCTTGGTTAGGTCATCAAGCCATTGGTCTACCAAATATGCATATTCAGACATATAGTAACACATCTGTCTTCGATCAGAGGATGCGTACCTATATCATGAAAGCATACGACATATGTCTTTGGTTATCTCGATCTTGCTAAGTCAACTCTTTGACCTAACTTATCTAACACCTCTGATTCTCTATTTCTATGTATAGGACCTGCATCAAGAGGTCGTTTAGATATCAACCTTTAAAGAAAATATTACCATCTCCTTCTCAGGCTGGAGATCATATCTTAATAATCATTTGACGGTGTTGGATGAGTCCTCAATCTAACTCTTTTAATAGTCATCCAAGCACCAGCCTCTATGATTCAACACTTGAATCAACAACTGTATGATCATTAAGATGGTCATAATACATAACCCTAATTGTACTAAGGGACCTATTACGCAAACTAATTAATCTTCATTTCAGATCATGGAATGATATTAGCAATAACATTTATTGTATAACGGCTTGTCGTGGGCTCACATGTCCAACAGCCCTAGCTTTTGTCAGATCTGATGTCCCTCTCTCCTTGTCGATTTTTCCCATCAATATGTCGATCGAGGGGTTGTCCTTCTTTCTTAACATTTGACCACTGTTCATCCTTGATCTTCACTGACTCCTCCCCTCAGGCTAAGATCCATCGACGCACCCGTGATTCTTCCTCGAATCTCGTCCATTCTTCACCTGTACATAAGCCAACCTCCCTTCTTCCCTTCAATTTTTGAATCCCTTTTGATCATTTTCTCCCCTTCCTTTTGCATTCAAGGTCTCGAGGAGGGCGACAACCTCCTTGCCCAATAGTTGGGTGGATTGAGTATCATCCAAGAGGCACATCTTAGCCATCTCCAGCCACTACCGTTGTCAAGGTCCACTTCCTAGCTTCCGACTGGTGGAGCTACATTTTCATTGCGTTTTTAGATAGATTTTAGTCTTAGATTTGATTTCATGCAATTAATGTAGCTTTTGATTATCCATATTAGCATTAAATAACCAATTCTAAATTCACCAGAGATCCGCTCTAACGAACCATCCACAGTGCCTCATTTGTTCTCCGACCCACCAAACCCCTTCACCTCATTTTCCAATGCTTTCTCCTGCACCTTGCACTACACTGTTCAACCAGATCCCATCGTGAGTCTAGAGTTAGATGCTCCCCTCCTCTCGTTATCGGAGCACCTCTGCCCCTTCCATTCAATATCCATTCACCTGAATAACACCCCCAAATCCCTTCGTTTTGTTTTCCTGAGCTTCCTGCAGGACCTGGTGGGCCAAAGGACCCTCTTGGGTCGATTTTTCTCAAGAAGGAGGTACATGGAGCCCTCATTCTTCCTCGTGCTCGTTCGACATCATCGAAGCTCCAACATATCTCCTGACACTACCATCTAACACGGAGGAGCCCAAGCTCCATTTTGCCTCTACTCTGAGATTCCTCAGAGGCCAGAGAAGCCAGGGAAGCCCGATCAAAGCTTGGTTCTACCGAGTTCTTAGTGTGTTCTTCCTCATGCCCTTCTAGCCATCAGATCTTCGTGTCACACCAGATTTGCTAGTAGTCGTTCAATCAAAGCTCACCTCGACTATCGATCTATGTCCTGAGATTTAATCCTAGCCCTTCATGCTGAAACGCCATCGCGCTCTAGGAGCTCACCATGTGGATTAGTGAATGCATCTCGCCTGTTGGATCACGCCATAAGGGGGTATTGTGCATTATTCATCCCCGAGTTTTTGTATTTCATTATTTAGTACATAAACTTTCTCTATTATTTAATAGTTTTGTAATATTTGCACAACTGCCCCCGTACTTTATTTTTATTGCACTTATATCCTTGCCAGCGGGGCTCACGTGCCTCTTTACATGGTCTTGGCTATTTTGCATAAGAACCCCTCCGAGTTTTGTTATTTGTACTTATTCCATAATCTTGCATTTGTCGTTATATAATTCTGGACATTTTGCATTTTCACCTTTGTGCTCAATTTTATTTCCATTTATGCCTCGCCTAGTTTGATAATTTTTGTGTGTTTTTCCATTTATTAAAATAGTGTTCATGCTCTAAAATATCCCCAAAAATAGGATTAGATGCTTGTTAGTCTTTAGATTCACTCTGTATTTTTGGTTTATGAATTTAAGTATATTTTAATATCTATTCGAAATAAAAAAGCACAGAAGTCCTAGTTTAGCTTAAAAAACTCCATAAAAAATATAAAATCTTTTTAAAAAATCCCCAAAAAAGATTTTTTTATGTACGTATTTTGAGCCTTCAGACCAAAAAATAATAAATAGATAAATAAAAAACATAAAATTCAAAGGGCTCCAAAATCCTTTATAAAAATCTAAAAAAATCCCTAAAATATTAAAAAATTTTCTTTATATTTTATAATTTTCTTTATATTATTATTTATCTATTAAAAATGATTTGGAAAGTTTTAGACAATAGTTGTTATTTTTTGTTTTCAAATTAATCTGATGTATATATTAAATCATTTATTTAGGATATTGTTTACTTTAAAAATCCTTTAAAAATTATTAAAAATACATAAAAATCACAAAAATAGTAAATATTATTTAAAACCCAAAAACAATTTATTTTGCACTTTTTGTTTAATTTTTTGGTATTTATAATTATATTAATTTATATTGTATATATAGCCTTTTATATTCTTATATAATATATTTAAAAAGAAAAGAACTTAAAAATTAGAACATATAAAAAGAAATATAAGAAGAAAATATAAAAATAAAAAATTAAATTGAAAAAATATATAAAAAACCCACAAAAACACTAAATAGAAAACAAGTAGCACACAAATCTTGCATTCATTTATCTGATCTCCTATTTGCTCCATGTGTTCAACACTCTACACATACTTGCACTATAAATATCATTTGTAGAGTTACAATAAATTTTAAATCCAAATATTTATTTTCATTATTTGATTCTTAATTGTAGGATAATTATTGTTTTATTTGGGTTTCTTATCGGTCTCTTTGACGATTGTGTTCCCGCCTTGTGTGGAATACAAGACTGCAAGATTTTTGTTTCAACAATATGTATTAGTCTACATTATATATAGTTATATTTACTTATATTAATATTAATATCATTACTATTATTAAAAATATCAAAAATATTTTTAACATCCTTAAAAAAAAGAACCGTACTTATGTTATTTTCCTGAATTTGCTATATATATATATATGACTTATACAATGAGCCATGTGCCCATTAGAGATGAGATGAACACCTAATCCCAGTCGCTTGATCTTAATCAGATGATTAGTGACTCGGGTAACTTTTGTATAGTAACTGAACTCAGTAATAATAAATGCACCAATAACTTCCGTATGATCATCAATAACTTTGAATCAAATGTAAGTAAAGGAAGTATTTTAATCACTAACTTTGATTTGCAATTGTAATTTTATATAAGTTACTAGAGCTATGATCTCACTTATTGAAGCTTCGATATATATATATATATATATATATATATATATATATATATATATATATTACTAAAGCATGGATGTATATTAGTTGCTAGAGCTTGTATTTCTATTACTGAAGATGGAGTAGGCTCTTACTGGAGCTTGTATTTTTATTACTGGAATTGTTGGAGATGAAACGAGCTCATTTCATCTCTAATGGATACAGTGTCCATTGGATAAAAATTCCATTACATACATACATGCATGCATACATACATACATACATACATACATACATACATGAAGATGGAGTAGGCTCTTACTGGAGCTTGTATTTTTATTACTGGAATTGTTGGAGATGAAACGAGCTCATTTCATCTCTAATGGATACAGTGTCCATTGGATAAAAATTCCATTACATACATACATGCATACATACATACATACATACATACATACATACATACATACATACATACATACATACATACATACATATATATATATATATATATATATATATATATATATTATCATCTATATCTCTTATATGGGTTCAATGGGCTGCCCCCGCCCCATTTTCGGCGTGTTTTTTTTAGTTTTTTTAAATATCACTATGTATATCCATCTCTATATCCCTTCTATGTGGCATTCGAATTTCATTAGAAATAGAGACTCATATGCTCTTCATCAAGAAAAGGTCGATTCCAGTAATGTTTAAAACATTACAATAACTTATTCTAGATGGAGGGCATAGGAATCTTTGTTTCTTACGAAATTCGAATAGCATATTGGATGGATATATAAATGAATATACATGGTGATATTTTCTAAAAAAATAAAAAAATTACGAGAAAATTGGGGATGGGGCAACCCTATTTTTCTATCTTATATACATATTACATATATTTTTTTAAAAATAGAAGTATAAAATTATAAAAATATAAATAAAATTAAAAATTAAAGATACCCAAAAAATAAAAAAGTAAAAACCCAGAGAAAAATAAAAATCCATATAAAACACAAAAACATTCATTGTCTTTCTTAGTCAATTTGTGTGACATATTCCCCTTGCTCCCTTTGTTCGACCTCTACATACAACACCTATACACATCCTTGTAGAGTTATAATAATTTTTAACTCCATACTTTTATTTCAACATTGTTTGTTCTATATTGTGGGTTAATTATTATTTGAACAACGGTTCTCCTTCGATCGCCTTAGCGACGATGTTCTCGATGTGGAGCATCAAACTGGTGAAAACCCCTCCTCAACATTAGGAACAGGATTTGATTTTATGGAAAATGTCAAGGATTTCTTACCAGAAGAGAAGCATACTACACACTTGGAAACTTTTTGTTCAAAGGATGATTCTACATATGTACTCGCGTTATAGCTCTAATATGTCTTTTGCATTTTGTGGCTGCATATGCGACCGCATGGAGTCGCATATGGTGTTGTTATCCATTGAGGCCACATGTAATGTTATTGTAGTTGGATTTAGCAACGCAACTAAAAATGGATGCCACGTCTACTACTCACGTATAAGTGACGATAAATACATATTTTTGTGCAGTACCATGGGTTCATGCTTGGAAGTTTCAATTTCGGATCTCGAATATTTTGCTACATATAATTTTTTACCTACATCGAAACTACCAATTGTTTTGAGACTTTAACAGGTATGTCCCCAAATACAACAATCGTCGATTTCTTTAACACGAAAAAGGTTACTTCTCTTCCCCGACTTAGCCTTTGGACGATCTTCCGATGCACATTTTGTTGTTCTTCACCCAAACATCTTCTTTTTCTTCATTATTGTTCTTTGAGGTTCTTTCTAGGACAGTCTACGTCAGACTAAGTCGATCTTGAGCGTATGACATCTTATTGTAAGTCGATCACCAGACCCAACACATGGTAAAATGGCGGTGAATTTTTCTTTAAAGAAAGCGCTATAATAGAACTCTGGCGATGTCTAGTCCGGAACTCAATTTCATGTCTTTGATAGTTATGTTGTTGCAAATGGTTTATTTTCTTTCTCATTCCAGATCTTGTCATTTATCGCATCATATAATAAAATCACTGTTCTTGATTTTTCAAGGATACCATGTTACTGAGTTGATCGATCATGTATAATCTGATCAACCGTGATCCTAATGACCGAGTCAAAATGCGTTAATATAATTAATTATAGTTCTGGAAACAACAACATACTGATGTCCTCACGACTTTTCTAATGCCAGGAATTGTCAAATTACTGACGATTGCTGCGAATTCGAATGTAAAAAATGTAAGGGATAATCTCTGGTATGAATACCATTATTACTAGTAAAATAGTGGTTTATGAATATTAGAATATTAATCATCAAAAGGAGTAAATGAGTGATTCCGGGGTTAAGTCTCTTTATACTAACCGGCGTTTCTCATTTTATTTAGTAAGTGGGACACAAAGAAGACTATTTTCTCAGTCGTCTATTGTTTACCAATTAAATAAGGGTTGCGTAGATACAAGTTGCTGTCTATACATTGAAGCTCGTAATCTGTATCTGTATCTCCATGAAGGAGATTTGTGGGCCCGCACATTTTTGGTCCCAAACGCTCCGAACTTGATTGGATATAAGAGCGTTTAGGTCCATATAGTGCCCTCCAGCTAATGGGCCTTAGATTATTGTGGGCCTACTCGGAACCAGGACAACTACGTCTGGACTTCGATTAATTAATGCGACCCTCTTCGTGATGCCACTCGAGGGCTGAGGTGCCCTTCCTTTCCAGCTGGCAATGAATTATGCTCTGCTAATCTAATTTAAGTCCATATGACTTCGGTTGCATCCTTATTCACTTTGACACCTTGGCAGCAGCCTCACCTTTCACTGGTGTAAAGTAATTACAACCGTCCGATCACACAATCGGACGGCATTCGAGGGATCAATTCAATCAAATCACCGATTCAAATCATTCATTTTTTTGATAAAAAAATAATTCTAATAATTTAATAAAATGCAAACTTTTAAAGACTATTCATAATCTAAAGTCTCATTCAAACCCGTAGTATATTACTCATTTACTTCTTCTCCTTCCACATATGCTAATGATTCCATTATCATCTTCTCCTTCCACATATGCTAATGACTCCATTAACGTCTCGCCCCGTCTCGCCCCTCCTGCCATAGGAGCATTGTCTTTCTCTTTCCAATTGTGCATGAGGTCGTCTACTTTCAACAACATGAAGAAGATGTTGTCGTGGTCATACTATTACAAGCAGTAAATTACAGCACCTATCATTAATTAGAGTTTAATGAGTTTTAAATTGTTTATTTCATACAACACGTATTTGTATATATGAATTTAAAAAAAATGTTTGTTATAGCCTTTTGAGTTTTTTTTCTAATTAATTTTATACTCCTAATTTTCCTGCCAATTTCACTTGTGCTCCTATATTCTTAACGAATTTGCAATATTACCCCTATGTTGGTATAATTAAGGAGCACAAGCATACTAATAAAAGGTCATTAGTATGCATTTTCTACAAATACAGGAGCACTCAAGTAATTTTAAAAAAAAGAGATAAATTTTATTATAAAAACTTGGAAGCCTACGAGTATACAAACCTTATAGAGTGTTTCAATTTGGTTAACAATACGAACTAAACCATTCGTACAACAATTTGGTCTTTTCATATTTTTATGAACCACTGGCGTCATCTCCAGTTCAATTTATCGTTACCACTGGTTCGGGATCATAAAAACAAAAAATCCATAACTACCAGACTTGATATTCAATTTGATTTTTTAAAACCGGTCTCTACTCTATTTCTAAACAATCAAAGTGATTAAAGAGATCCCACAACAAAAATAATAGTGGCCACATTATATGCGCCGTTTGGAGACAGCAGGAATCTCCTCTAGGGCAAAAATACGCAGCACGCAAAGCAAGTTTTTGGGACCCTGCATTAGGCGTGTGTAATTTTAAAGTACATATTACACTTCTCCGTATTAAAAAAGCATATAGAAAATATATCAGTTTGCGTTCCGGGGGCTGGAAATATGGCATCCTTACCACCGTCGGATTCGTAGTGCGATCGGACGTGATCCACGTGGGATGCGGACCTTTGCCCCGGAAATAATTTTTCCAGCCAAAATAAATTTTGCATGTAGTCCGGACGTCACGTTTCGTATATGAAATAGTTGTTGTTTTGCTTTCCCTGCAAGTTGACAGGAACGCATCAAAAGCAATGGAAATTCGAAACCGGATACAAGTGACTCCAAGTAAAAAAATAGCCCATTTGGGCTCTCGACTCGTGTATGGTCCCTTCCTCCTTTGGTCGTGTATCGTGTAAAACATTTCTTATGCTTCGGCAACAGTGCACTGCCGGTCATTCTGAAGTATGCTACAATTTCGACAAGTACTTAAAATTTCATTTCCTCTTTTTTTTCCATTTAATGTGAATTAAAATTAATCAGAATCGTGACGAACGTAGCATTAGCGGTGGTTTATGTAGATAGTAGTAGCACTTTATACAGGTTGTGCAGACCACTGGGTTGGAGGTAGGATTTGCGTGTAGAGCACGTATATATAATTGCTACCATATCAATTCGTGATATCATATTAAAACAAATATACCGCACCTGCATTTAACTTTACCATCGTCAGTTATAAACTATCAACTTTAAATCGCATGATATTGTTGATTATACATGCTTTGATTAATAAATGATTTATTTTATGTAGAATACTCTATTTATTGTTTTTTACTACACTAATATTAGATTATATTGACGTTTTTTAATCCCGTCACGAAATCAGTCATCATTAAATATATAATAATGAAATTTTTCACTATAAATTCCTTTTTTTATACTTGAAATAGCAACGAATATAATATTTGTCACTTATCATTAGCGACAGTGTTGTATTTAAAATAAGTATTTTAAGGTTTAATTGAAAAACATATGTAATTATTATAAGAGTCAATTTGATTTCAATTTGGAAATCAAATGACTTGGAGGGAAAGTTGGCAATTTCCAAATTCGAAATATGGAAAAGCATGGGTAGAAGTTTAGTACCATACCTAGTATCTCTAAACTTTTGGTGGACTTATATATGAGTTCACACCCCAAGTTCTTGTAGCAATAGTAGAAAGGAGGAATGGAGGGCCACACACTCGCACGTGCGTGCGCTCCGCTCTGTCTTCTGCTCCGGCACAGGCACTGGTTCCGGCTCCGATTCGGGATAGTCAATTCGGATCTCAATACTTTTGCTGCGGGTTTTATTTGTCCGGACTATTAAATTAATCAGACAGATTAATTTCGATTCAATCACATTGGGAATTCGACTCGATCCAAACGGATCGATTTAGCCGTAGTTTTGGAATCCGAAGGGACACACACGTTGAGGGATGTTTTCGCAATCAAAAGTTATCGCGTGCTAGGGCACGCGAGCTCCTCTTTTTATACCCCTTTCCCCATGTCGTTTTTCTTCACTTGCAAGAAAAAAGCCTCTTTCTCAAGTCATTGCTTGTACTCTTTGTTCTCATCACATTTGCGACCTGATCTTCTCGACTGCAAGTTCTCGGAGGTACTTTCGAGGTCGATCTCGTTGGTGTGCGCGAACGAAGATCATGGACCGTCGTATCCTGAGAGCAGATCGCCAGTACCCTTCGCACCGGTATTTTACTTTCAAGGATGGTCTCGTTGTGCGCGGACGAAGATCATGGACCGTCGTATCCTGAGAGCAAATCGCCAATACTCTTCACACCGGTATTGTGGGGACGATATCCTTTCTAAGGACAATCCATTTCATGGACGCTTCGGTGATATCGGACTTACTTTTTCCTTTAAAGAGTTCGCAGATTATAGTACTAAGTTATGAACATCTCCTCACGTTTCACGACACCCTCTTCAAACAATTTCCTCAAGCTCAAACCTATCTGAAATGGAATTTAACAAATAATAGGAAAAACTAATATACGTTGATCATAATAATTTAGTCACCATTTAAAAAAGTGGTCGGAACATTTTTTTCTCAATTAACTTTCATATAGAATAACTCAGCCGTGGCCGGTCCCAAGCCCGGGTAAATGAGGAGGGTTGCGCGTTAGGTAGCTGACAGCCAGCACAAGAGAGATAAATTCGTAAATAGTGTTCTTAAAGTTCTTCTAAGAACACTATTTATGAATTTATCTCGAAACAGTTCGGATCTTTTAAACATGGATTTAAGCAAACATACAGATTTCGTTGGGGCGTTCCTTACTTGTGACGTGTTGCATCGCCCGAATGCAATGAAAAATTGGTATGGGTCGCTACATCGCAGCCTGGAAGTGGTTCAAAGTTTGCAAGAGTTCTCGCATGAGGTACGCATGCGGGTAAATAAGCTACTTCCGCTACATCACCGCCCGAATGCAGTCCAAAATTTGCAAGGGTTCTTGCATAATGGACGCATGCGAGTAAATAAGTTAGTTCAAAAGAGATTGCAAAGGAAGTTACGGATTGGTAGTTGAAATATCGGTACTTTAACTGGAAAATTGATGGAGATAGTGAATACAATGGAAAGAAGGAAGATTCATATATTATGTCTTCAAGAGACTAAATGGTTTGGAGAAAAAGCAAGGGAGATCGAGAAGACATGCTTTAAACTTTGGTATTCATGTAAAGATAAGGGCAGAAACAGTGTTGGAAGTTCATAAAGATTTGAAGGATTGCGTGGTTGAGATGCAAAGATTTGGGGATCGGATTATTTTGCTAAAGTCGGTGCTTGAAGAAGAAATTCTGAATATCATCTCAGTGTATGCACCGCAAATTGGTTTAGATGAAAGGACTAAACAAGCTTTTTGGGAGGATCTGAATAAGATTTATAAGGAATCCCACAAAGAGAGATGGTTTACATAGGTGGAGATCTTACTAGACATGTGGGAAAAGATGATTCAGGTTATGCAAGTGTGCATGGAGGACATGATTTTGGGGATAGAAACGAAGAGGGAAAGTCATTCTGGATTTTGTAACTACATATGATCTTTTCATAGCAAATACTCTTTTCAAGAAGAGGGAGGTGCATTTAATTACTTATAAGAGTGGCTCAACTAGAACACAGATTGATTACTTTGCGTTAAGGAGAAGAGATCGTTTGTGTTGCAAAGATTGCAAAGTAATCCCTGGAGAGAGTTTGACAACCCAACATCGCTTGTTAGTCTTGGATTTACAAATAAAAGGGCTAGTAAAGAAAAGGAAGGTTCCTAAGATCACTAGAACTAGGTGGTGGAATCTTCCGCTGAAGAAATCTAGCTTCAGGGAGAAGGTTTTAGAAGACTTATCTTGGGATTGTAGCGGTAGTGCAAACGAGATGTGGGAGGCAGTAGCATCTTGTATCCGAAAGGTAGCCAAAGAGATGCTAGGCGAGTCAAAAGGAGGAGCTCCGGGTCAAAAGGATGCTTGGTGGTGGAGTGAAGGGGTGCAAGAGAAGCTAAAAATTAAAAGAGCTTCCTTTAAAACTATGTCTAAGGATAGAACAGAGGAAACTGTCACAGACTATAAAATAGCGAAGAAGGAAGCAAAGAAGGCTGAAAGCGAAGCTAAGTTAAACGCTTATTAGGTTTTGTATAAAAATCTCAACTCTAAGGAGGGCTAGAAGGATATATTCAGGTTGGCCAAAGCAAGCGAAAGAAAGACCAAAGACCTTTCTTAAGTGAGATGCATTAAGGACGAGGAAGGTCACGTGCTTGTTACTCAGAAGGATATAGAGACTAGATGGGAGCAATACTTCCATAAACTTTTCATTGGAGAAGGAAATAAAGAGATCACTTTGGGTGATCTAGCTAGTAGTAAAAGTTACTTGAACCGTGCATGTTATAGACGAATACAAAGAAAAGAAGTAGAGGAGGCTTTGAAGGTTATGAGACTTGGGAAAGGTATTGGACCGGATGACATCCTTGTAGAAGTATGGAAAGTTTTAGGTGAGCGTGGTTTGACTTGGCTTACGAATCTATTCAATGCTATTTGGCGAAGCAAGAAAACACCTGAAGATTGGAGGAGTATCGTGGTGTCTCTTTAGAAGAACAAAGGAGACATTCAAAATTGTTCAAATTGCAGAGGTATCAAACTGATGAGTCACACTATGAAAATTTGGGAACGTGTGATCGAAAGAAGGTTGAGGCAAGTTTCTCAAGTAAAAGAAAACCAATTCGGATTCATACCAGGTCTCTCAACTATTGAAGCCATCCATTTGCTGAGGAGAACAATGGAGATTTATAGAGCTAAAAGGAAGAGTCTCCATATGATCTTTATTGATTTGGAGAAGGCTTATGATTCCGTCCCTCGAGAGATACTATGGAGAGTTTTGGAGAAGAGACAAGTACCTGTCCTATACATTAATCTCATAAAGGATATGTATGATAGGGCTTTATCTTGTGTAAGGTTCAGCTTTGAGTCCATTTCTTTTTACTTTGATTATGAACGAGTTAACAAGTCACATTCAGGATGAGTTACCTTGATGTATGTTATTTGCTGATGATATTGTGTTGATTGACGAGACTATAGATGGAGTAAATGAGAAGCTTGAGGTTTGGAGACATGCATTTGAGACTAAAGGTTTTCGTATAAGTAGCGATAAGATGGAATATATGGAATGCACCTTTGATGGAAGCAATGGTGAAGGAATCGAGGTGAAGATTGGTGACGATAACATTCAGAAGAGAGATTCTTTTAGATATATGGGATCTATTTTGCAACACGATGGGAAAATTGATGAAGATGTTACTAACAGAATAAACGCAGGCTGGCTAAAGTGGAGAGGAGCCTCCGCTGTTTTCTGTGATAAGAAAATTCCTTTAAAAATTAAAGGAAAGTTTTACAAAGCAGCCGTGAGACCTGCTATACTTTATGGTTCGGAATGTTGGCCTGTGAACCATAGACATAAGCAGAGAATGGCTGTAGAAGAAATGAAATGCTAAGATGGATGTGTGGACATACACGTAGAGATTGGATTCGGAATGATGCAATCAAAAACAAAGTGACTTATCATTTACATAATAATAAATCTGACAAATCGAGAAATAAAAAAAAGTTCGGTATATAATATTGTATTTAAAATAAGTAATTTAGGTTTTAATTGGAAAACTTATGTAATTACTATAGGAGTCGATTTGATTTCAATTGGGAAACCAAATGACTTGGAGGGAAAGTAGGGAATTCTCAAATTTGAAACATGGAAAAGCCTGGGTAGAAGTTTAGTACCATACCTAGTATCTCTATACTTTTGTTGGACTTATATATGAGTTCACACCCCAAGCTCTTATAGCAATAGTAGAGAGGAGGAATGAATGGCCACACGCGCTTGCGCGCTCCGCTCCATCTCCGTATTGGAGAGTCAATGCGGATCTCGGATCTTGATACTTTTATTGCGGGTTTTATTTGGCTGATCGATTAAATTAATCAGACAGATTAATTTCGATTCGATCACATTGGGAATCTGACTCGATCCAAACGAATCGATTTAGCCGCGATTTTGGAATCTAAAGGGACACGCCCGTTGAGGGGCGTTTTCGGAATCAAAAGTTACCGCACGTTAGGGCCCGTGAGCTCCTCTTTTTATACCCCTTTCCTCACGTCGTTTTCCTTCACTCGCAAGAAAAACTCTCTCTTTCTCACGCCGTCGCTTGTGCTCTTTGTTCCCAACGCATTTGTGACCTGATCTTCTCGGCTGCAAGTTCTCGGAGGTACTTTCGAGGACGGTCTTGTCGGTGTGCGCGGATGATGAATACCCATTCATCACTCTTTATTCTTATATTTTAGCTACAAAAACCTTTGCAAATGCATGTATATTCATGTAAATACAAATAATTATCAAAAGCATGCATTGTATAAAGTTTAATAATTAGCATGTTTTTGTGCAAAAATAAAAGAATAAAGAGTAAAAAGAAAAAGAGGGAAATATTTAGAATAAATATTGAGCAACCTAATCCCAAGGGAGGGCTTAGCATGGGCCTGACCGCATAAAAGCCAAAGTAGAGGGAGATAGGGGCTCATGTGTGTAAATATATTTGTAAATATAATAAAAATATTTTCCTCCAAAAAAGATACTAACATAGGCTTGTAAATACTTGTATATATTTATAAATATAAAAATCAAAATAAAAATAGGAAAATTAAAAAGAAAATAAAAGCATCACTCATGTACATAGCCACCATGTATATAGCCCATTCATCTTATATTTATGTAGCCTTATAAATAAAAAAAATTAATTTCTAAATTTTTTTGTAAATATTCTATATGATATGGTGTAATTAAATAAAATAAAAACAATTAAAACAAAATAAAAATAAAAATAACAAAATTAAAAATCAAAAATAATATTGTAAATATATCATGTATATATATGTACATATCTATTTATTTCACCTATGTATATAAAGAATAAAAATAAAATAAAATTATCTTTTTATTCCTTATTCTATGATATAAATAAAATATAAAATGGGAATAAAATTGTATAAAAATAACAAATTAAAAATCAAAATTTAAAAACCCTATATTGTATATATTCCTATGTATAGTACTATATTGTAAATACCTTATTTTTACTTTGAAATATTAATTAAAAATCACTAAAAAATAGAAAAAATTAAAACAAAAATATTTCATGTTTTGACCTTTTAATAAATCGACCATTTATTATTTTTAAATGATTTTGTAAATCTTTTCCACGTGGCCTTTCCCATTGGTCCACGGGGAATGTTGACCCCCGGTCAACTCTCCCCCGCGGACCCCCTCCTTGCGGATCCGAGTGCCTGACCCGATTTCTCACATTTTTCCCCGCTCGATCCGATCACCAATCCCTCAAACCCCGGGTCCTAATCATTCTAGATCCATTCCTAATCCCCGCCCGGTGGTTTTGCCTAGGGATCCGAGCTCCGACATCACGCCCGACCCTCTTCTTCTCGGACCCCTAGCCGTATAAAGTTTCAGCTCCGGCCGCATTTTCAGGCATCTTTGGCTTGTCGTTCCCCCTTCCAGTGACCTCCACCTTCATCACGAGAGTGACAGCTTGCCCTGGAGGTGTTGCAGCAAGGCAGAGGACGCTCAGACCACTGATCCGGCGAGTCTCCACCGTCGTGCTCCGCCCAGAGCAGGAGCTCGAGCCTCGGACGTCGACGCTCCTTGAGGCGAGGACCCAGAGCTTCGCAAGCTCGCCCGTAGTCCATTCATCCACCTAGGTAGACCTTTCTCCCTTTCCTTTTCGTCAATTTCAGATTTCCCCCAATCCGCACCGCCGTCGATTTTCGCCGATTCCGACCATATCCCCCCTCCATTCGATCATCAGAATCCATCACCACGTTCTCCCTTCCCTCGCGCACGTTCTGCACCCCTCCATTCAACCCAGCTCGCACAGGAGCTGGGGTTCGAGCTCCTCCGTCCACACCCTCGCCGGAGCTCGCCCACATCGACCCCTCGACCACCTTCACCACGCCTAACTGGGTCGAGGAAGTTTGCCCTCGACCCGCGAGCTTTCTGGTCTACTCTGCAGGTTCATCCAAGCCCATCTGAGGGCTTGGACCATTCGGTTCAGTAGCTCCAGCTCCGCCGACCTTGTCGGAGCTCTCCAGAGCTCGGCTGGGTCATCGGAGACCTCCAGCAGACGCGGAAGCCTTCCACGCACCTTTTCCGATCATCAGAGGGTTCCCAGGAGGAGGCCAGCACCGTCACGACCTGGGCGAAGTTCGCCGGAGGCCGGTTCGTCCTCCATCCCTGTCCGTCGTTCGATCAGCCTCCAGCTCCAGATTCGATCTGAGCCCTTCATTCACGGAGCAGCAGCCACCGCACGATCCTCAGGAGGTCTGATCCTAGCCGTCCGATGGCCGAGGCTTAGCAGCGACGCATCTCCACCGCCAGATCTAGCACGTGGCGAGGCCTCGACCGTCAGATCCGCGCGAGGAGCCCAGCTTTGGAGCACCACCCGCATCCTGACCGTTCATCTACCACGTGGCGCTCATCCATCGGCTCGACTTAATAAAGGGTAATTTACCCTTAGGCCCTCTCTTTTCTTTTGTTTAGCATTTAGTCTTGTAGATACGTTATCTAGTTGTTTAGTTTTTGGTACAATTGCATTGAGGATCCTGCACTTTATTTCGTTCGCATTTATGCCCCTGTGTATGGTGTAGCACGTGCTTCGACACGTGGTTTTCTGGGCTATTTGCATTTTATACCTTGTAGTTCTGAGATGTTATGGAATGAATGAATAGTTTTGGATTATTGCATTTATACCCCTGTGCGTGGTTTATTTGCGTATGTGCGTTATTTTTGTGGGTAAATTGCATTAAGTTCCCTGGGCTTTTCATACTTGTTATTATTTAGCCCAAAAACTTAGTTTCTTTGCAAATAGGTCCCTGAGTGCCCCAGACACGTGCTTCGCACGTGATTTCTTGGGATTTTTGCACCGGACCCCCCATGACTCTTGGTATTTGCACTCAGGTCCCTGCGCACAGTACCCACTTCTTATTTTTGAATAAAATAGCAAATCAACTCCAAATTTGATGAAAATTGGACATTGGACACATGGCTCCTGCCATGATGTAAAATAATCTATAAATTTTGGAGACATTTTAAACACTGTTTGATATTTTTAAAAATTCAAAAACACGTATTTTCTTTACTGTCTGATTTGAAAAATCACAAAAAAATAGTAAAACTTATCTAAAAATTACAAAAAAATTAGCTACAGTTTAATTTGTTGTTCTTGATTTTCTAGCCAATTTTAGCTATTTTTCATCATACAAAACTCATAAAAATTGAAAAACACTTGAAAACTCATAAAAAATCTAATAATTAATCTAAAAATCCAAAAACAATAATTAAGGTGCCCAAATTTTCCTTGGTTCTTTCTCTATACAAGAAAATTACCTCCAGGCTTATTGGGGACTTTTAGATATTTTATCTAAGTCCCTCAAGCTCGGCTGGACAGTACCTCCTTTTTCTGACCTTGTTTCATTTTTAGAAAATCATATAAAAATCAGAAAATCCCAAAAATTCACTAAAAACAGTAAAAATTATAAAATACACAAAAACATTTTTATCTGAATTTTAGCTTGATTTTAATGCATTAAATAAATAGTTGAATTGCCTTGTGTTCTTGCTTTCTTTAGTTTCTTAATATATTAAAAATCCAAAAATATTATAAAAAGAATTAAGAAAACCACCAAAAATACTCTTTTCTTCTCTTTCATTCTAATTTTTTGACTACTTCGTAGGCCGCAAGGCTATTATGTGCTCCCTGAGTTCGACCCTGGTCGCTATACCAGGTTAATAAAATAGCAAGACCGCTATATTGATTTTGGCTTGATTTTTTCTCTTATTGGTGGTCTCTTTTTTCTTGATTGACCACATCAGGTGACTTGGGTCGCAACGACCATTTTAGATAAATTTTACCTGAGTCGCTAGGTGTGCTCATCAGAATGGCGCCGTTGCCGGGGAGCACGGCTTAGTAGTCGTTTTTTCGCGGTTTTCTTTTCGCGGCTTTTTGTACATATTTTTGTATATACATTTGACCTGTTTATATATTTATCTGGTCTGACCACTCTTGTTTGATTTCTTGCGAGGTCCCGAAGACCGAGGCGGCTTTCTTCGGAAGCCGAGCAACCGCGGGAACCGGAGGCCGCTCTTTTCTTTACAGAGCCGCAGGAGAGCGCGAGGAGCGAGCAGGAGTGCGGGAGCCGCGGGATAGCCGTAAGATTAGTGTAGATTAGATTAGCTTTTATTTCCAGCATTATTTGAACTGTTGTAATAATACAGGTACTCAAAGACAGTTGGACTCTCGGGTCTGTTTCGCCGAGCACCGGTGTGCTTGGGGGACCCATTTAGATTTTTCGCGGCTTTTTCGTGGTTTTAGCTTTTTAGCTGCCTTTTACGGTTTTCCACGGTTTTTCTCGAACCCCTAGATTTAGGATTTTCTGCTTGACTGTGCCGTAATTAGTAGGATCCCCACACTTAATTGCTTGCCTTTTCCTATAGAGCGATAATTGGACCTACTAATAATTCATTAATAAAAATAGCTGAGTCGCTTTCCTGAGAGCCTACGCGTCGCGAGCCTTCCCCGTCAAGCGCTACTCCTGAACTCGACCTGTCGAGAAGAGGAGGGGTGGGTCTAGACCGGACTCTTTGGATCGAGGGCGAGTGACCAGCTAGACGGTTTTGTCGAGTAGAAATTGCCTGTTTAGGACTCGGTTTTCACCGCTGCACCATATAGGTAGTTTCTTTTCAGTCTTTAAATTCTGCGCGGATCATCTTGTATGTAAACTGCTGGAGTCAGGTACGCATTTCTATCTCTGCATGCATCATTGATTTATCGCGCATCGGCTTTTCGTCTTCTCCCCCTGTTTTTGACTTAATAACCAAGAGAACCGAAAAAATTGTTAGGCGTTTTTGCTTGCATTAAAAAAATCTAAAAAAGAAAAACCATAAAATTGGGACTGCTAAAACTATCGACCCTAAAAGACACCTCACCTAAAAATTTGTCTTGGGGAGAGCAACCCCCTCATTGCTTGGTTTGATTGTGCGAGAGAGTGACCCGTACACTAGGTAAAGCCCTCCGGTGCTCATCTCGACTGATTACCGACTCTTCTGTGCGGGACAGTCGGTTGAGAGAGTATCGGGTATCCCAGCAGTTCATGTAATCGCTCTGATATTTTGATTGTTCACCAAAATAAAAATTGACAAGATAATTTGACCGAGCCTTTACGGTCTTCAGCTCGTGTTGCGTTGGTGAACTGGGGGTTTGCTTTTGATCATAGTTTTTCCAGATCTCATCCGCCTTACTCACCAGATCACGATGATGGGAAGGAGGTCTCTTAGGCAGCCTCTGGATGCACCGCTTTTTAGCACTCCTGACCATTCATCTAGGTCGGTTCGTGGGAGCTCAGACCCGCTCTCCGAACCCGAGTATGACTCCACCCTGTTCCCCATCGACCACCCTTCTTCTTCTAATTCAGAGATACCATTGCCAGAGGAGAGACAGACAGATGATTTATCGGCACCTGAGTTCGGTTGTTTTGATTTTTCAGAGACGATGGCCGGCAGTTCCCACGATCGCACCGGAGGTCCACGAGGAGAGCAGCATTTCGTTCTGGACCAGGGTTCGATCAACTCCACCCTGATCGCCTCCCTCGAGTCAGTGCAGCAGCAGTTGAGGGATCAGGGGGCATTCATGATGGATATGAGGAGAGAGCTTGAGCAGATGAGAGCCAACTTCGAGAACCGTGGAGGAGGAGGAGGAGGACTCGACGATGCGGCAGCTGCCGCCGCAGCCGCAGCCGCGGCAGCAGCCACAGCAGCAGCAGCCGCAGCAGCAGGAGGAGCACCACCACCACTTAGATCGATGCGGGAGAACCACAATCCCGGGTCGACCTTGACACACTGCTAGGTAGTACTTCCAGCCATCGTGGGGGACTTCAAGTTCCCCCCGAACACTTTGCAGCTTCTTCCCCGATTCCACGGTTTGGCCACAAAGGAGCCTCATCTCCACCTGCAGGAGTTTGAGATGATTTGCAGTACTGTCCACGATCATCAGGTGGACCAGGATACTATCAGGATGATTGCCTTCCCCTTTTCCTTGGCAGACAGAGCAGCCACCTGGCTGAAGCACTTGGGAAAGTTCGTCTACACTTGGGAGCAGCTCCGCGCCGAGTACTTGCACAAGTACTATCTACTCGGGCAGACGAACACCGCTAGAGCCCTGATCAGCAACTTCTCCATGCTCCCCAACGAGCAGTTCCATGAGGCATGGGAGAGGTTTCGAGAGCTGACCGACAGATGCCCGCACCACGACATTTCGAAGCCGAACCTTGTTCAGAGCTTCTTCAGCGGGCTGACACCAGAGCTTCAGGGCTTGGTGAACGCTTCTTGTGGCGGGTCTTACTTCCCAAGGATCACGACCAGGTCTGGGCCATCTACGAGGAGATGGCCGAGAACTACATGGTGATGTCCCAGACCAGGTTGTACACTCAGGGCAGACCCCAGCAGCCAGGACCCGTGCAGTACCAGAGGAGAGCACGGGTCGACGCCGGTCCTTCCAGTTCGTCCGCAGTAGCAGCAGCACAGGAAGATTCCACAGCTACGGACATGGGCATCATTAGTGAGAAGTTGGATCGGATGGAGCTGATAGAGAAGAAGCAGTGGTAGGGCATCACTCAGATGGAGCAGATGGCACAGACTCTGAGCGACATGAAGACCCAGCTCATGTGTCTTCATGAGGCACAGACGACTTCCCAGACCCGTCTTCTGTCGCGAGGCGATCACGGCAGCAGCAGCAGCTCGTCCCAGCACTCCAGCTCACACCAGCAGCCTAGACAGGTTCACCTTGTACAGGCGGAGCCGTACCAGCAGCCGCAGCCCACTTACCAGTCACCACCATCTCCAGACTTGCAGATGGTGGTATACAAGCCTAATCAGCCTCTGGCAGTACTCCCACCAGCCCCGTCGATGCAGAGCCGTTGATGGATGTCAACGGGATTTGGTATGACCGCCCTCAGCCTGGAATCCGACGAGACCATCCCGGATTCAGGTGGGGGAGTGGAGGTGCCCAGACCTAGCATCAGCAATCTGGTCAGGGAGGTCAGTACAGCCAGCAGAGAGAGCACCACCAGCAGCAGCAGCCCCCAGTGTACCATCCACAGCAGCAGCAGCAGTCTTCCTATGGTCCTCGTCCCTATCAGCAGGGACAGTCTTGGAGGCGTGAGCAGCCTCACCAGCAGCAACAGCAGCATCACTCATACCCCTCTCAGCCACAGCAGTAGCAGATCCAACAACCTCACTACCAGAGAGGCTACCCGTCGGGTTCTCATGAGAACCCTGTTTTGGACGACATAGCCCGCCTCCTCACGGATCAGCAGGCTACTTTCAGACGGGAGATGGACGAGTTCCGCCAGGAGATGCGGGACATTGTGAGAGGGAAGGCCACCATCCCTGCCCAGATCGAGCCGAACCCCAACAACCTGAAGCGGAAATCTGAGCAGGTAGTTTGTACTGAGTATACCACTCCTAGTGATGCATTTGGTGATATGACTGGATATCTGTTTGATACTGATTTTGTCATACTTAGGAGCGGTAGGATGCCAGCAGGCGGCGCCTCGTCTCAGCTACACCATGAGGATCCACCTAGAGCGTCCGACGAGGAGGATGATGATGGTGGTACTGATGCCACCAAGGATGCTGATTCCACCGGCGGTACTGAGGCCGCCATTTCACCAATTCGAGGAGGTGGTACTGAGGCCACTCCTGATGCCGAGCCAGAGCATGGTACTGAGGCCGCAAGTCTTCCAGCTGAGCCAGCCGATGGTGGTACCGAGGCCACCAGAGTTCATGTAGAGAGATCTGTTGTTTTTCCTTCACCTGATGTATCTCTGAACAGTTCTGTGAATAAAGGAAAGGGTTTATTTTCTTCTGGTCCCACTGTGGTGCATGATGTATGTGTGGATCCGGTTGTCAAACCGCCTAGACCCTTTTCTAGTCCTTCATCTGAGAAGGACCCAGTGATCCCCTTCCCTAGAGCCCTTCAGATGGGGAAGGGGAAGAAAACAGAAAATCCAAATAAAAAGAGATCAGGAAGAGTTCAGCCAGCAGATGATAAACCGTTTTCACATACAGCTGACTCTTCAGGAGGCTTTGCAGCACATCCCCCTTCTTCAGCGTTCATTGAGAGACAGAACCACAGTCAGGAGGAAGAGGATGAACCACCACTCTGAGATCCATGTGCTGACGAAAGCCACGTGTTTCGTCATCCAGAACCGTCTGCCGACCAAGAGGCCAGATTCAGGAGCCCCTTATGTCAGATGCCATATCAGTGAGCAGAGGTTCGACCGTACTCTATTGGATAGCGGATCGTCTATCAACCTCCTTCCGGCATCCCTTCTCGACCGCTTCGAGTTGGGCACTCTTCGACAGAGCAGGACAATCCTTCAGTTTGCTGATAGATCTGTCAAGAGGCCGAAGGGGTTGTTGCGAGACGTTGTCGTCACTATTCAGGGTCTGCAATTCCCCGTGGACTTTGTAGTGTTGGACAGATCCCTGATTCAGTGACCGATACCCCCATCATTCTAGGTCACCCATTCTTGGCCATAGCCAAGGCAGTGACCGACCATGATAGCGGGAAGGTATACTTTCACGTCGAGGGCGAAAGTGTACAAATAGAGACGGTCGAGGACAGCAGAGCCAGAGAGAGATCATGCTCAGAGACCACTTCAGATACAGAGCAACTGACATATGCAGGGCTAGACATCCACCAGGACTGTGACTTTGTGATCACAGACGATGAGGCAGTTTGGGCAGACCCAACAACACAGACCATCCTCTCATTTTCAGACACCGCCAATGCAGAGATGATAGCAGAGGAGAGCTTGGAGAGCACATTCCTGGTTCAGGACACTTTAGAGGAAGCAGAGCAGGTTCTTGACCGCGACACGGATTTTTGTGATATTGGTGGTACTGATGCCACCTTGTGTGATGCAGATCCCTCGGAGTCAGAGTCTGAGTGGGCAGATTGTGATGATTATATGCCAGACCTGATTTCCACTGAGCCTACAGTTGAGGAGGAGGTAGATGCTGAGCAGATCAGAGACAGTTCAGTTGAGCAGCCTTCTCCAGATCCAGTTTGCGAGAGTACGCTCTCAGTCTCCCGGACAGATTTGGAAGCATACACGCATCTTCTTTCGAAGCCAGATTTGCCAGCACCCAGTTGTCCAGAGCTGAAGCCACTTCCTTCGTCGTCGAAGTATAGATTCCTTGCGGGTGAGCATGAGATGTACCCAGTCATTATCTCAGTCGATTTGACTGGAGAGCAGGAATCCCGTCTGATGGGGGTTCTTGAAAACAACCGCAAGGCAATAGGATGGAGCATAGCAGATCTCCATGGGATTAGTCCGGCCCTGTGCTCCCACCATATCTATCTCGAGGATGAGGCAAAGCCGTCGCGTGAGTTCCAGCGGCGGCTGAACCCAAATTTGAGAGAGGTTGTCATGAAGGAAATTTTGAAATGGTGGAGCGCCGATTTTATCTATCCCATCTCCGACTCCAAGTGGATCAGCCCTTTGCATGTGGTGCCCAAGAAGACGGGCATCACTACAGTGATTAGAGAGTCTGGAGAGGATATTGCTACACGAGTACCCACTTCTTGGCGGGTTTGTGTTGACTACAGGAGACTCAACCAGGCCACCAAGAAGGATCATTTCCCCCTGCCCTTTATTGATCAGATTATTGAGAGACTGACAGGGAAGAGCCATTATTATTTTCTGGATGGGTACTCGGGCTACAACCAGGTGGCCATCACTCCTGAGGATCAGGAGAAGACCAACTTTACCTGTCCCTTCGGCACATACGCCTTCCGACGCATGCCATTTGGGCTATGCAACGCCCCTGTGACTTTTCATAGATGCATGCTGTCGATCTTTTCGGACATGGTAGGGGAGTGCTTAGAGGTCTTCATGGATGATTTCTCAGTTTACGGCGACGGATTCGACTCATGTCTTGACTGCCTAGATCGAGTACTTCAGCGATGTATTGAGGTCCGCTTGGTTCTTTCTTGGGAGAAGAGTCACTTTATGGTGACTCAAGGGACGATGCTTGGCCACATCATCTCCAACAGGGGCATGGAGGTTGATCCGGCCAAGGTTGATGTCATTAGAAAACTCACACCACCGTCCAATTTGCGGCAGTTACGGTCTTTCCTGGGGCACGTTGGTTTCTATCGACGATTTATTCGTGATTTCAGTAGGGTTGCCCGACCGTTGACTGACCTGCTGACGAAAGACACCGAGTTCCTTGTCGATGACAAGTGTCTTTCGTCGTTTGAGACTCTCAAGCATTGTATTGTTGAGGCTCCTGTCCTCCAGCCACCAGATTGGTCTCTCCCATTCGAGATCATGACGGACGCCTCCGATTTTGCCGTGGGGGCTGTGCTGGGACAGAGGAGGGATGGAGTCCCATTTGCTATCCATTATGCTAGCCGCACTTTGGATTCCGCCCAGCGGAATTATACAGTCACGGAGAAAGAGATGCTAGTAGTAGTGTTCACCCTAGATAAGTTCAGATCTTACATCATTGAATCTAGAGTGACTTTGTATACAGATCATACCACCATCCGATACCTCATGGCAAAGAAGGATGCCAAGGCCAGACTGACTAGATGGATCCTTCTACTCCAGGAGTTCGACATTGAGATCAAGGATAAGCCTGGAGTCAAGAATGTGGTGGTGGATCATCTCTCCGTTTAGAGTAGCCTGAGGAGTCTGAGCAGATTGATCCCATTTGTGAGACCTTCCCAGATGAGGCGATCCTTGCTATCGCCTCACTCCCGCGGTATGCCGATATTGTGAACTTTCTTGTTGCTAAGAAAGTCCCACAAGGTTGGCCCAGACAGAGGCTTGAGACCTTCCTTGCGAAGGCCAAGTCTTACCACTGGGAGGATCCCATCCTTTACCATGAAGGAGGGGATAGTGTCTGGCGTAGGTGCATCCCTCAGTATGAGCACCATAGCGTCCTCACTTACTGCCACAAGCTTGAGGCAGGAGGACATCACTCTGGGAGGAGAACGACACAGAAAGTGCTCCAATCCGGCTTGTGGTGGCCTACCCTCTTCAAGGACTCTGATGAGTTCGTGAAGAGGTGTACTGACTGTCAGAGGATGGGCACTTGTGGACATCGTGATATGATGCCGATGCAGCCCATTCACTTCTGTGAGGTTTTTGACGCATGGGGCATCGATTTCATGGGTCCATTCCCTAAGAGTCAGGGATTTGAGTACATTATGTTGGCCGTTTACTATGTTAGTCGTTGGGTTGAGGCTATCCCCGCCCGAGCCGCTGATGCGAGGACTGTTTGCAGATTTTTGAGGAAGCACATCATCACGCGGTTAGGGGTATCTCGAGTATTGATTTCAGATGGGGGGTCTCATTTCATCAACGACCAGGTGAAGGCACTTGCTAGTGAGTTCGGCATAGATCATCGAGTTGCCACTCCATACCATCCACAGACGAATGGTCTAGCCGAGGTCTCGAACAGGGAGATCAAGACTATTTTGCAGAAAGTTGTCCGCCCTGACCGAAAGGATTGGTCACAGCTTTTGGATTCGGTCTTGTGGGCATATGGGATGTCTTTCAAGACACCATTGGGCACATCTCCCTTTCGCCTAGTTTATGGCAAGCCGTGCCATTTACCTGTTGAGTTGAGGCACAAGTCACTTTGGGCAGTCACGGATATTCTTTTAGATCCAGACAATGTAGGAGACCAGAGGAGGGCAGAGTTAGCAGCCTTGGAGGAGCTTAGAGATACAACCTTCTCAAACAGCCTACAGTATAAGGAGAGAGTGAAAGAGTGGCATGGTTCTCATATCAGCCACAAGCATTTTGAGCCTGGACAGAGAGTATGGTTGTTTGATGCTAGGCTTCGTCTATTTCCAGGGAAGCTACAGAGCAAATGGAAGGGACCTTATCTTGTGAGAAAGGTATACGCCAACGGTAGCATTGATATATCCGAGTTGTCTTCTGAGAGTACCTTTCGAGTGAACGGCCAGCGGCTCAAGCCATTTCTAGATCATGAGCCGCGGGTCGTTGATGTGGCCCCTATTCACTTTGCGTGAGATGTGGTCTTTTGATTCACATCTATTGCATCTCACGCCTGATTATCACTGTTCTTCCGACCTATATAGATCCAGTTGTCCATATCACTCTATTCTTTAGTCCCACATCCCTTTTCTCATCTTATGATTATGCTATACTTAGGGTGTACTTTACCCTAAGTATAGGGGGGATGTAGGGCCTGCGGGTATTCTTTTCATTCGTTCTGCCCCTATTTTGCTGCCTATACTTAGGGATATTTTACCCTAAGTATAGGGGGGGCAGACTCTGTACATTCTTCACTCGGATTTCCCTTCATGTACAGCTTGCTATACTTAGGATTATTTAATCCTAAGTATAGGGGGAAACCATCGAGTTCTCCTCATTCTATTCATTCATTCATCTCTGTATCTAGCCATTCCTTTTCACTTCCCTGTTTCTAAGCACGAGTTATGTCTTCTTCATCGCTCTTGATCACTCTGAGGACATCGTTTGAGCTAAGTATAGGGGGGGTGTATATATATTTCATATATACTTTAGCCATAACTCGTACTTTGTGTGAGTGTGTTAATAAATAAAATGGCTAAAAACCTTAAAAATCACAAGAAAACTAAAAATTTTTCCTGTAAATATTCATTTTTTTATTTGCACATACATAGCTAGTGTACAAAATTAATTTTTATAAAAATATTTTCAAAAAGTCTTTGTGTAAAGTTTGTGTAAATATTTTCTTATCAAAATTATGTATATAGTACAAAATTTTTCCAAAATGTTTTGAAAATCAAAAGTTTGCAAAAATCTTGTGTAAATGTTTGTAAATACTTTTGCAAAACTTGCACTTCATGCATTCATCCATTCATGATTTCAAAACATTTTTCAAAAATTTTGCACGATCGTAAATATTTGTAAATAGCATCTTTGTGTATATATGTATATAGTTTTTCCTGGATGATAGTTGACATTTAAACTAGCCTGGAATTAAATTGGGAAATGGAGCTTGATTAAGATCTTAATCCACCTAATTCTAAGAGGAACCTTATAGGGCTTAGGGTTAAGGCTTTAAAGATCCATAAGGACTTAATTCTTTGAGTCCACTAGGCTATGAGCATATGTCATCTTGATGAGCCTAAGTAGAACACTTAACAACACAGGCATGACTCTTAGAGACAATGGCTTGACTTGCACCAGCACCTTACACATAGCTCTCCACGGATGAGGTGGTGAGGAGGCAGTTTCCTTTGGCTTGGGGTAGCATATGAGGGTAGTACTTCTAGGCGGAACCTCTCTTCTTCTTCTAGTGAAGGAAGTGCATCTCAACTTGGTCTAGTGGTGATGAAGGCTAAAGATAGAAGCCGTGGGTTGCAATAAAGCTTCAAAAGAGGGATAGTCTACTGGCTCAAGAGGAAAATTTCTTGTATATATGTTGCACCATGTAGATATGTTGTACAGAGGCACTTGAAAAAAAATGCAAAAAGAACTCCAAAAAAGTGGTGGGTCGGATTGAAAATTTAATAACCCCACCGTAGTGTATATAGTCAAATAAAGCAAAAGCTTACGGTATCCATGTTACATCTCATGAAGCTTGCAACGGGAGACTTAGCTACACTGGCTGAGCTCCCAAAAGTCTATTCTTCTTCCCCCTCTTCTTGAGCCGGTTGCACTTGAACTTAGAAGGGAATACCCCGCTTCTCGAGGAAAGAGTTGCTAGACCGAGGCATTAGAGTTACTAGGTTGGGGGAGGTTGTTTCTTTGTTACTTCTGAGGTGGGGAGCTACATATCACTTACACTGCATGGAAAGATTCATGGTCATTAGAGTTTGTGTATGTAGACTTGTTATGATCTGGTTTATTGAGGAGCCTTGTCCATAGATTGGTGGAACTTAGAGGCTGTTGAGTTTTAAGCTTGAGTTCAAATAAGGTTCTGACACATTAATAATAAAAAGATCTGATCGAGCTCCATAATTCAATTTAATGAAGGAAAGTTTAATATTCAACCTTGATCCATGTACATTCCTCTCCTTTTCTTTTTCTTTCTTTCTTTTTCACTTCTTTTTCAAATAAGTGTTTGCTAAGGGACTAGCAAAAGTTAAGTATAGGGGGGTGATGAATACCCATTCATCACTCTTTATTCTTATATTTTAGCTACAAAAACCTTTGCAAATGCGTGTATATTCATGTAAATACAAATAATTATCAAAAGCATGCATTGTATAAAGTTTAATAATTAGCATGTTTTTGTGCAAAAATAAAAGAATAAAGAGTAAAAAGAAAAAGAGGGAAATATTTAGAATAAATATTGAGCAACCTAATCCCAAGGGAGGGCTCAGCATGGGCCTGACCGCATAAAAGCCAAAGTAGAGGGAGATAGGGGCTCATGTGTGTAAATATATTTGTAAATATAATAAAAATATTTTCCTCCAAAAAAAGAGACTAACATAGGCTTGTAAATACTTGTATATATTTATAAATATAAAAATCAAAATAAAAATAGAAAAATTTAAAAGAAAACAAAAACATCACTCATGTACGTAGCCACCATGTATATAGCCCATTCATCTTATATTTATGTAGCCTTATAAATAAATAAAATTAATTTTTAAAAATTTTTGTAAATATTCTATATTATAAGATGTAATTAAATAAAAATAAAAACAATTAAAACAAAAACAAAATAAAAAGAACAAAATTAAAAATCAAAAATAATATTGTAAATATACCATGTATATATATGTATATATCTATTTATTTCACCTACGTATATAAATAATAAAAATAAAATAAAAATATTTTTTATTCCTTATTCTATGATAAATAAATAAAATATAAAATGGGAATAAAATTGTATAAAAATAACAAATTAAAAATCAAAATTTGAAAACCCTATATTGTATATATACCTATGTATAGTACTATATTGTAAATATCTTATTTTTACTTTGAAATAAAATAAAAATCACTAAAAAATAGAAAAAATTAAAACGAAAATATTTCATGTTTTGACCTTTTAATAAATCGACCATTTATTATTTTTAAATGATTTTGTAAATCTTTTCCACGTGGCCTTTTCCCATTGGTCCACGGGAATGTTGACCCCCGGTCAACTCTCCCCCGTGGACCCCCTCCTTGCGGATCCGAGTGCCTAACCCGATTTCTCACATTTTTCCCCGCTCGATCCGATCACCAATCCCTCAAACCCTGGGTCCTAATCATTCTAGATCCGTTCCTAATCCCCGCCCGGTGGTTTTGCCTAGGGATCCGAGCTCCGACATCACACCCGACCCTCTTCTTCTCGGACCCCTAGCCGTATAAAGTTTCAGCTCCGGCCGCATTTTCAGGCATCTTTGGCTTGTCATTCCCCCTTCCAGTGACCTCTACCTTCATCGCGAGAGTGACAGCTTGCCCCGGAGGTGTTGCAGCGAGGCTGAGGACGCTCAGACCACTGATCCGGTGAGTCTCCACCGCCGTGCTCCGCCCAGAGCAGGAGCTCAAGCCTCGGACATCGACGCTCCTTGAGGCAAGGACCCAGAGCTTCGCAAGCTCGCCCATAGTCCATTCATCCACCCAGGTAGACATTTCTCCCTTTCCTTTTCGTCAATTTCAGATTTCCCCCAATCTGCACCGTCGTCGATTTTCGCCAATTCCGACCATATCCCCCCTCCGTTCGATCATCGGAATCCATCACCACGTTCGCCCTTCCCTCTCGCACGTTCTGCACCCATCCATTCAACCCAGCTCGCACAGGAGCTGGGGTTCGAGCTCCTCCGTCCACACCCTCGCCGGAGCTCGCCCACATCGACCCCCCGACCACCTTCACCATGCCTAACGGGGTCGGGGCAGTTTGCCCTCGACCCGCGAGCTTTCTGGTCTACTCTGCAGGTTCATCCAAGCCCATCTGAGGGCTTGGACCATTCGGTCCAGTAGCTCCAGCTCCGCCGACCTTACCGGAGCTCTCCAGAGCTCGGCTTGGTCATCGGAGACCTCCAGCAGACGCGGAAGCCTTCTACGCACCTTTTCCGATCATCAGAGGGTTCCCAGGAGGAGGCCAGTGCCGTCACGACCTCGGCGAAGTTCGCCGGAGGCCAGTTCGTCCTCCATCCCTGTCCGCCGTTCGATCAGCCTCCAGCTCCAGATTCGATCTGAGCCCTTCATTTACGGAGCAGCAGCCACCGCACGATCCCCAGGAGGTCTGATCCTTCCCGTCCGATGGTCGAGGCTTAGCAGCGACGCATCTCCACCGCCAGATCTAGCACGTGGCGAGGCCTCGACCGTCAGATCCGCGCGAGGAGCCCAGCTTTGGAGCGCCACCCGCATCCTGACCGTTCATCTACCACGTGGCGCTCATCCATCGGCTCGACTTAATAAAGGGTAATTTACCCTTACACCCTCTCTTTTCTTTTGTTTAGCATTTAGTCCTGTAAATACGTTATCTAGTTGTTTAGTTTTTGGTACAATTGCATTGAGCACCCTGCACTTTATTTCGTTCGCATTTATGCCCCTGTGTATGTTGTAGCACGTGCTTTGACACGTGGTTTTCTGGGCTATTTTTATTTTATACCTTGTAGTTCTGAGATGTTATGGAATGAATGAATAGTTTTGGATTATTGCATTTATACCCCTATGCGTGGTTTATTTGCGCATGTGCGTTATTTTTGTGGGTAAATTGCATTAAGTTCCCTGGGCTTTTAATACTTGTTATTATTTAGCCTAAAAACTTAGTTTCTTTGCAAATAGGTCCTTGAGTGCCCCAGACACGTGCTTCACACGTGATTTCTTGGGATTTTTTGCACCGGACCCCCAAGACTCTTGGTATTTGCACTCAGGTCCCTGTGCACAATACCCACTTCTTATTTTTGAAAAAAATAGCAAATCAACTCCAAATTTGATGAAAATTAGATACTTGGCTCCTGTCATGATGTAAAATTTTCTATAAATTTTGGAGACATTTTAAACACTGTTTGATATTTTTAAAAATTCAAAAACACGTATTTTCTTTACTGTCTGATTTGAAAAATCACAAAAAATAGTAAAACGTATCTAAAGATTACAAAGAAATTAGCTACTGTTTAATTTGTTGTGCTTGATTTTCTAGCCAATTTTGGCTATTTGTCATCATACAAAACTCATAAAAATTGAAAAACACCTGAAAACTCATAAAAAATCTAATAATTAATCTAAAAATCCAAAAACAATAATTAAGGTGCCCAAATTTTCCTTGTTTCTTGCTCTATACAGGAAAATTACCTCCAGGCTTATTGTGAACTTTTAGATATTTTATTTAAGTTCCTCAAGCTCGGCTGGACAGTACCTCCTTTTTCTGACCTTGTTTCATTTTTAGAAAATCATATAAAAATCAGAAAAATCCCAAAAATTCACTAAAAACAGTAAAAATTATAAAATACACAAAAACATTTTTATTTGAATTTAGCTTGATTTTTAGTGCATTAAATAAATAGTTGAATTGCCTTGTGTTCTTACTTTCTTTAGTTTCTTAATACATTAAAAATCCAAAAAAAATTTAAAAAGAATTAAAAAAACCACCAAAAATACTCTTTTCTTCTCTTTCATTCTAATTTTTTGACTACATCGTAGGCCGCATGGCCATTACGTGCTCCCTGAGTTCGACCCTGGTCTTGGCTTGATTTTATCTCTTATTGGTGGTCTCTTTTTTCTTGATTGACCACATCAGGTGACTTGGGTCGCAACGACCATTTTAGATACCTTTTACCTGAGTCGCTAGGTGTGCTCATCAGCGGACGAAGATTGTGGTCCGTCGTATCCTGAGAACGGATCGCCAGTAACCTTCGCACCGGTATTGTGGGAGCGATATCCTTTCTAAGGACAGTCCATTTCATTGACTCTTCGGTGATCTCTGACTTACTTTTTCTTTTATTTTGTTTGCCACAATTTCTTTATTACTTTACCTTTTATGGATCTCGTCCTATGACATGTTTCAACTTTATTAACCGGTTCCTATTTGCATGTTGTAATCGGATAACCAAATGGAAATGCATGATTAAAATGATGTTAATATATGATGCTGTTCTGTTAATTCATTTGAATCTGTGTAGTTACGATTTAATATATGCACTGATGACCCTAGTTAAAACAATATTAGAGAGGATATCCGGAACCGGATTTGAAACCATGTCGGAAACAATGTTTAAATCAAGGTTAGATATGACTGGTATGCCTGAGAAATTCTGTGAACATAATTTCAGGCGTCGGCAACAACACATGAAGATATGATTAACCACCATAAGTTTAATCTCTATGCTTGAACTGATTGTCCTACGGTGGTTTTGTAAAACCCCTCACCCGATAGCCAGAAGGCGCAATCTGCGTGGAAGGAACGCGACTGTATATGTTATGGTTGCATCTTGTTCGCTATGTCCAACACGTTGTTTGACATATATTGTTCGTCCACGCAGACTACGAAGGGGTTATGAGAACATTTAGATTGGAAGTATAATACCGAAGACCTCGGTATTTAGAAATACTCCGTGGCCAAGTTTTTGAAATTTTCCATAGTCGAATGGAAGTTAGTTCCTGAACAGGTACACGAGTTTTTACTCCTGCTCCATGGTCTAGAAGATGCCAAAATGAAACTTCTAGAGAAGTTTCAGGTCATGTGCTTCATAGAAAAATTCTCCAAGTCTTAGGAAGACTTCGGTATGACCCTTAAACAAGGAAGGAGATAATTTTTATTGATGACTTGATGGTGGCAATTGCCATAGAGGAGGGACACATGAAACAAAAAGCATGTCAAGGATAAGAAGGGAAAGGGTTCGAACAACAGTAAAATGAAACCAAAGGGTAAGATCTAAAAAAAGGCAAAGAAAAACCTTATCGGCACTGTAATCAGGTTGGCCATTGGAAGGACTATCCGTCCTTGAAAGCTCAACCTATGGCTGCAGACGAGAGTCCGCAAGTGAATATGTCACTATGGGACTTGGGTCTAGCGAGGGGTATGTCTCTGTAAAATCTGAACTATACCATATTCATGATCCAAATGAGTGGCTCGTGGATACGGGTGCCAATGTAAATATTTTTTCTGACAGAACTTTATTTTTTTCTTATCATACCTACAGTGGTGGAACTGTGAATATGGGGAACGAGTCTGCAACCAAGGTGCTAGGTTTGAAACAAGTCAACTTGAGGTTCTCCTCTAGACGTGTATGGATGTTGCACATTGTGCTGCATGTTCCTGACATCAAGATGAATGTTTTATCTGGTTCTATCTTAGTTAGAAATGGTTTTAAATTGAATTTTAAATGAATAAAGTTGTCATTTTTGAGACATTGTATTTTTTTATTGAAAAGATTATTTGGCATATTTTGATTTGTTGTTTAGAATTAGATGTGATTCAGTAAACATTAATGAAATAAATATTTTAAGTTCTAAATGTTCTAATTCTGTGTCTAATGTTGGGAATAATCTAGAATCTTGTGATCTGTGGTATGGTAGATTGGGACATGTAAAGTTAACTTCAGTTAAAAGGATGATGAATTTAGAGTTGATCCCTAAATACTATTGATAAAACTCAAAAATGTGAAATCAGTGTGTAAGGTAAGACACCTAAGAAGTCTTTTCAGTCTGTCTCTAGAGACAGTGGGATCTTGGATCTAGTGCACACGGATATCTGTGAGTTTAATGGTATGTTGACCCGAGACAATAAGAAATACTTTATCACTTTTATAGATGATGGTAGTAAATACTTCTATGTGTATTTATGAAAACCGAGGATGAATTCTTAGAGAAATTTCTTATATTTAAGAATGAGGCTGAGGTATAAATACAAAAAGTGCTTAAATGCCTTAGGTCAGATAGAGGAGGTGAATATACCTCTAACTTGTTTGATGAACAATGCAAATCATTTAGCATAGTTCACGAAGTTACTGCTCTATATTCATCACAATCAAATGGGATAGCAGAACGGAAAAATAGAGCCTTAACTTATATGATCAATGCTCTCCTATAGAGTTATGGACTTCCAACCTATATGTAGGGAGAAGCCTTGAATATGGCTTGCCATATATAGAATAAAGTTCCTCCAAGGCATAGGGAAAAGTGTCCTTTTAAATTTTAGAGAAATAGGAAATCGAGCTTAGGATATCTCGAAGTGTGGGGTTGTCTTGCTAAGGTTTTAGTCACAGAATACTAGAGAAAGAAGCTTGGTCCTAAAACTGTTGATGTGGTCTTCTTAGGTTACTTGGAAAATAGCTATGAATATAGGTTTTTGGTAATTCGGTCCGAGATTACAGGCATAAATGTCAACATCATTCTTGAACTCCGTGATGCTACCTTCTTTGAGGATGTCTTCCCGTTGAAGACTGGGATTCCTCAAAATCTGACCATTAAGGGCGCCTCCACGTCAGGATCTATTCCAAATCAAGTGGAAAGGATAGTGAACATGGGGGTTGAGACTCAATCTGAACCCAATGACCTTTCAGAGGAGATTTAGCCAAGGAGGAGTAAAAGACCTCGGATAACCAAGGATATAGGTAACGACTTTATTGTCTACCAAATCGAGGGTGATCCACCAAGTTACAAGGAAGCCATGGCTTCATCTAAAGCAAACAATGGAAGGAAGTCGTCAAATCTGAAATGGATTCCATTATGGCTAATAGAACTTGGGAGTTGGTTAATTTATCCAAAGGGTGTTCTACCATTGGGTGCAAGTGGGTGTTTAAGAGAAAGCTTAGGCCCGACGGATCTATAAATATAAAACCAGGTTAGTTGCCAAGGGCTTTAGGGAAAAGGAAGGCATCGATTATTTTGACACTTATTCCCCTGTGACTAGGATGATCACAATCCGGATGCTCATAGCATTGGCATCTGTATATGACATCTCTATCCACCAGATAGATGTAAAGACTGCCTTCTTGCATGGCGATCTTGAGGAGGAGATCTATATGGAGGAGATCTATATGGATCAACCTGATGGGCTTGTAACTCCTGGGAATGAGGGAAAGGTTTACAGGCTTGTTAAATCCCTTTACGGATTGAAACAAGCACCAAGCAGTGGTATGAAAATTTTGACAAAATAACTTTGTCATGTGGCTTTAAGGTTCATGTATCTCATAAGTGTGTCTATTCCAAGGTGAAAGGTGATGAGTGTATTGTCTTGTACCTATATGTTGATGACATATTATTGTTTGGATCACAAATAAGGATTATTAATGAGACTAAGGTATTCTTAAGTAGCAAGTTTTAGATGAAGGATATGGATGTTGCAGATGTGATCTTGGGTCTCAAACTGACAAGGTAAGTTGATGGGATTGTAATTTATCACTCTCACTGTGTTGAGAAGATACTTGAGAAGTTTGGATATCAAGATTGCAAAGTTGTAAGACTCTTTTTGATTCATCCAAAACGTTGTTTAAGAATAAAAGTGGAGTACCTGTAGCTCAGCTAAGGTATTCACAAGTCATAGGAAGTTTAATGTATCTTGCAAGTTGTACGAGGCCTGATATTTCATTCTCAATTGCAAAGCTTAGTAAATACACTAGATGTCCTAACCGTACTCACTGGGAGGCTCTGGATCGAGTACTGAAGTACTTGAAGGGAACTATTTCCCTTAGTTTACATTATGGTAGACATCCATCTGTAATAGAAGGATATAGTGATGCAAACTGGATAGGGAAAATAGAGGAGTCTAGGAGTAATCGTGTTACTGGGTAAGTTTTTACCCTTGGAGACGGTGCAGTCTCTTGGAGGTCTGTGAAGCAGACCATTCCAGCTCGATCGACCTTTGAGGCTGAGCTATTTACTTTGGACACCACTAGAATTGAGGTTGAATGGCTAAGGGAACTTCTGTCTGAAATTCCTATGGTAGGTCAGCCAGTTCCTGTGATCTCCGTACATTGTGATAATATGACCACAATTGCCAAGATCTAGAGTTCAAAGTTCAATCAGAAAATAAGGAGACACATACAAATCGGACTTAAGACGTTAAGGGATTTGGTGTCTCAAGGGATATTGGCTATGGATTTTATTGGATCCAAGGACAACACGACAGATTTGTTGACTAAGGGACTTGATAGATCTTTAGTCTAAAGACTAGGCTTGGAATGGGACTGAGACCATTGGGAGTTCCTCTACAGTAGCAACCTAACCTATCTGAGTGGAGATCCTACAAAGTAGGTTCAATGTGGTAATAACAAGCAGCTTAGGAGAACTGGTTGGTACTCTTAGTTTAATGCTTATGCATGAGTGTCTTATCCCTGGACGCCTGAGTGTCATTTAAGCTGCAAGTTTAGGAAGAGCGTAGACTCTGAATTAGTTCAAACATTTGGACAGGATGTTAGCAGTGCATCCTTGGAGAATGCCACCTATGTGAGTGTTACTGTGGGTCGCAGTTAAAGGAAGAGGGTCTTTCTTGAACACACTCATTAAACAAGATAATGGTGCATAGCCTTTAAGAGCTCCAACCCTGAAGACTGTACCCAAAACAACACTTCGTTGTTTCTACCGTATATTTTAACACCAATAACTGGAGTTCAAGACGTATTTCACTTCATTCCTGTTAAAGTGAAAGTAGTAAACTCAGGTAGAGATTTAAATCGAAAGGTACCTTTACTAAAAATAAAGTGTGACAACCAAAAGATGTGTTTTAACTCTCTTTAAATCTCTTTTTCAAATTGGTGAATTCATGGGGGATTGTTGTATTTAAAATAAGTAATTTAAATTTTAATTGAAAATCTATGTAATTACTATAAGAGTTAATTTGGTTTCAATTGGGAAATCAAATGGCTTGGAGGGAAAGTTGGGAATTCCCAAATTCGAAACATGGAAAAGCATGGGTAGAAGTTCAGTACCATACCTAATATCTCTAAACTTTTGGTAGACTTATATATGAGTTCACACCCCAAACTCTTACAGCAATAGTAGAGAGGAGGAACACAGGGCCACACATGCACGCACGCTTCACTCCGTCTCCCCGATCTGGCACCAGCACCGGCTCGGGCTCCGGAGAGTCAACTCAGATCTTGGATCTTGATACTTTTGTTGCGGATTTCATTTGGATGATTGATTAAATTAATGAGACAGATTAATTTTGATTCGACCACATTGGGAATCTGACTCGATCAAAACGGATCGATTTAGCAACGGTTTTGGAATCCGAAGGGACACACCCGTTTAGGGGCGTTTTCGGAAATCAAACGTTACCGCATGTTAGGGCACGCGAGATATGTTTTTTATACTCCTTTCCCCACGTTGTTTTTTTCACTCGTAAGAAAAACTCTCTCTTTCTCACATCGCCTCTTGTGCTCTCTGTTCCTACGATATTTGCGACATGATCTTCTCGTAAGCAAGTTCTCGGAGGTACTTTCGAGGACGATCTCGCCAGTGTGCACGGACGAAAACCGTGGACCATCTTATCATGGGAGCGGATCGCCAGTACCCTTCGCACCGGTATTGTGGGGGCGATATCCTATCTGAGGACAGTCCATTTCACGGATGCTTTGGTGATCTCTAACTTACTTTTTCTTTTATTTTGTTTACCGCAATTTCTTTATTGCTTTACCTTTCCTGGATCTCGCCCTATGACATGTTTCGGCTTTATTAATCAGTTCCTATTTGCATGATGTAATCGGATAACCAAATAGAAATGCACGATTAAAATGATGTTAATCTGTGATGCTTTTCTGTTAATTCATTTGAATCTGGGTAATTACGGTTTAGTATATGCATTGATGAACCTGGTTACAAACAGACAGTTCAAATACATGACGGCCTATTAGTTGCTAAATTCTAAAATAAATATTTGCTAGTGATTATTTAAAATTTTGAAAAATAGCAACGGATAAGTATCGATATATGGATCGTCGTTAATGATATAGCAACGCACATGATATTTATTGCTAATTTCAAGTATAAAAAAATTATTTTACAATGAATAATATTATTGTTATATATTTAAAATGGTTGTTTTAGTGATATATTTTGAAAAAAAAACACCATTGAAACCCAATTTTGTTATAGTATTTCATGGAATCTACGCAATCGAAAATGATTCAAAGTATAGATATCTAACATTTGTATGTCCCTTACATGGATTGAAGCATCATATCAAAGCAAATTTTGAACTTCACAAAACTCTACAAGACACGTATAATAAAGTTTGGAGGTGATATTTTGGCAGCTAATAGGAGGATCAGAGTAGAAGAGAGTTCAAATACTATCAAGGCAACATGACTATGAGAGAGTATCACAATAATTTTCCCCAACTTGATAGTCTTAGTAAATTGATCATTCTATTTGAGGTTGACTATATTTAGAGATAAAGATAAGGATTGAGAACTTCCCTCAAAATTTTGATGGGAAAACCTTACCAGTTACCTTGTTAGCAAACTTAGTTGCAAGAAATGAACCACATAGTATAAACAACGACCCTAGAGATGGTCAAGGTACAATTTGATGGAAGAATTAAGATAAACATTTGTATACATCACCTTTACAAGCCAAAAAGACTTGTCTAGATGAAACAGATATGATGCTTGAGTTAGAGGACAAGATGTTGTAGTTGGATTCTGAGTTTGGGAGAATTACTTTAGAAAATAGGATATGTTATAAATATGAGATTCATCTGCCTTATTCTTTCATTTTATCGTAAAATCACTATCAAACACATGTAAATGCGTTCTTGTAAATATACTCCAAAATATACAAATATGTTACAAATAAAATTTGAAGAAGAAAATAAAAAAAGAAAATAAGAAGAAATTTAAAAGATATAGATATATTTACATATTTACAATATAAGTATGATTGTAAATTATATTGATGCCCCTAAACTAGAAATCAATTCAGAATTACTTAATCGATAAATAACAAAGTGTGAGAAATGATAAAATCAAAACAATTAAATTTATTTTATATAATATAAGGCAGACCACATGTATATATTGTACATTAGAAATTGTTATCATCTTTTTATTTCAATTTTTTAGTAATTCATTGTCTATTGTGTACATAAATATGTGTATAAAAGCACAAAATTATCTTGAAATAGTCACATAATATTGAGAAGTAAAGTAAATACCTAATTATACAATAACAAACTTCATTGGATCATATATGTTTATAAAATACTTCATATGACTCAAGCTCTTATTTTGATCCTATAAATAATTAATTTTAATTTTTAACATAATACAAACATTTCAATGTTCAATGGTTACATTTTGGGTTTTTGGTCCACTTGAACTTTATTATATATATATATATATTTAAAATTTTAAACTTTTTTAAAGTTTTTATATTCAAATCATTTTCACTTATTTTTTTTATACTTGTTGAAAATGTATATAAATGCATAAATTGAACCATAAATCTTAATTTGTAAATATACTAATAAAATCACGAAGCTTAATTTTTACTTTTTGTTGTATGTAAACCTTAATCTTGAGCTAACAAAATCTATTTACCTCTGCCACGTTAAAAATTTAAGATTAAAAATACTTTAAATCTTAAAAATATCTAAAAGTGAGAAGAGTTGAAAAGGGTGATTTAGGTTCTAGGGTACATATTTAACTTATCATAATAACGCATTTAACTTTGACCGGTTATACATTACTCATTATAAAATCTTTCCCTTCAATTATAATCATATATTATTCTCTCGATCTTGTATTTTCACATAAAAATATATAATAAAGAAATAACATAAAGAATATAAAAAAATAAATTTATAGGTTAACTTGACATACATATTTTCATCAATACATATTTTTATTTTTTTAAATATAAAATAACCCAAAATCCAAGTTTAATGTACCAATAGATATTGTATTTAATTTTTATTTTTTTACAAATGATAGGCTTCATAAAAACTTCCTTTTACAATATTTTGAACAAGCATTTTTAGTGCTTTTTTTAATTTCTCATTTAACAGAGAAGTTAACTAGATGTCTCTTTTTCATCTAAGCTTCATACACCCTATATATGGGTGATCAAACCACCTATATCGCTCAACCACTCATATCTCCTCCTTCAATTTGCGTGGAGCTAATGATAAAGAGCAATGCTATATTACATGTGTTCCAATGTGTTTTCCAGCTTTTTCAACAAGCATGCCAAGCTTATAGCTAGAACTTATTGTCTCTTTAAGGTCTTTATCGGGGATACAATAAACTCAGATTCCCAAATAATTTACTCATTTCATTTTAGTTCCAGGCTGATATCTCATTTGTTGTTTTCATTTCCCATTTTATTTTAAGTTATTTTTCATTTAGAGATCCCCATTTTGCCACAAATTTGCATTCATTTGACCTTTGTTATTTATATCATCCTCCGCGATTCATTTCATCATCGATTGAGTGGATACATCCAGTAATGCCTAACTTATTTTGTCCTTTAAGATTCCTATATCTTTAATCAACTTATTTTGCAAGTTGTTACTGTCGGACTTCATTATTTGATGCAACTTATGGGGATTCAAGTTTAGAACCTAACAAAGTTGGGTCTCTCTGATTCATTTGTAGACAAAAGCCTTGTGGATCGAATTAGGCAATCATCTCCAAGTGCCTGTATTTTTCTCACATTTTGCATTTTAAGGAGAGACCTAAGTTGCTATTGAGCTGCATATATTTGTCATAAGATTTCTAGGATGATAAGAGGGAAGCATCACTAGTACATTGGATTGAACAAAAGTTTTATAGAAGATTGACTCCTCTTCATCAAGAAGGAACTTTAAATAGTAGAAGTTTCAAGCTCTCCATTGAGCAACAAGGATTGTGTGAGGAAACCAATAGAGGCATTTCCATTGTGATTCGTGCTCCAAGGTATGAGAAGCAATTCAAACAAACTAAGAAATCTATAGACAAGGACGGATCCAAGGGGGGCATGCAGGGGCGCATGCCTCCCATAATTTTTTGGAGAGAATATAATACATCTAATGTATGCACCTTGGGATTTTAAAAAACCCCATAGTCTCCATGTATATATGTACTCAGTACTATGGGATTCTTGGAGTTAAAAACTACCATACATGCCTCCTCTTGGATTATTTACTCAAATAACTTATCTTTAACATTAAATTATCACCAAATCCTAGTATATTTTAGCTTGGATCAACTTCTATTAGTAATTTCTTACACAAATAAACATGTAATAGATGATTATCTTATTGCTATTCACATAAACATAAAGAGTCATACAAATTACTCAACTATTTGTCACACTACAATAGAATTTCATATAATGTTTTTTTCTAAAAATTACAACTATAATATATGTTGTTATATATACAATGACAATATAATTCTTTCAAGAAAATATTTTTTATTAATGAAAGTAGTGACAAATGTCATATTTATTGCTATGTCATTAGTAATGATCCATATAATGATGCTTATGTATTGTTACTTTTCAAAATTTTACCTGATGTTGCTAATTTTTCAACTAAAAAATAGTGATGGTTAGGTAAAATTTAGAATAATAACATATAAGTGTTGTTATAGCATCAATACTAATGATATAACAACAGATATGACACTCGTCATTGATTTCAAGTATAAAATATAATTTGACAATAGATAATATCACCATTCTATATTAAACAATGGATGATATAGTGATGGATTTTAATAAAAATGCCACTTTATACCCATTATGTTGTAATGTCAAATCTGATTTCCACATAAGGAGATATTAACTAGATCTATAATTTTATTACCAAATTTTAAAATTAATAATTTGTTGTCCAATCGTATAGAGTTTATCATTACTTTTATTGTTATAACTATATTGGCCAAATATATATCTAGATGTATCAGATTCATGCAATTTATGCATATACATTAAACGAATATTTCAAATCATTCATAATACATTTTATTATGTATAATATATTTTAAATTTAACATAGGTTGGAATAAGCATAGTTTATGTTATCAGAAGACAATCCATAAGATTAGATTTTTTAAAAAATAAAAATTCTAGACTACAAATAATTTATGAAAAAAGATACAAAGTATTATTAAAAAATTCTAGAGACCCTTGGTCAGATTTCTAAAAAGGAGTTTGAAATGACTAGTAATATTTATATGAAAAAATACAGATGACATAAACTATCCTTTTTAGTGTCATCATTATAAAGTTATCATAATTGTATTGAAACTGATAAGTAATTTTTTCTAGCTTGTGCCCCCTCATCTGTTTCGGCTCCGTCCATGTCTACAGAGAAGCCTCACCTTTACCTTGATTGCGAATTTGCGAGACGATTGTTCAACGGTAATAAATTAAAAGGAGAGGGTAAATGTCACATGTACACTTGGTGCTTCTGCCCTTGATGATGTAAACCCCTCCTTTGGGAAAGTTGTCGAAACATGCCCAAGTGAGAATTAATATTTGCATTGAGGTCCTTTAAGGGACAATCTGAAAATAAAAATTTGTATGGACTTCACAAGCTCCACCAATCTGCTTTTTTTCTTACTATGATTTTGATCCTGACATCTCTTAATTTCTTTCATTTTTTTACATTTTATTTGCATTTAGGTCCTCTACATTTTAGCATAGAAATTGGCAATCATTTTGCTTTATTTTTGCTCCATTTTTCTTAATAGGCTTGCGTTATATATCCCCAGAATTCGGTGTTTTTGTTTTATTTTTTATTCAATCTAAAAATTTTTGATATTTTCTTTTTTATTCTGTGTTTCTTTTTATTCAAAACTTCCAAAAAAGGATAATATAAATGATTTTAGGCCTTAAATTTTAACATGTATAGGTCTCTAAGAGACGTATAAATAACTTGTTTTTTTCAAAGATATTTTTGCATCTAATTTTAAAAAATTCATAATCTAAGCACCCAAAAAAATCTACAAAAATTAAAAAACAATGTACTTTCTCAAGTACTAAGTTTAATATATTATTCTACATACACAGTATATATATATATATATAATTTTTTGTTTTCAAAATATTACATATAGCTATTTTTATAATGTAAAAACTAATGAAAACCGAGAATAGACAAAGAATTTTAATAAATGTTGCCTTTTCTAAAAACTAGAAAAGAATTATAGTACACTACTTTCCAACAATGTTATTTTACTTAAGATTGCCCATAAATAATATGGAGTTTTTAAGGATATGGGAAGATCTTTAAGCGCATCACGGAAGCGTGAAAATCACATCGTACGCGATCGGGAGCGACTAGTCGCACTAGTCGCTCCAGGAAATGAAATTTGAAAAAAAATTAATCCAATGAAACCATATGATCCAAGAACACTTCTTAGATCGTTTCATCTAAATCACAAACACGTATTAAGATTATCTCTTGAAGCGTGGTTTCGATCGAGTCTCTAAACGAAGAGACCTCTTGTCTCAAGTCCGATCCGACAAATGAGACTCTTGCAAGTACGTTGATGAAACGTGTGCTTCTCGCAATCCATATTGACGATCCAAGAAGCGAATCTCCTGATCTTGTCTCGCATGATCTGACGTCTTCTTCATGAGCAAGGCGCACCAAAGGAGACAGAGATCCACGAGCAAACAATCTGGTAGCATATAGACGATGAAGCGACGATAGAGACTTTCACTAAGGCTCCATTGTGGATGGCCATAATGAGAGAGAGAGGATGTGTAGAGAATGAGAGAGAGAGAGAGAGAGCATATGATATTGTAATTGTTGTAATCTTGAAGAGCAAGGGGTGCCTCTTCTTATATAGTAATTTGGGAGTCCATGGATCACAATCCATGGACTACACAAAATCAATGTATGAGATTGTTTTATGCTTCTTTCAATGGCCAAGATTTTGTTGTAAAAACACAATAACAACTAATTTAATTTAGATTAAATATATATTGAAAAATCAATATAAATTAATCCTGAATTAAATCAATCAAGTATGGAGATTCATGAAATGGATATTGCCTCCTTCCATAAGAGGTGAGGGGAGGGGGACTGCCACCCTTTCCTAATGGGAGTTGGTGTCCGTCCACCATGCCAAGTAAGAAGGCTGCTATTGATGAATTTCCGTTTCATCATCTTTATTCTATCATTTTAGCCTTAAAAACCCAAGTAAATGTGTGTAAATAGGCTTAATTCATGTATTTTATCATTCATGTGTAAATATAAAGCCAAAATTATAGAATAAATAAAAAAATTAAAAGAATAAAATATTGAAATAATTTTATGACCCGAAACCCTAAGACCTAAGCATCTCGATGACTAGGTCTACAAAGAATAAAGTAGGGGGAGATAAGGGCTAAAATACAATAAAGTTTTTATTTAATAAATTCTTTATTCATTTTTTGGGATCTATTTTTAGTTCCACTTTTTATACTTCAAATAAAGAAACTTTGAACATGAAAGTTGTAGATAATTAAATATAGAAAATACAAAATTGATTTCATACAAAAATAATGCATAGATAAAAAGTTCTGATATGAATAAGATTCAAAAATCCCAACTTCTCAGACCCATATCTCTCAAATAAAATGCTCAAAATATATCAAAATCACCTTCAATCGTATATAACTTTTAATAATCTATTTAATGAAGGTGGTTTCATATTTTGGAGTTACGGTTTGAAAGTTAGGTTTTGGACCCCTATTGTATACCTATATTGATTAAAATATTCATTTTATTTATTATTCACTATTTTCATAATTTATATTTTTATAATTTTTTAGATATCATTTATAATATATGTGCATATTAAAAAAAGAATAAAAACATCAAAAAAATATAAAAATAAAATACTTGTATAAAAGGCATAGATGAATTACCTATACTTATACATATATAAATAGTATATCTATTTATTTAATTGTATATATACTTCAGAAAAATAAATAAAAATATATTTGAGTGTATAAAATTAAGTTATAAATTTATAAAATACCAAATTTAATTAATAAAATTAAAAATATAAAATAAAAGTAAAATACTAAAATACATAGACGAATATACCTATATATAGCCCCCAAAAGGTAATTTGTAATTACACACCTCGAAAAAAATAAAAATCATTATAAAATACTTCATAAAATAATAAATATTTTTTATTTTATAAATTAAAATTAATAAAACCATTTATTATTTTTAATTGATTTTATAAATCTTTTGCCAAGGATATTCCTGGTTGGTCCACGTGGACCAACTAGAATCGTCCATTTGTTGACCTCGATCAACTCTTTGACCGAGGTCTGTCCTGTGTCAGACGTGGTTTTTATCCCGACTTCACAGATTTTTCGAGGTCGCGTCTTGCATTATTTGATGTCGCTCCCTTCATCACTTTTTTCTCCTAGATCATCCACCATACACGTGCTAAGCATTCCTCAAGTATTGGATAATCGCAGCACCCATTTCCCATCGATCTTTGAGCCCCTTCGATCACGCTATGCAAAAACACCATTCTCTTCCCTTGAATCTTTGAATTCCTTTTTCCCCTAGTCTTGCATTCCTGTAAGTTGGATTTGACTCACGTGTGTGACATGCGTGTTTCCAGCTGTTTGGGGCGAGCTCCGATGAAGAGGTCCTATCTCATGGTTCTGTCCACCGAGGTCCTTTTCTCTTTGTTTTCATTACATTTTTCTTAGTTTTAATGTTTTCGTTCGATCCTTGCCCTTAGATTTAGGTCTCCTCGTGTGTTTATGCCACATCCACAGCTTGCCTGAGTCCGTCCGGCGGGCTCCCATCTAGTGTTTCGCATGCCCCCATTTCCCTTCTAATAGGGTCGAGGCATTTTGCCCTTGACCCCATCTATCTCCTGTGCAGGTTTGAAGCGAAAGAATCGCTAGTGGTTCATTTTGGGAGTCGTCGGAGGTTCCTGTGGGCCTCAGCCGACATTCTCCGGTGGGAGCTGCGCCATTTTGGAGCCAGCAGCAGCTAGAGAAGCACCGCAGGAGCGTTGGGCGCCATTTTAGAGTAGAAAAGACCACAAGAGAGGGAAGATCTCGCCGAAGGAACTTCGCATCGGTGGAGTTCTTCCCGTTCCTTGACCGGCCTTCTCCATCGTTGGATCATCAAGGCATCCCAGATTGAGCCATTACCATTGGATTCACCGAGCTAGAGCCATCCAATCCTGATATGGGATTTAATCCCAGCCATATCTCGCGAACTGGTATCAGCTGTCACGAGAGCAACACGTGTCTTAGTAAAGAAGATCCAACCGTCTGCTCCCATATAGCGTAGGTATTTTGCACTCGTTCCCTTGCCATTTTTTGTATTACTATTCGGAACATAAAATTTCATTTGAAGTTATTTTTATTTTGTAAAATTAGTAAAAAGGCCCCCAAGCTTTCCATTATTGCATTTCGATCCTCGGCCATGCCACCTCACGTGACCCCTCAAGTGAGGTGACATTTTAAAACTGGATCCCCGGGTCTTTTATTATTTCTATTCAGTCATCGAACTTTTTAATGCAGTTATAATTTTTTGGACATTGTGCAAGTAAGCCCCTGGGTTTTGGAATAACATTACAGTCCTCGCCAGGCGCACGTGTTTCTACAAGTAAGGTTTGGTGATTTTGCAGTAAAAACCCTCGAGGCTTTGTTTATTTATAATTGTTCTTGTAACTTTTTGAACACAATATAAATTCTTGTATAAAATGCACCCAGGCCCTCATACTTTTATACATTTACAAAAATACCATTGCCAAGAGTGTAGTTTCTCTTTGTTGATTTTATTTATTTTATACATATATAAAAATCTAAAAAATCCCAAAAATAGCCTTAGCTTCCTGTTGCAATACACATTCACTCCATATTTTTATTTTAAATTTTTGAAGCATTTTATTATTTATAAAAAATCAAAAACATGCATTTTCGTCCCTGTTTGCACTAGAAAATCCATGCAAAATATAAAACTTTTTTGAAAAATTCCAAAAAAATATATATTTTATATTTATTTAAGTATTTTAAAACCTCAGACCAAAAATCACTTAAACATATAAAATAAAACTCATAAAAGTTGAAAAACTCCTAAAACCTTTATAAAAAATATAAAAATCCTCAAAAAATCTATTTTCTATCTCTGAATTTTCTCTATATTTTTTTATTATATAAAAATTAATTGGGAGAATTTTTTACTCTATTCAATATTTTTCATCTCCCTTTTGATTTCGACTATATATTTTATACCTTGTTTTGAGTATTCTTGACTTTAAAAATACCAAAAAAATAGTTGAAATAAAAAAAATACAAAGGCATTAGAAAAATATAAAAAGCACAAAAAGATTTTATTTTCTATATTTTCTTATTTTTACCCATTTGTATGCATATATATAACATCTCTCTTACTTATCTTGTATTTATACTCTTTATATAGTTTTATATATATTTTTAAAAGAAAAATAAAAAACAAAATAAAAAATATAAAATTAAAAATCCACAAAATAGCACATATAGACAAATACATCATGTTCGTTTTAAGTATTTATTGCCTTGATCTACCTACTTGTTCCCTGTGTTCGACCTCTACATTACTTGCACTATACACATCTTTTGTAGAGTTATAATAAATTTTAACTCCACATCTTGCTTTTCATTGTTTAATCATTGTTGTGGGTTAATTATTGTTTGGATTGGGGTTTCTTGCGGGTCGCTACAACGGCTGCATCTCCACCTTGTGTGAGACGTATTTTAGACCTGTGAAAAACCCAGTTCAACATTTATCTCATGTAATCTCATGAGATTACATTATTCTATGGAAATCTCCAATATTTACAACAACATTTGTTATAAATTATTCTACAAAAATAATTCATAATTATTTTTGAATAATGAAATCTTGCTATTGGAAAATTGTGAATCACATTCACAGCCTAAAATAAAATGTAAATTAGATTTTTCAATTAATTGTCCAATGTGAATCCAATTCACATCAATATTTATTTAACAAATGTAAATTTCAAATAGCTCTATCATATATGTTATAAATCACATTTATAATATATTTATGATTAATATGTATAGTGCTACCCACATTATTCATATCCACGATAATTAAATCATATTTAATCATCTTGGATCTCTATTCTGATATGACCAAATAATACAAATTTCATTCACATTATTCACATCTTTGATAATTAATTCATATTAGTCATGATAATTAAGTCACATCTAATATCAATTTTCTCAATGCTCGGATATATATATATATATATATATCAACAATGAAATTATCCTTGAACTCTTTCAAGGATAATGCACTTTCGTCGCGGATGCTTGGGGTATAAGGACATGTCGATTGTATATTTCATGTATATTGACTTTGATATTGAGATCAAATCTCAAATTTAGATCTCGGAGATCTCCCACAGATGCATGATTTAAATCAAGATCATAGATCCAATCTTCTCATTGCATCTGAATCACATTCAGATCACTATCCAACACTTGGACCATGATTAGATCACTTATCTATTGAGAGGAGTCACTAAAATTTAGAACGGTTTCATCACTCCCTTGTAGTAAAAGAATCATGGTTAACAATCATTTATGATCACATCACCCTCAGGTATTCCTAATACATGTACATCATGCATATTGGAAGACCTAGAGTAAACCCAAAGTTTTAGACATATTTTAGATTGTCTCCTTCATGATTTTATCATTAAGTTTCTCATTTTATCATTCAGAGTCGATATCGATCAAATACTTTCCAAAAGCATATATCATACCTATGCGTTGATCATATACTTTCCAAAAGCTTATATCAAACTTTACAAATTCAATCAAGCTTCCAAAGTGCGATGACCGTGCACGAAATTTGATCCTTCCAAGTATCTCATTAGTGAGCTCATATCTTCTGATTCAGTAAATGAACCTGCATGATCAAGTTGAGAGATCATATTACTCATATACCCTTGCATGCACACTAGCGCGTCGGCATATAGATCTTGGTCTGCTAAATATGCATACTCAGACATATAGTAACACATCTTTCTCCGGTCAGAGGATGTGTGCCTATACAACATAGGTCTTTGGTAATCTCGATCTCGTTAAGTCATCTCTTTGACCTAGCTTATCTAACACCTCCGAATCTCTAATCCTATGCAGAGGACCTGCATCAAGAGGTCAGCTAGATATCATCCTTTAGAGAAATGATTGTCATGTCCTTCTCAGGCTGGAGATCATCTCTCAATAATCATTTGACGGTGATTGATGAGTCCTCAATCTAACTTTTCAGATATTCATCCAAGCACCATCTTCTATGGTTCAACAATTCAATCAACAATTGTATGATCATTAAGACGACCATGGTATATAACCCTAATTCTACTAAGGGATCTATTAAGCAAATTAGTTATTCTTCATTTCCGATCAGGAATAATATTTGAATAACATTTATTGCATAATGGCTCACCATGGGCTCACATGTCCAACAGTTTAATACTTGAAAATCTAAAAAAACACTTAAAAATATAAGCAATCACATAAAATTCTTAAAATATCAAAAAAATTAATTTTCTACATTGTAACACCTATTATAGAGTAAAATTAGTTTTATAATCTATTATAATGTGTTATATAATTACCTCATAAGACATTATCCTCAAATAAATAAACGTTGTTTTGTTTATAGCATTTACATAAAATCGAAACAAAATAAAAATTTAAATAATATAAAAATAATGTAAAATATATTAAACCCTAAAATATTTACCTTGTAATTTTACAAATAATAAATACCTTCAATAGTTTATAATCGCAGAAAATCAAAGAAAACTAAACTAATACTAAAATTTAGACAATGTTCAAAATTTGCAATGAATAAATAATATATGTAATTCCAAAAAAACAAAAGTATAAAAATCCTATACTAATTAATGCCAAATTGGGATATTTTAACCTTAAAAATCACATATACACATGGAAAAAGGAAAAAAAAATAAAATATACCTAATACACTAATCTTTCTTTATAACTTATACCCTAATTACACATTTACTTGGTACGTAAAGTTTGGAGATAGACTAAACATGAAATGAAAATTATCTTTTATTTTGAAATGCTTAGTTGTGTATACCGCAATTGATATAATTCATTTTTAATCATATCACACTGTAACTATATAAAGAATGGTGGTGGTGTTGAGGAGGCATGGTTAAAGGTTCGGTAGATCATTAAGTATTTAAGTTTCTAAGTTTACCTAGTTTCATTTCTTTTTCTTTTTGTTATTTTGGTTTGTTTCTTTTTTTATATATGATATTTACTAGTGCTACTTTCTTCTATCTTCTATTGCAGGTCTAATATTTTTTACAGGATTTGTGCACAATGATTAGTTTTCTCTAGAGCTTAATTACTACGTTGTTTAGGTGTTTGTTCTCCTCATTTAGATGATCATAGAGAATCAAGAGTAGAAGATGCATAATAGGATAATCATATTTGTTTTTATCCACATTGACCAAGGTTCATGTTTATTAATATCATTTCGATGTGGTATTACACTCTTGCTTATTTCAACCAAACCGGCAGTTGAGGCTCCTCTCGAATTTTTCTACATTTTGTTTCTACGTTCATAAGTAGGATGTAAGCATATCGAAAATCTTATTTACACTCAAAATTTGTAAGCATAAAATAAGCATTTCCCTAATACTACAACCTAGGATAAATTTTTCTTGCATTGCATGTAGAATAATTTTTTAATTCATCCATGCAATCCACATTGAGAATGTTGGAAAATACAATGAGTCTTCTCACTAAGAATTTAACATTATTTTGTGATTATATTTTGCAGTTTCCCTTGTATAATGAGGATGCCTTGTTTTATAAGAAAGATCTAGATCCACACTGTTTGCATTGAAAAGATCTAATAGATTGAAAACAAAAAATATGATTATTTTGAAATGATAACAGAACTACAAAAAGTAATTGTGACTAAGTTTCATTTGGATTGCATCAACACCATGTACTCATATATTTATTTACATATGTGATTTTTTCATGAATGATGTATCCTAGAAAGAAGAGAGCCAAAAGACTCAAGGGTATAACTGTGATGTTTGCAATGCACACCTTCATTTTGAGAGCATGAACCGAGGACTGGCCATTGGACCCAGTTGGAGTAAGGAATCCCTAACATCATTTTTAGTTATTTCAATGATTGCAAAAAGAATTAAGTTAATCAGATTTTAAATAAAATTTATAGAAAGGTTTGGAGTTTGTATATATATAAATGATTTGACCGTTGACCCAAAAATGAAAACTCACATATTTAACCCTCACTTTTTTTGTATTTTTATAAAATAGATTTAAATAAATAATTAAGTTTAAAAGCAATCTTGGTCATTTCAGTATATTCTAAAATGACTTGATGGGGCTGCCTCCGATCATTTTGCTGTAATTTTTTTTTTTTTGAAAAATATCACATGTATATTCATCTATATATCCCACCAATATGTCATTCAAATTTAATTAGAAACAAAGACTCATATGCCCTTCATCTAGAACATGTCGGATACAACAATGTTTAGACCATTAAAATTACATGTTTTATATGGAGGGCATAAGAGTCTCTATTTTTGACGAAAATTTGAATGACATATTGGAGGGATATATAGATAAATATATATGGTGATATTTAAAAAAGAAAAGGAAAATTTTACGGGGAAATGGTCGGGAGCAGCCAACATGACAATCCCTTTTTTGCCTTTCTAAAAATAGGTATGAGTCTGGAAAGTTTGGAAAACAGCAATTAGGGTTTATTGTTTCTTCCCTTGCTTGATTCTGGAGTTTTTGCTAGATTTTTTATAAATAGATATAATTATTATATACTTTGTTTAAGAGTATTATGAAAAATATTTATATATGTGATCTGTCCAAATTAGATGAATATTATATTTATAATAAATAAGCGAATTGACGTGTTTTGTACATGATTATTATTTTGAGATTTTCATCCTTATCTTCCCCACTTGGTGGTTAGTCGACAAATCCATGCTGACTTCGTCTATGGGGTTGGTTCATAAATATATCTTGGAGATATATTTACTTAGTTTTCCATGTCATATTGTACATATAAACATATTTACAATCATTCTCTTTAGTTTCATTTCTTTATGGATATTTTGGTTCATAAGATTTCATTATTATTCATGAAGATCGTTTTTATAAGAAATGGAAATGCATGTTTACATATATTATTAAGGTTTTTAATACAAAATACAACAGAAATGTTAATGAAACACACATTCATTAACGTCCCCTCTAGAATTTTCTACCTTGAGGATAAGGTAGTCTCTGTAGTTGATCAACTCATCCGGATTAGGTGAAGGCTTTCATATATGTGTATTAGGCATGGATATATGTACAATATTGTCATTGCTAATATACACTTGGTAGGATGGATAGTAACCGAGAGTGCAAAGTTATATGGGAAATTCTACAACAGAACTGAATATAACCATATCACTTGTCATATAAGTCGATTCGTGTGCAAAAATATAATCTGGTTGATTGACAACTTTGTAAAATATGACTAAATCCATCTAGATCTATACGAAATGGACTCTTACAACATTCCACCAAGTTGCATGTGAATTGATGTACATATTTTTTTCTTTGTGTTTGTTTTTGGTGTGTGTATACATATTGTCCTTGTGTACATTATTTAAGTATATTTGGTATTTGACTTGTATCTCCCATCATCCATTTTGTTTTGAAGATGGCGAGACATGTGCCACTTTACTCAGTTTTTAGGAGTGTCACATTAGTTGATCTTCCCTACGATTATTCTTTAGCATGGTTTGATCCTCTTCTTGAGTTCATTTTACCCCCTTTGTTTTTTAGATTGATAAGACAGTTATCATGTCTCCTTTATTTTTTTTCTCAAGATTGACTCTCTTCTCAATTTTTTCTCCCATTTCTATATGTATACCCCTTATACTTGGAACCCATTGCTATTAGATTTAGGATCTTAGACTGAGGAGAGGTCAGGTCCAAAGGGAAAAGACCAATTAGAGATCATAGGGATGTAACACAAAGGATATTGAATGCTATGAGAATTTGATCGTGCAATATACAGAACATACTCATGTCCAAATAAAATTGAGGGTTGAGATAGCTAATAACACAACTTAGAGTATGTTAAATACAATACGCTCAAATTCAAGTTAATCAAATAAAATTATTTCAATAATTAATAATTATCATGTAAGTGTATCTTAGGTCGAACATAAGGATGATCTCAGTACCTTGGCCAGTGAAACACACAAAATCAAGTGTCCAAATGCATTTGCTTGTTTATGTGTTTTTATCTTTTTCAATGTGTTTAAATTTTTTACTTGATATTTTAAGTTTTTTATTTTTTAATTATTTTTCATTTTTTGAAATTTTTGTTTTAAATTAATACAATAAATAAAATACATAAAAAGAAAAATAGATTTTCTATAATATATTATAAAGAGAGAGAAATTTAATCTAGAAAAAATAGAAGGGATACAAATGACATAAAATTAGAAATAAAAGTCTTTTGTGATTTTTGTATTCTGCAAATGTTTTGAGTATTATTCCAACAAATAAAAAGGTAAAATATAGTTGAATAAAAAAGAAAGGTTGTAAGATAGTAAATTTGGGAGATGGACTCAACTTTGAATGATTTTGGTTCAAAAATAAGGATAAAAAATCAGTGGATTTTTCCTTAAAAATAGGTTTAAAGAGGAATACGGAACGCACTTTTTTTGTATTTTGAACTTATACGAATTTTATTGACTTTTATAGGATTTTAGATTTTTATGATTTTAAAAGATAGATATAAAATATCAATAAGAGATTCTTGGATATGATGTGTTATTTACTAGAAGGCATGTATTCGATATTTTCATTTTTTTTAGATAAAATGAATTAACTAAAATGAAATACAGTAGGTGCAATCTTATTTCTAATTTTTTAGCTATATAAATAGTGAAACTTCCTACATGCATATCAATGTATGGTGTACAAAGATCTATTTTTAGTTTTCCAATATATTATATTGCAATATGTCAATAAAACTAAATCAATTAAGCAAAATAATGTACAAATTACACATGCCACAAATCACAAAATATTTCAGTGAAACTTGTGTGAGTTCTAGGATGGTGATACCACTAGAGGGCAGGTGAATAGTTGTTCCAAGTAGTTTTGAATAATCTTGTGCAACATCCAATAAAGCCAATCAACACAATGCACAATATGTCTACATGGAAATCCACCTGGGTAAAAACCATGACTTGAGTCTCCTGGCTCAAGATTTCCCAACTTGCTAGGCTAATCAACAACTTTACTGTAAAACATGAGATACTTACACGGATATCTCATCCATTTACAAAATTATAGCTTCGAAATCTTAGATCATGCACTAAGATCAATACTACAAATCATACAATGTAGCAGCTATATAAGAATAGAAGAGCTTTGACTTTCTCCCGACTTCCTTTAGAGTAGGAACACTTGCACATCTAAGAACTTCTCTATAAACTAAAGGATCAAACACCTAAAGTTCTAGCAAAAAAGGTTGATAATAAAAACAAGAATATTTTTCAATAGTATTTTCTTTATGAAAACAATCTTTATCTTCGAGATATCAATCAAATATAAGAATAATGATATTAAAGATTATTAGGAGACCAAAATTGAACAGAAATATACAGATAATACCAATGTAATTTTATAAAAAATATAGCACATGTGAATAAGTAATAATGATTCACAAAAATAATATTACCAGGCTAGAAAAGGTTGCTAAAGGTATCTTAAGTGAACTCAGAATAACTTAAGGTTGGATTGTCGGTCAAGTGTTGCTAATCTGATAGCTATCCCTTGAACAACTATCTCCAAAAATGTTCTCTTCATAATATCTAAGAACTTGATCAACAAGAGAGAAAAATAGAAAAATCACTCAAAGACTTTTCTAAGAGAGCAAAAGTGAATGAATGAAAAATTATGTATCTACCAACTGCGGTATACAATGTCCTTATGTGGGACAAACAATATGGTTGTTGGAAACAAAAATGGTATCAAATCAATGGAAAATTTTCTAAATGATTGGTATGATCAATCAATTTAATATGATCGATCATTTCAAAAGATTTGATCGAACATTGCATGTTTGTAGGAAACTAAATATTCAAATTATGATTAATCATGAAAAGGAGTGGTCTATCACAGGTAATTAGTCATTAAACTAAATGAACAATCAGAACTGATTGAGCAACGAAAAATTGTGGTCAATCATTGCTGAGTTCTTTTGACATCCTGATTTTGGACACTTTCTAATATGTTGTTGAGTTTACAAATTTGCCAAAAATGCAAGTTAAATAATGCAACAACTTTTTGAATAATAAATATACTTCTAATCCTTTGTAACTTTGACACTAAATTCTTAGCCGGATCACACTGCAATCCTGTAATCATAATAAATAATCAAGTAGTCGTGATACTAGTGTGTGTGTTTCATCATTAAAACAATTAGAGAAACATAGAACTAATATTCTTCCACTTTTAAAATGATAAAAAAACTTCTCAAAAAGCTTAAAAAGATGTAACCTAATAAGCATGGAATTTTTCAAATCAATCTTGAATAAGTCAAACTAAGTCGAATTAATAAATCAACAACATTAAGTCTTTGATTTTAATATCCCCCCATACTTAAAGATTAAAAAACCTTAATTCTTTAGTTGTAAGGTGGGTGGAGTTTGTAGAAACCTTTCTTTAAAAAACTCGTATTCACCCTTAATTCTATCCCCCCTAAACTAAGCTTATTAGTTTTTTGATACTTCCCCCGTTTTTACAATCAATTAAAAATATACAAAAAGGAGAAAAGAAATATGCACCGTTCATTACTAATTAAGGAACAAATACAAAATGTTTGTTGCAATAAATGGCATTCCTATACATAGAGTGAATCAAAACGAGAGGAAACAAAGAACTACTAGAAAAACTAGAAAGAAATAACAAAATAATATGATTTAATCGCTGCAAGAATACTCAATATACTCCTAAAAATCACGGGATGCAGTGTGAGACTTCTTCATCTTTTCAGTCTAGCATCGTGTATCCGAGATATATGAGAACTCAGGAGTACTAGATGAAGAATACGAGGAATCCTCAAGTGCATCACGGAAGCATGTTGATCGCATCTCATGTGATCGGGACGACTAGTCGCACTAGTCGCTAGATGCAGTGGAAATTAAAATTTTTAATCAAGTGATGAAACCACATGATCACAAGAACATTTCTTGGATCGTTTCATCAAACCACAAAGTATTCGAAATACCTCTTGAAGCGTGGTTGCAATCACAAGATCTCTAAAGCAAGAGATCCTCCTGACTCAAGTCCGATCTACGAAGATGGCACTTGCGGGCGCGGGATGAGACACGTTCCTCCCGCAATCCTCGATGAAGATCCAAACCTTGAATATCCTGATTTTGTCCAATGAAATCCATCGATGGAGATCCACGAGCAATCAAAATGACAGCGAACTGGCATGGAGATGATTGCTTCTTCCCTCAAAGCACAAGGTGGACGGTCACCTTAGAGAGAGAAAGAGAGAGGACGAGAATGAGAGAGAGGAAGAGTAGGCGTGTACTCTTGTTGTTATGTTATAACTTATAGAGGCTAGGGTTGCCCTCTATTTATATTAGTTTGGAAGTCCATGGATCACAATCCATGGCATATACAAAATCAAAGGTTAGATTGATATGTATATTAAATCAATGATCATGATTATTGTTGTTAAAAAACAACAACATATTATTTAATTTTAAATTAAATATATGTTGTATTATCATCAACATATTTTAATTCAATAAATAAATCAATAATCACAAGATAATGATATGATAATAAAAAAGACAATTATCCACCTAAATCACATGGGACGTCGCCCATGAGATTTGGTGGATTATCTTCTCTTTTTAATTCATATCATTATCTCTTGATTATCTTGCAACATTATCCACTAAATTAAATCCAAATTAGTTAGTGTATATATATTGCAAAATTATCCACTAAATTAATACCAAATTAATTAGTGAATATTTCAATCATGCCATTAAAAATATGTGAATAATATTCACAGTCCAAACTAAATGGTAAATTGCATTTCTAATTAATTGCTTAATGTGAATCCAATCACATTAACAGTTAACAAATGCTACTTACAAAGGTGCTCTCTCTCTAATATATTATAAATCACATTTATAATATATATACACAGATATCATGGATAGCACTATCCATAATCTGTAATTCTTGATAATCAAATCCCATGTAACTATCTTGGATAATCATTCTCATAATATGAATCCCAATCATACTATTCTTGATAATTAAATCTCGTTTAATTATCATCATCGTGTTGCTTGGATACATAATTCATCAAATGAATTATTCTTGAACCCCTTCAAGAATAATGTGCTTTCTCCGCAGATACTTGGAGATAAGGACATGGTGATTGTATTGTTCCACGTATAGTGACTTGGATATTGAGATCTCATCTCAAATCCAGATTTTACATACCTCCCACAGATGCTTGATTAAATCAAGACCTCAAATCTAATATTCTCATTGCATCTGAATCTCATTCAGACCAATGCCCAACACTTGAACCAAGATCAGATTGCTTCTCTACTGTGAGGAGTCACTAAAATCCAGACATGTTTCATCACTCCTTTGGAATGGAAGCGTCATGGTTATACAATCGTTTATGATCACATCACCCTCAGGTATTCCCAATACCTGTACATCCTGCATACTGGAAGACCTATGATCAACCTGAAGATGTAGATCAATTTACATTGTCTTCTTCAGGATTTGATCATTAAATTCTAAATCTTGATCATTGGGAATCAGTATTAATCATATGCTTTCCCAAAGCATACATCATACCTTCAAATTCATGTCATGCTTCCAAACCACAACGACCATGCATGGAATTTGATCGGTCCCAATACCTCATGAGTGAGCTCATGTCTTCTGGTTCATAAGTGAACATGTATGACCCCTTTGAGAGATCGTATTACTCATATGCCCTTACATGCACACCAGCGTGTCGGTGTATAGACCTTGGTTAGGTCATCAACCTATTGGTCTGCCAAATGTACACACTCAGACATATAGTAACACATCTATCTCCGGTCAGAGGATGTGTGCCTATGCTGTGACAACATTCAACATAGGACTTAGGTTATCTCGATCTCATTAAGTCAACCCTTTGACCTAACTAATCTGACACATCCGAATCAATATTCCCATGCAGAGGACCTGCATCAAAGGGTTGGTCAGATATCAACCTCTGTGAGAAAGGATTGACATCTCCTACTCAGGCTAGAGATCATCTCTTAATAATCATTTGACGGTGCTTGATGAGTCCTCTATCTAACTCTTTAGATATTTATCCAAACACTAGCCTCTATGATTCATTTAATGAATCAACGGCTATATGATCATCAAGATGGCCATGGTACATACCCCTAATTGTATAGAGGGACCTATTATGCAAATTAATTATTCTTCATTTCAGATCAGGGAATGATATTCGCAATAACATTTATTGCATAATGGCTCGTCGTGGGCTCGCATGTCCAACAATCTCCCACAAGCCCAAAGAGCCATTAATGGGCTAATCATTTAAACCTACACTCATGTGACAATCATAAGCTATTTAAAAAATAGCTAGGTAAGCTGATCAATCACTCTGTTCCTGCGAGACTATGCCATGTTCTTTTACGGTACTTGCATACCCCAGTAACAGTGCTCGCATCTAATGCGAATTTTGCATCTTATGCAACCAATACTCAATCTTGTCAGTCATAGTGTCCTTAACACTACAGTCCCAAAAATTATTATTATAACTAGTATGTAATTTCTATTATCCTTATCAGAATACCCTTATTCCTGGAGATCTCTATCTCCTAAGGTATTCGTAGTTAAGACCTTTTAAATCTCCATCTATAAAGTCTTAATTTCTTGAAGATAAGACTTAGAGATCACTATCTCTAAAGCCTTGTCATCTTTTAAGATATTGTTATTACTGCAATCAAGTGTTCTATCTCCATAGTAGGATTAGTAACAGTTTACTACTCCCACTTCATGGCAGACATCTGGCTTTTGTACATATCTAGCATACTTTCAGCTTCTCGTAACTGATGCACAAAAGGGCAACCGATTTTAACATTCACTTCCTCAACTCTTTGAGGTACTATCCCTTTAGATAGGTCGGTATCAAATCTTAAGGTAAGAAAGCCTTTCTTGGAATTTCCAGAAAATAGAACATGTCCAAGGTGTACTACAAATGTAACAGTCCCAATACCACTTTTCTTTGCTTCTGAACACCTTCAGAACTAAGATCCAAGAGGCATCTTTGAGATCATATCTCAAGATATGGAATAGCCAGATCATAAAACACTTATTACTGTCCTTATATCATTCCAAATGATTAGGATATTATCTACATTTAGCATGATGAACACAATGGCACTCCCACTAAGCTTCACATGGTACACTAGGATTATATCTGAAATTATAACATTTATAATTTCATCAAATCGTATGTTCCAGCTACAAGAAGCTTATTTGAGTCCATAGATGGATTTCTTCAGCTTTCACACCTTACTTTCCTCAATCATGAAGCCCTAGGGCTACTTCATGTGAATATCCTCAGAGAGGTATTCTTAGAGGAATGCAATCTTGACTTACATCTTGAGGATGCAATAGTCAAGTTGTATAGCTAAGGTTAGCAATATTTTGATGATTTTAAGCATGGCCACGGAAGAGCAAGTCTCATTGCAAGCAATGTCTTGTCTTCCGGTGTGTAGCTCATGGCTATGAATCGTGCTTTGAAGGTCTCTACCTTCTCATCAGGTTCCCTCTTCTCTTGAAGATCCATTTACACCTTAACGGGTCTTACCCTTATAGGTAGATCCTCGAGGGTCCATATACAACATTTGTATATGAAGTCTACTTTAGACTTTATTGCTAATATCCATATTTCCATGTCATGATCCTCAGGAGATTCATCACATGAAGTCCGATCATTGTCAGACTTAACTGACACATGGAATACATCTTCAAACTCATTTGAAGAGGTATTAGTGCTTCATTTTTAATTGCCCTTTTAGTTCCCGATTTTAGGAACCTCATTATCTTCTCAAGATTAAATGAGTTCCTACACTTCATTTCCATCTTGATTCTCAAGAGAGTCATCCTCTAAGAATCACATTCTCAGAGATGAGATCTTTTAAGAATCTCAGGGTTATAAAGTAGGTATCCAATACCATCCTTTATTTTCCTAATGAAGTAGCACTCTCATGTGCTAGATTCCAGCTTACATGCATGGAACCTTATTAAGGATATATATTGTAGTGTTTACTACACATATATACCTGAAAACTAAGGGATAATTATGCTAAAATTTATCATTGATCAGATCATGTCACACATGATCCAATTGTATCCCTCTACAACTCCATTGAGTTTAGGTGTGTTAGGATGATTGAGATATAAATGATATTCATATCTTCATAAGGTATTCTTTGAATTCATCTGATAGGTACTTGCTACCTTAGTTAGATCAAATTCATTTAATCGTCCTTCAAACTTTGGTTCTAAACCAAAATTATGAAATCTTTGAACATTTCGAAGGTTTCTCAGGTGAAGAGAAGAAATCTCATATCTACATAATCGTTAATAGATATCACATATCCATTCACTATGATATAGATGATCCACATACATCAATATGTATGAGATCCCGAATACCTTGATATCTTACACCTTTCCCAAAAGAAGGGTGTTTTGGACATTTTACTTTGAATACAATATTCATAAGTATGTACGATTTAAAATTTTAGACATTCTAAAGTTTCATCTCTTACTAGTCTATTGATCATATCAATAGACATATGTCCAAGACTCGATGCCATATTATTGTCAAATGATCTTTATCCTCCTATTGATCTTATAAAGGTTTTAATTTTCAGTATTAGAAATCTTAATGAACTATTCATTAGTTTTCTAATTTTGTGGAGTCCACTAGATGTTAGATTACTATCTGAAATATATACATCATAACTCTTTATGATAGTTCTATCTCAGAATTAATCTTTATTTCTAACATTTTAGAAACAAACAATGAGTGTGTTCTAATATCTAGGTCATAGAGACATTCTCTAAGACTAAGGGCTCTCCCACTGAGAATATGAAGTCCATCTATCCAACAGAGATTGCTGCAACAATTACATCAATATCCATGTAGATGACTATTAAACCTTAAGATCAAATTTCTAATCTTCTAATATATACATGCAAGCAATTGCAAGTGTCATTAGAAGATTGGGATACAATTATCAAACTTTATCTTATGAAATAAGTAAGTCAGGGTCAATGATTATATGTAGATTATTTTGATGCTCTATCTGAGTCCTTCACTAAGGATTTTAGACAGATTTGATAGTCATACTACTAACACATCAACTTATTACAATATCGGCATTCATCCACCTCTTTGGATGTCATATGGAAGTCATAGAAGTACAATCAACTCTTTGACTTTCATTCTCACATGGATCCGACCCACGCTTCCACTGTGCTCTCTTCATCTATAAACAACCATTGTTCAAGACAAAGAATCTCTTATGTTGAAATCAAGAGATTTTAATACAAGAGTACTTCAACATTTATACATGCTTCATTAAATTCGTACAAAATGATTATTATGAAGCTTCATGAATGACTTGATTATAGATAGTAGAATGATGACACTCATCATATCTACATACATCTTAACTCTTATAGACTTAGGTTCAGGTAGGTATTCAAACATTTTGAATACATCATAAATTCGATCTACCATTCTGCATAATGCAGAGAGCCATGACATTCATGATTAAATGTCTAGAGCACATATGTATGCCATAACATCTTCTTAGATTTTATAAGAATTATTTTGAAAATTGTGATCATTATCGACATGTCACTTCTAAAGTACACTCGATGAAAGATCAAGACTATTATTTAATTGTCATTCCTCATTATGTTGAGGAAACTTGCACATTGCAAGCACATACATTATGTGTTCAACTGCAAGTACAATATTTGGATCATGAGTCCAATCCATGATATTTTACTGGTTGTTATTGACTATAACATTGAGTGGGTTTTATGAAGGATTATCTGAAATAAGAAATTTGCATAAGGGTATATATATTATATATACACGTTTTACTTCTATTTAGGAATTTTTATATCAAAGTTGTCTTGCCTTGTCAACAATGAAAGTTCATTCCCTTAATCACTTTCAATGTAAGAGATATTCTTACCATTATATCTCTAGCAAGATCTGGGATCTCCTTTCCTATCTTCGTCACATCCCAATAATATGATAATCTATGACTCCGATAAAAAGAAGCGGGAACACATTCCGCCTTACAAGTCCAACTTGCATTTCCTAATTCGGTCTTTAACATCCGGGCCCACCACCCCTAAGATGATGTTGACCCGTTATTAATTGAACCAACCGTCAACATGCTTAATACTCGCTATACGCAATCTAATATCACCCCAATAATATGAGGACCCGATATTGGGGTCACTACATATACGGCCTTGCTCTTTAGAGAAGCAAAGAACCCGATCCAAATATATCATATACAGGATATGTCACTTCAGACATGCGTCTCCTATATACAACATCTGGTGATGGAATCCTTTGCCTTGACGGGAGATCATGGATGTCACTTATGTGACCCTCCACCTCATATTCAAATTGTAATAATTAATTATCGTGAATCATATTCACATAACTAATTCTTCCAAGGGAAATACACATCTATTAATAATAGAGTGCTTTTTTATTGGATATAATCAATTTAATCACATTAAATTAATTATCAATCCAATTTTTAATCAACAAACTTGATTATTACTTGAGTAGTAGGTATAATCTCAAAGTATGTATTATTTGAATTTTAATAATTAGAAAAATACACTTTGACTTCTCCGGCATTATCGAGTCCCTACCCGCTGTCATGGCCAGTACCGACGGGAGTGGGAAGGACCACATCCGGTGCAACCTGCTACCCCAACGCTCCCCGACTAGACACCATATCCACCTCAGGAAAGGATAATGCCAGATATATCATTATGTACTTTGAGATGCTCATCAGTTTTTCAACCGAATTTATATCATATAATATTCATCAAAACTATTTTGATAATATTATAAGGAGATTCGCTAAAAAAATCTCAAATCCTATTCAAGCAAGAGGATTTTGCATGTAAAAGTTGTCCCACAACTATGGTAGGTTAAACTAAGGTTTTTCATGAAAACAATGTTTGTTGATGATTTCATATCAACCAATTAATGATCAAGATCATCTATCTTATCATCTTGATTAGAGGAATATCATTCAATGAAATAATTATCTCTTTAAATATTTCACAAATATTTATCACTAATTATTTCAGAAAATTAACAATTAATTTTCATCAACTTATGTGAATGACTATCACATGGTTCATGATCAAATTCGCCAATTTTCAGCAGTGACCCCTACTCAATAAAATCAACATATCTTGATCAATTTAAATCTAAATTACGCAAAATCAGTTTCCTAAGATTGCTAATTTGATTTATGACAGAACCCAAGTAATATTTCACGCATTTCAAGGTGCATCAAAACAGTAATTAACTCATTAATCATGTTTAGATTCGCAGTTCCCGCAACAGTGAATACATGTTTATTCAAAGGGCCATATCTTGAGCAAATAGAATCCAAATTTCATAAACTCAGATCCTATGGTTTCCTTATTTAATGGGGAACAAAATCCAATCGAAAATTTCATGTTTAAAAAATCAAACAGTGCCGAAAAATTCAATTAAACAAAGGTGCGAAAAATTGAAATGCAATAAAAATGTTCGCAATCCTTTCCAACCCAAGTCGTCCTAGGTTTACGGATCGTATAAAAACCTTTTCCAACCTAGCTATGATACCACTTGAAGGATACGAGGAATCCTCAAGCGCATCACGGAAGCGTGTTGAATGGCACTTGCGGGCGCAATGATGAGACACGTTCCTCCCGCAATTCTCGATGAAAATCCAAGCCTTGAATCTCCTAATTTTATCCAACGAAATCAGTTGATGGAGATCCATGAGCAATCGAAATGATAGTGAACTGGCGTGGAGACGATTCCTTCTTCCCTCAAAGCACAAGGTGGACGGCCACCTTAGAGAGAGAAAGAGAGAGGACGAGAACGAGAGAGAGAGAGAGAGAGGAAGAGTAGGTGTGTACTCTTGTTGTTATGTTATAACTTATAGAGGCTAGGGTTTCCCTCTATTTATATTAGTTTGGAAGTCCATGGATCACAATCCATGGTATATATAAAATTAATGGTTAGATTGGTATGTATATTATATCAATGGCCATGATTATTGTTGTTCAAAAATAACAACATATTAATTTATTTTAAATTAAATATATGTTATATTATAATCAACATTATTTAATTCAATAATTAAATCAATAATCACAAGATAATTATATGTTAAAAAAAGACAATTATCCACCTAAATCACATGGGGCGTCACCCATGAGATTTGGTGGATTATCTTCTCTTTTTAATTCATATCATTATCTCTTGTTTATCTTGCAACATTATCAACTAAATTAATTAGTGTATATCTATTGCTTATCCACTAAATTAATTCCCAATTAATTAGTGAATATTTCAATCATGCCATTGAAAATATGTGAACCATATTCACAGCCCAAACTAAAATGGTAAATTGCATTTCTAATTAATTGCTTAATGTGAATCCAAATAACATTAACAAATAACAAATGCTACTTACAATGGTGCTCTCTCACTAATATATTATAAATCACATTTATAATATATTTACACAGATATCATAGATAGCACTATCCATAATCTGTAATCCTTGATAATCAAATTTCATTTAATTATCTTGGATAATCATTATCATAATATGAATCCCATTCATATTATTCTTGATAATTAAATCTCATTTAATCTTGTATACATAATTCATCAAATAAATTATTCTCGAATCCCTTCAAGAATAATGTGCTTTCTCCGCAAATACTTGGAGATAAGGACATGGCGATTGTATTGTTCCACGTATAGTGACTTGGATATTGAGATCTCATCTGAAATCCAGATCTTACGTACCTCCCACAGATGCTTGATTAAATCAAGACCGCAAATCTAATCTTCTCATTGCATCTGAATCTCATTCAGACCAATGTCCAACACTTGGACCAAGATCAGATTGCTTCTCCACTGAGAGGAGTCGCTAAAATCCAGACCTGTTTCATCACTCCCTCGGAATGGAAGCGGCATGGTTATACAATCGTTTATGATCACATCACCCTCAGGTATTCCCAATACCTGTACATCCTGCATGCTGGAAGACCTATGATCAACCTGAAGATGTAGACCAATTTACACTGTCTTCTTCAGGGTTTGATCATCAAGTTTCTCAATCTTGGTCATTGGGAATCAATATTGATCATATGCTTTCCCAAAGCATATATCATTCCTTCAAATTCATGTCATGCTTCTAAACCACGATGGCCATGCATGGAATTTGATCGGTCCCAATACCTCATGAGTGAGCTCATGTCTTTCGGTTCATAAGTGAACCTGTATGATCCCTTTAAAAGATCGTATTACTCATATGCCCTTACATGCACACTAGCGTGCCAGTGTATAGATCTTGGTTAGGTCATCAACTTATTGGTCTGCCAAATGTACATACTCAAACATATAGTAACACATCTGTCTCCGGTCAGAGGATGTGTGCCTATGCTGTGACAGCATTCAACATAGGACTTAGGTTATCTAGATCTCGTTAAGTCAACCCTTTGACCTAATTAATCTGACACCTTCGAATCAATACTCCCATGCAGAGGACCTGCATCAAGAGGTCGGTCAGATATCAGCCTCTGTGAGAAAGGATTGCCATCTCCTACTCAGGCTGGAGATCGTCTCTTAATAATCATTTGACGGTGCTTGATGAGTCCTCTATCTAACTCTTTAGATATTCATCCAAACACCAGCCTCTATGATTCATTTAATGAATCAACAGCTATATGATCATCAAGATGGCTATGGTACATAACCCTAATTGTACAGAGGGACCTATTATACAAATTAATTATTCTTCATTTCAGATGAGGGAATGATATTCGCAGTAACATTTATTGCATAATGGCTCGCCGTGGGCTCGCATGTCCAACACTAGACTCATGTGAATCTTCTTCTTCTTCATACTCAGGTATCACAATAATCTTACCATGGATGGAGGAAGCTCCTGGAGCAGAAGGATGGGGTTGAGGCCTTACTAGAGTAGGGAGGAGGGATCTAGTAGTAGAGGCAGTATGATGAGCTATAGGTTGAGTATAGGTAGGCCATGATGGAGGAGGATTCATCAATTTTTGCATCTGATGAAACGTCATCCATTGGCTTGTAAATAGCATATGATTGGTCATTCACAAAGCATGCATAATCATTCAGCCTATTAGTCATATTACTATGATGGCTCATCATCGCGTCCACTATCTCTCCAATCTGATGTAGCTTAAGAGAGTGGATATCAATGACATCTTGAGGCGATAACTAATGAGTGGGGTTGAGCTTATGATCAATGTAGTCAAAGAAAGATGGAGTGGGCTGTAAATGCATAGGTACAAAGCCACTGAAATGGGCTACTAGAGCATGTAAGACGGGGCTAGATCTTGACGTAATAGGAGGAGGTGGTTGCTCCTCAGAATCAATTATGAATCACATGGCTTAAATGCTAAAAGTTCTAACTCAATTGACACTAGACAAGTCACATGGCATAAAAACTAAGAAGTGTGGAAGAATACAAGGAATCAAGAATCTTAGATATAGGTGGCTAATAGAAATATGAGACAAAAGATTAGATGATATAATGCAACCAATTAAAAGATTGAAGTCTAGCAAAGGTGAAGATCAAACCTTGGATCGCAATGGCCGTGAAGCAAGTTATTTGTATTATTTTTGAAACACCAATAAAACACTTGGTAAAGAAAACAAGGGAGGGATCTCAGATAAGGTGTGGCTAAAGGCTTAAGGGTAGAGAGATGGTACACTAACATCGAGGTCTCTCTGACTTCATTTTGATCAAGAGTCTCAATCACTTCCGAGGAGTCTGCATAGGAGTTGCAATATTCTCATTGGAATAATAAAAAAGGAGACCGAGTTCATCTTTTTGGAACCTCCTACTCAATTTAAGAAGATAAAAGTAATTGTTGGAACCTCCTACTTTAGAATTCTCCCAGATATCTCAATCCAAAGAGTATGAACGCCTAGTAATGGTCTAGTGGTTGTAGCAGTGGGCTCCCACTCTAATGACCAGAGTTCCAACCCCACCCTTGAAACCCCCACCCCTTAACGAGGGAAAAATCCAATCCAGAATATTGACCAAGAAAGTCCAATCCACTCAATAGCTTTGCAAATGTCAATTTTGAACAACTTGTAGGACTGGAATAGATCCTCATCACTCTTAATGGAGTGTAAGATGCCATGATATGTGATCATTGTAGTTAAGAAAAAGATGAAGTAAAGGAAGATAGTGAATGAGGTGCAAGATGATTTTTGAAATACTCTTGCAAACAATAAGCAATATTAGAACCATTGATTTGACCTATGCCAAAGCATCCTTGCAATCACCCTCAAAAATTGCAGTGAGGATGAACAAACATCTAGTGGTATCGATGGACAACTCGAGGCTATCACTTAAATTGTTAATATGCTTCATGTTACTGTAGAGATGAATCTCCACTTCATCACCTTTATTCTATCATTTTTGGCCTTAAAACCCTAGCTAATGCATGTAAGTAACCCTAATTTGCACAAATTAACATTTATTCTTTGTTGTACAAATACTATATAAAATACTATTTTATGTCAAAATTATAGAGTAAAGAAAAAAAATAAAATACCAAAGGTATTTTATGACCTTAAACCACGAGGCCTAAGCATCTTTATGACTAGGTCGACAAGGAATAAAGCGGGGGGTGGGGATAAGAGCTAATAATTCATTAAGATTCCCATTCTATTATTCATCATTTGTTCATTTTTGAGACTATTTTATTTTCTACCTTTTATACCTCAAATAAAGAAACTTTGTACCTGAAAGTTGTAGATAATAATATATAGAAAAATAAAAAATTGATTTTATATAAAAATAATATACAATGAACTTTTTATACTCTAAATAAAAATCCAAAATCCAACCCAGACTCATATCTCCCAAATAAAAAAATAAAAATATATCAAAATCATCTTTAATTTTATATAACTTTTAATAAATTATTTAATGATGGCTTCATATTTTTTGGAGGAAAGTGTGAAAGTTCAGTTTTGGATCCCTATTTTGTATAATATAGTCGAATAAATATTTATTTTATTTATTATTTATTATTTTTATAATTTTATATTTTTATGATGATGTAAATTTTATTTATAATATTTATATGTGTTAAAACTAGAATAAAACCATTAATAAAACATTAAAATAAAATACATATATAAAACACATAGATGAAACACCTATACTTATATAGTAACTATACATATTTGTTTAAGTGTATATTATATCAAAAAATATAACAAAAATATATTATGTATATAAAAACAAGTTATAATTTTATAGGATAATAAAATAAATTGATAAAATCTAAAATACAAAATAAAATATACAAAATATAGATGAATATACCTATGAATGGAACCCTAAAAATAAACCTGTAATTAAATACCTCAAAAAAATAAAAATAATAATGATAAATTATAAAAAATAATAAACATTTTTTATAACTTAACAGTTATAAATTCATTTATTATTTATTATTGATTTTCTAAATAATTTCTAGCTGGATTTGTTCTGATTGGTCCACGTGGACCATCAAGAGTGTATCAATAGTTGACCATAGTCAACTCCTCTCACATCCAGGTATCTCTGACAACCTAGGTTTTGACCGCATCTTCACTCTTTTTCTCAAGTCGATATAAGCATCGACTTGGATGAATTCCTTCTGCACTTTTCCACCTCGATCCTTGCTTATTCATGCCCGGATGATTCCTTGGTCTTCGCATCATTGAATCACTCTAGTCACTTCGATCTTTGGAGACACTCCACCACTTGTACAAAATTCCACCTTTGACCTCCATTCTATTTGGAGTCCCTTTTGACCACTCTTTTCCCTCCTTCTTGTGCCTAAACAGTCGAGGGTGGTGACAGCATCCACGTCGTGCACCTAGGTTGATCTAAAGAGGCAGTCTTAAGCGGATTCCACCATCTCTGGAGAAGTCCTCGTCGAGGTTCATCTCCGGGCTTCAGGCCATAAGAGGTACGATTTTCTTTGCTCCTTAGGTTAACCATTAACTCTAGCTTCATTTTTATGCTTATTCTCCGTATTAATCACGTGTTTAGCTGTGAAATTAGATCTTAACCCTCGCTAGAGCTCTAGAGTTATGGCCACCCTCTGTTCATCATACCCACACCATTTCAACCCTCTAATCACTCCACTTTGTAGTCATTTTGCTTCCTCATCACCCAAACGTTGCCAACCACCCAGACCTCTTCAGATCTAATCACTTGAAGTTCAACTCCTCCCCTTCGCCGGGCCTCACCGCCCATTCACTATTCCACCGCCCCCATCTTTGCCAATAAAAGCTCAGTCACCTCGCCCGAGCTTCGTCGTTCTTATCCTATAGGATAGCGGATGGAAAAGGGCATCTGAGCCCCAGTTGTGGCCCAGGAACACGCTCTAGGTGACAGAGCTATCCTGGGTCCCATCGATGGACCTCAAATCTTTTTGAGACCTCCTTGAGGAGTGGTTCAAGCCTAATAGCCATTTCCCCATCTTGGAATCTTTAGGCAGTGTAGAAGCATCGAAATACATGTGATCGAAGCAACTCAAGGTCGAGTTCTTCATAGTTCATCCAGAAGCCCTCGGAGCATCCGATCTTGGTTTATTCTTTACGTGGAGCAGCGTGCATCGGATCAAGCAGAGCATCACCGTCAAATCTGACCGTCCCCTGGGAAATGACATCGCTCGTCCTCATGCTGACGAGTGGCAAGTGAGAGTTGTTATAACGTATGATCATGCATGTTTTGGGGGTAAATATCACCTGTCACCCCTTGCTTTTGTATATTCATTATTTAGTTTTGTAAATTAATTAGCTAGTTTAAAGCTCTTGGTAAATTTGCGGGAAGGGCCCCATGCTTGCTTGTAATGACAATTTGGATCCTTATTAGCTCACCTCATGTGTGATCCCACTTGAGGTGAGCATTTTTCGCATTTGCGCCCTTGTGGCTTGTTGTATTTTATTTTGGCCCAAGAATTTTTAATTATAGTATTTTTGAGAAAATTGGATCTTGGAACATGAGTTTGATTTTTATTACATTTCTAGCTCTGCTAGAAATTGTATTTTTATGGTTAATATTTATTTATTTAAAATAGTTATTGTTCTCAGAAAACTACGAAAAAATAGATGTATGTTCAAGATTACGCACATCATGTTTTATTTTTTGCAATTTAGGACTTTGTATTATTTATTAAAAAATGTTAAATTATTCCCTATTTAGATTATAAAATATCAAAAATATAAAATATTTTCGAAAAAAATCAAAAACTAATATAATTTGTGTTTGTCTAATTATTTTCTAACTCCAGAATATAAAAACCCTAAAAATAGAAAAAGGAAATTCATAAAAACCAAAAAGCTCAAAAATCCATTTAAAAAAGATTAAAATTCCAAAAAAAAAGACCAAAATTTTTTTCTATTTCTGAATTTTATCTATATTATTATCTACATGCTAAAATTGATTTGAAGAAGTTTGGACACTGTTTGTTATTTTTCATCTTCATTTTAATTTCGGCCCATTATTAAATCCCTGATTTGGGATATTTTAACTTTAAAAATCCATAAGAAGCATTAAAATTCCTTAAAGCATTATAAAATAGTATAAAAATATTTAAAATGTAATTTGATTTTATTTCCAATGTTTTGACTATTTTTAGTTCTACTTATAATTGTATTATCTATTAATTTATATATAGACTTATTTATTTTATATTACATATTTAAAATAAAGGAAATATGAAAAAATGAAAATATAAAATGAAAATAAAAATTGTAAATTGAAAACACAAAAATTAAAAAGATAAAAAGATAAAAATATATAAAATTAAAAACCCACAAATACTTCAATTACACAATCTATTCTTTTTGCCATGTGTTCCACCTCTACAACTACTTGCACCTATGCATACTTTTGTTGTAGATTTACAATAAATTTTAACTCTTCGCATTATTTCCTTTGCTTGATTATTATTGTGGATTAATTGTTGTCTGAAGTTGAGTTTTGTGAGTGGTCACTACACCAACTGGGTTTCTCTCCTTATGAGATTTCTAGACCCTCGCAACATCCTCTTAAACATGTAGTTATATTAGAAAAAAGTATGTCAACTTTGTAGCACGGGTTCTAATCAACTAATATTAATTTTTAGAAAAATTTGAACAAGCCAACACTGGTTAAAAATATATTTTACACCTGTGTCCTAATTTTTTCAAATAATAGTTTAGCATCTATCTTTTTTTCAATTACACTTATGACTCTCTACTCTTACTTACCATAGCATCCTTTCATTAGTGTAACACATATGCACATGGGTAAAAATGGAAGGGCATTGGTTGTAAAATTTTAAGAATATGTGAACATAAGTGTCATTGAAAAAAATGAGCATAAGTGTCATCTTAAAAATTCATAAGAGAACACATATAAAAATCCCTTTTAGAAATCATGTTGCCTTTCCTAAACTTGTTACCCATAGCTCGTTTGATTGCCACGTTACTCGCATAGATCCCACATTTTATTTGTATAATACTTTTTTGGCCATATTAAAATAAAAAGTTAACACAAAAATATATTATAACTATAAAAAGAGTTAATACAACACATAAGAAATTTGACATCGCATCACATTTACCATTTCAACCATGTTAATCATCCAAACAGCTACTATTCGTTGGAAGTTACTCCAGCTCAGCCCAACACTGCTAAGCGGTGAGTAAATGCATCATCTTTCCTTATCGGTCCATTTTATTTATATGAAAGATACTTCCCAATAAGAAAGCTAACATTTTTTCAACGGATTGAATGTGCTCATTAGAAGAGGCCTTTCCTCGATTAAATACAAGTTGTGAAACCCTAGAGAAACTTCTGCATGTTCTTCTTATGCGTTTGCATTCGTCGGTGATTTCCTAAAGTGGTCTTCTTTCACCTTCATGTTTTTTATTAAAAAACAAGGCAATCATCCACTCAAAGAAGCAGGTTCGTCTCTTCTTTTATCATTTATTTTTACATGTATGGGGGCATGGGAGCATAGCCTTCGGTTGGGCTGTTTTCCATCCATCCCTCCATAAAATGACGAGGGGTCCCAAAGAGAAACTAAGGACTATTTATAGCACTAGGTTTCTTTCTCTCTGTGTTTTCTTTCTAGTGTTTCCAAGTATCAAAGGTGTTCATGCCTTTCTGGTTGATCTTAACTTTGAACTGAAATTTAATTATTTAGATAAATTGGTATGCTAGAAAAAAGTTACCTAAGTACATCTTTTTCTCTTGACCAAAAAATACGAACATCACTGGGAATTGACATAGGGAAGTGGATCCTCTACGGTAATCGTAGGTCCACAGGGGCAATGCTCGTTGTGGGCTACACGATCCCATGTGCGGTAGGGGCGCTGATTGTGTGATCGTGCCTGATCGTGATCATTAGGCCTGCATACTTCTATTTTCATTGTCCTTAAGGACTTTAACTGATTGTACATTTTGTCGTAGAAATTTGCTACATTTCCATTGCTTACTCTAGCTTGGTCTGTTTCAGAAAATTAGATGATAAGAAGAGTCAAGACAACTATAATTATATAGAACATTGAACAATCTTGAACATTCATCAAGATAAAACAATGACGTTTTTAACCGGTTACTATGCCAGATAATTAACCAATTTAGTTATTTTATATGTAATTTTGATTTTAGTTTAAACTAGGGTGCATACCTGTGCTTCACGATGGAAAATAAAATACGTGATGCATCATCTTAATCGTACCAGGCATGGTCATCCTTACATTTAATATAATTATAAATGGACCTATAATTATCGTAATTGTTATTACAAAAAATACGAACATAGCATTTTAAATGAAACTAAAAGAACATAAATAAATTAAAATTGATATGAAATATTTAATCTTTTCAATAACAACTTATATTTGATTCTTAAAAGTTTACCATCTGATTATGCAAAATATATTCTAAGTTGCTACAATATTTTAAAATTAAAAAATCTTATCCACTATAGTTAGTTGTGATAAGAGTTGTCATCATTATCATTAAATTATTATAAGTATTATTCTAGATTGAAATTAAATTATATACATAAATGATGGCATATAAATTAAACAATTAACAATATTGAACATATAAGACCATAATACCACACATAAGGAGAAACGAAATATTAGCAATCAATTATCATAGTTAAACCTAATTTGAGTAAAAATGTGATGAAAAATATAATTGTCATAGCTCATTTGAATAACAAGGTCACTTATTAAATTTAATTATGGTATGAATTATTATCATAGCCTTTAATGTAATATATGTATTATCGATCATGAATTTATATCATATACATAAGGTAGGAACATTTAACTTCAATATTGTATAGATTAGAACATACATAAAAAATGGTTTATATTGTGAAATAGAATATCAACAAATAGGGATAGTATTCGTGATTTAATATGAGAAGAATGTAATCAATAATATTATTATCACAACTTTTATATCTAATAACAATGAATTTATGAATGTGAAAGTGGATAAAACTGATTCTAGAGTACAAAGAAATAATACAAACATATATGTATGTATAAATATTAATATAATAAATATAAAAGAAAAATATGATATTTATATTTTTGAATTTAGTAAATATATTATAGGAAAGAGAAAAAGAATGATATAAATATTAATATAATAAATTTAAAGAGAAAAATACGAAATTTATATTTTTTTAAATTTAACATATATTAAAGGAGAGAGAAGAGAGAAAGAGATGGGTGCATTTGAGAGAGAGAAGAGAAATAGAGAGGAGAGAGGGAGAGAGATATTCGTGGAGAGGGAAAGAGAGTGAGTGGAGAGAGAGAGAGGAGGGGGAGAAAGATCGGAGAGAGGGAGAGAGAGGGAGTTTTTTCCCTGACAGGGCATCCCCATCATCCAAATGCCCTATCAGGGCATCTGACCACATTATTTCCCTGTCAGGGCATTGATCGGCAAACGGTTCATCGATCGGTAAACCATTTGCCGATCAAAACTTATTCCATAAAACTTTTTAATTTTAAATTATTAAAAATAATATACAAACATTTGGAATTGTGAATCGGCAAACCATTTGCCGATTCACAATTCCAAATGTTTTTATATTTTATTTTTAATTATATAAAATTCAATAAGTTTTCCAGAATATATTATATATTATTTTTATGCACAATCGGCAAGCGGTTTGCCGATCAGCGAATCGTTTGCCGATTGATGTCCTGACAGGGAAATACTGAGGTCAGATGCCCTGACAGGGCATTTGGATATTGGGGATGCCATGTCAGGGAAAAACTCGAGAGAGGGCGAAGCGGGGACCATATATGAGGGGGGAGAGGGGGCAGGATGGGAGAGAATGGGATTGGAAACTGAAACAACGGGAGTGGGAGAATGGAAATAGGATGGGAGGGAAGTACGTCACGTGGCAATAGGAGGGAGTGGGTGTAGAAAAACCAAGTATTACTTAGTGTTATAGATATACTCCTTCATTTCCCAAAACTTGTTACCATCCTTCCCAACCATAAAAGAGTGCTACAGCAAATGTGAAACTAGAGTAACTATCCCAATATAAATATAGTCCAATGTCAGAAACTTACAAAGTGTGAGACTACATTAAAAGTAAGAGTGTGCATGGGGCGGGTACCCGGATCGTTCAATCATGAACCGTCCCGACCCATCATCATTGGGTTAATCGGTAGACCAGATCCATTCCAACATATACCCATTCTAGTGGGTACCTGAATCAGTTGAATGTGTAACTGATAACCGTGGGTACCCACATATCACTACCATAAATTAGATAAGATTATCTTGAGTGATTGTTTGTATCTCTTGAAGGTAGCATTATCTGGAAGCAGACAAACTACGAAAGTGATCATCATTCCACATCCCAATTAGAGTTGAACACCATCGAGTCGTTGCTCGGAGACAATGCACTTGGAGCATCTTTGCACGATTCATCTAGGGCATCATGACGAAGCATCAACCACCATCTGAACTGCAATTGAATCAGAGCACCGTCTGGATTATTTGATTTGGGAAATAATGATGCTTACACAAATTTCCCATGTGTGATCAACTACTATTTACTTTGACCTATTTAGATCCCTTTCCTTATAGATGCACTTGGAGATGCACCTTCATCGGAGCCCATATCCGATTGAGAATCTCTGGTGATTTAGAAATACCTGGAAGGAGATCCAGAGAGCAGTTCCTTGAATCTGAGCATCATTAGAAGCTCTGTCCTCAATCTTAGCCACTACAGATCTGCCATGAATTGGAGCAGAGCACTGATGCATATCATCTAAAGAAATTAAGAGAACCTCCATCCGATCAAAGCATCGGTCGAAAATCATACTCAGAATTGGGGTGACAAACACTAGGTATTCAGGTTTGCACTGTGGACATCTAATGTCGATCGAATTGATGCCCCGAACTCAACGAGTTACGCCACAATGGATACCCGACCTGTAATGTTATATTGGATATTATTGGTTTTAGGGCCGGTTCTTATTGGATATTATTGGTTTTAGGGTCAGTTCATATGGATCGGGTCCAACCCAAAAACCATGCACACCCCTAATTATAGGAGTGGGAGATTACAACTTGATAGTTCGAGTTCAAGCCTTTGGGTAGTCGTCAGCATGTTCAATTGGACTTGAGCTAAACAAGTTGTTAGGACCTTTTTTCTTTGATAACAGTACATGGACTTAAGCTGACAACATTGCAAATGGTATCATAGTGGGTTTTCTTTGATAGTAGAAATGGCTATCCGAGGGGATACAAGCTTTAATCGTGCAACCACCACTATCACAAGGAATAAGTGATGATATATCACAACGAGGATACTATGAATATAAGTGAAGGATGTTGCAACACTAATGAATCTCCATTTCAATACCTTTATTCTTTCATTTTTTCCTTTAAACCCTAGCTAAATGCTGGATGTGTCATTAATTTGTCAAAATAAAAGTTCATTACTTTGTACAAAACAATGTATAAAATACTGCATGTGTATTGTATTTATCGCCAAAATAAAATAATGAAGGAAAGAAAAGAAAAGAACGAAGTGTCAAGGATATCGAAGTGACCCTATCCCCCAAGACTCAGTCATCATGATGACTTAGTCGATAAAAAAATAATGTAGGGGAGATAGGGTGGCTAATTATACAGAAAATACAGAAGGAATCACTCTAAAAAATAGGCCAACAATTGCCTTTTGAGACCCATTTTATTATTTATTATTCACACCTCAAATAATAAATCATTGTACATGAAAATTGTAGATAAAAGAACATAGAAAAATACAAAATTGAGTCTACATGAAAACAATACCATAGAATAAAAGTTACAGTCTAAATAAGATTCCAAAATCCTAACTTCCCATACCCATATCTCTCAAATAAAAACTAAAAATATATTAAAATCTCCTTTATTGTATATAACTTATAATAAGATATTTAATGAAGGTGGTTTAATATTGTTGGAGTTAAGGTGTGAAAGTTAGGTTTTGGACTCCTATTGTTTAATATACCTGATTAAAATAATCATTTTTATTTATTCTTTATTATTTTTGTAATTTTATATTTTATATTTTTAAATATTATTTATAATTTATGATAACTTTTATTATTTATTAAATATTTTTATATAATTTTATATTTTTTAAATTCAATAATAAATAATCTTATAATTTATTTATATTTTTTAAATATTATTTAATTAAGTGTATATAATATATCAGAAAATATAGCAAAAAATATATTTAAGTACCTAAAAATAAGTTATAAAATATATAAAATAAGAAAAAGAAAATAATAAAATAAAACCACAAAGTATAAATAAAATACATGGAACATAGGTAAATATACCTATATATGTAGCCTAGAAAATAACTTATAAATAAAGACCTCTAAAAATAAATAAAAATATCCATAAAATACTATAGAAAATAAAAATATTTTTTTATAACAAAAAAAATAATAAAATCGAATTATATTTATTACTGAATTTCCAAAGTATTTTGCCTTGGAATTTCCTAGTTGGTCAACATGGACCAACTAGGCGCATTTCTTTGCTAACCTTGGTCAACAATCCGGCTTACCTTCTGACTCGTGTTAGAAGGTCACGGGACCATCTTCTTCTCCCAATTTTCGACACTTCCTCCATCACTCTCTACCCACGAGACCACCACCATCGTGCTGCCTCTTCGTCATATACTCACGGCCATCCTAGAATCTTCACCAACACTCGCCAAATCTATGCAAGATCACCTCGAAAATCACCCAAAAATCACCTATAAACAATCCCTCTTAATCTCTTTTTGCTTTTTGATCCATTTTCTTCTGGTTTTAGCCCCTTCGATCACTCATGTGATCTTCTAGCATCTGTAGGTCTTGCTCCTGGACGTTGTAGGTCAGTTGAGCCCCATCTTCTAGCATTCTTAGGTAGGTTTTCTATTCTAATTTCAGTTTAGCATCTTTAGTTTGTAGTTTAATTGAGTGATTAGGGTTTAAATAAAAAACTTAATTACCTGGAGCTCAACCTCCATATCCGATTCACCATCATCCGACCATTGATACCTCTCAATTTCCACGCCATTTTCTTTATCGATACCCGCCTTCATCCAACCAAGATCCATCGTGGATCTGGGAATCGAGCTCCCTCTGCCACTTCCTCGCTAGAGCTCACCCTCCATTCCATCCCTCGATTGTTTCGCATATACCCCAGGTCGAGGAGATAGCCCTCGCACCCAAAGATCGCATTTTGCAGGTCATTGGATGCTCCTGGTACATCAACGACCACCTGGAGTTGATCTAGGTGGTCTGCCCTTACCGGAGCCTTCCATGCTCTCTCATCGCCATCTGGCTTTGCACGAGCACGCGGAGGACTCCTACCTAAATGCTGGGCCCATCGGAGAAGACAAAGGCCACCGGTGGTCGAAGAATCGACGAATCTAAAGTCACTGGCATCGTGTTCTTGGGAGTTCATCCAACTCCCTTCCCGTCGTCCGATTAAGAACATACCGTTGATTTCTTGCAAAGGGTTGTGCGATCATAGCCGCTCATGGGGACATGTGGCGCGTCCTCAACGCTTGGATCCAAGCGCTTAAGTGGTAAAATTTCAAAGATCCCCTTCGCCTTTTTGTATTTACTAAAAAGTCATGTAAATATTTATGAAGTTCAAAATTTTTTGGATAAATTGCACATAACCCCTTCGAGTTTTCGTATATTGCAATTTAGTTCCCACTAGAGTCGCGTGTAATCGCATGTTTATATTATAAAATTTGCATTGAAACCCTCATGTGTTTATGTATTTGTCTTTTAATATATAAAACTTGAATATTAGTGTTAACTTTTGGGTAAATGTGCATTGTATCCCTCGCATGTTATTTTATTTGTAATTATACCCGTATCGTGCCAAGTAATTTTGTGTGTTAGTTTCTATTTATTAAAAATAGTTTTCGTGCTCTAAAAAACACCAAAAATATAGGAGTAGTTCCTTGCATGCATATTTGATCACGATATGTAATTGTTTTTGCATTTTATACTCATTTTTTATTTTCTAAAAATCAAATAGTGCGCGGACATACCTTGTTTGCTTTCAAAAAGCTAAAAAAACTATAAAATTACCTCAAAAAACAGCTAAAAATATTATTATACTTATTTAGATATTATTAACTTTCAGTCTAAAAATCCTTATAAATTATAAAAACTCCTAAAAATTGGAAAATCCCAAAAAACTTTATAAAAATTTGCAAATTTCTCACAAAAATCCAAAAACTGTGTTTTTTTCTCCATATTTTTATTTATATTAATATCTATCTATTACAATTAATTTAGAGAAAATTTGAATATATTTAATATTTTTCTTCTCCATTGTATATTCAAGTATTTAATTAAACCATGTTTTAAGATACTTTCAACTTTAAAAATATATAAAAATTAATAAAAAAATCCTAAAAATTATAAAATAATAAAAAATTATTTAAAATCTAAAAATGGTTGTTCCTTCATTTTGATTATTTTTAGTATTATTTATATCTATCCTAGTTTACATTGTGTATATACTTTAAATATAACCTCGTATATATTATATTTATTTTATAAAAAAATATAAAAATAAAAATCAAATAATCAAATAATCAAAACTATAAAAAAGTTTTTCTATTATTAAAAACCCACATTATTTGATAAAAATTGCACATAGTTATATATACACTTATACATATATTATTTATTTATAAATAATATATAGTGCTACATCGTATGTTCCCTGTGTTCGACACCCTACTACACTGGCCACTATACGCATTTTATAGTAGGGTTTATAATAAATTTTGATCCACATTGTCTGCATTATTTAATCATTAATCATGGGTTTATTGTTAAAAATTAGGGATTACTACAAGAAGAGGACCTAGAGGGGACAATCGGCAACCGTCCTCTTTCCTATGCAAACCGTCCCTTCTGCTCAGATGGGACAGTTCCGAAACCATCCCCTTTACCACCATCTCATTTTACCAGAAGGGACGCTAATTACGAACATCCCATTTATCCAACCATTGGGGACGGTGAGGACTGTCCCTTCTGCCTCAGAATAATACGGACGGTTATGATCGTCCCTTCTGCAATGAATAATAGGTGACAGTCATAACCGTCCCCTTCATAAGATCAATGGGGACGGTTACAACCATCCCCTATGGTCAACACACCTTTCGCGACATCCATAAAAGTGCCCATAGGTCGAAACCGGAGACAGCGAGGCGCTATCAAGCTGGCGCGACGGTCTAAACCGTCCCCTTTGAATATCAACAGGGACGATTACGACCGTCCCCTACGCTCAAAAGACCTTTTGCGACGCCAACAGAAGTCTTTCGGGGACGGTCAAAACCATCCCCTTTAGTCCCTGAAAGGCAAATAGACAAATTGAGATTTATTTTGATACAGAGGGGACAAATTTCAAGTATAAAAGGAAATGGTTACAACCGTCCCCGATACCCTATGAAAGCAAAAATAATAATGAATTTATTGGTATTTTTATCTTGCTCTTGCTGCCAAACCACATAGATAATATAAGACACTTAAAAGAAACCAAATTTCTTACTTAATACCTAAAAAAATCAATTTTCCAGTTCTACAATATCTTAGCCACTAATATTAAATTATAACAACTAATGTTGAAGATAGTACTAAAATATATTACATACATATTCTGCATCGTCCTTAATCTACCCTGATTTGTTACTTTCCTCGCTCTCTTCATCACTTTCCTCATCATCGTCGAGTTGTGCAGGTTCCACTGGTGGCTCGGCCTGGCTTTGAAGACGACTAATGTATGCCATGACATTCTCCCTGTTCATACGCATCTTAGTCATCTCTTCATCCTGTGCGGATATCTTTGCCTTGACATCGCGCAACTCCCTCTCCATCTCTCTCTCCCTCTAACTCCCTTGCGAGGAGGTCCGAGACCTACTTGCACCACCCATTCTGTACCACGTACGGATTGTTTCTCCACGTCCTACGAAACATATCTGTCCACTGTGTTCTGGACATGTGGCTCAGAGGAAGGCTTCATCGACGGATAAAGGGAGTGTGCTCGTCCCCGTGCTATCTAGTGAGGTAGTGATGGAGAGACTAATCATTTCTTCCTGCATGTATAGATACATATATTATTTAATAAATTTAATATAAGGCATTCTAAAAACTAACAATATATTTTACTTACATGAATTGGTGCGTAGGCATCATCAACCCACTGCACTTCTCCTCGTACATCTCTGCTCTTTGACCCCACAAAAACCTCTATTCGGGTCATTTCTCTATCATTATCCCTCAACTAAAAAAAATATAAAAGAAGATATTTTTTTAGATTTTCTTCTAAAATTAGTCACATTTAAAAATTTGTGGATGCTTACAAAGTCCTCCTTCAATTGGTTTGTGTTTTTTCTCTCCATCTTGTGGGTGAACCTAAAATCTTTGGAGCGGTTCGAAGTATTTTTTGTAGATATCTCCTATTATTAAAAAAAGTTAGTATAAACATAAAATATTTAATTAGGAAAAATTTTACATATCGCAAACTCCTCACTGGACCAAAAATTGATCAACTCCCTCCATTGATCTGGTGTAAGCGAGACATTTTGATTTCCAAGCATAAAGGCTTTTCTGCATCTTTTACCTTTTCATGTAAAGTATCTGGAAGTGATTCCATCCTTTCATCAATGTTATGCCCTAGAATATTGTATAACATCTCAAACATACCACTACAATCATCTATTTCAGACAAATCTCTTTCATTATCAACCGAGGTATTATTAACTTTTTCTAATATGACTCCTTCACCATGATACGTCCAATTCGTATAATGAAGCCAAAAACTATTTAATATCATATGCTCGTAAACTATGGTTCGATTTTGACTCAGAGTGTTCTTGCATCTTATGCAAGGATAATGGATCCTCTCTCCTTCACCTCCTATAATATGATAGAGTGACTCACACCGAAATGCCCAATCTAAGAACCCGATAACACCTTTTTTATATGTTCGATAATCATTGAACCTTTTTTTCATCCAACTTTTGTCCATTTCCTAAAGGTAAATATCCAAAGATAATAATAATGTTAATATCTGTTATGAATCTCTTGTACACAATCTTTCCTATACTGTGAAAGTTTTAATATTAACATCCTATTTGATATCGTGCACTATCCAAAGACTAAGTAATGTATATTTCAAATAATAATGTATTTAAAGTTAATGTATACATCCTATAGTAAGTTAATGTATATCCCAAAGACCATAGTTAAAAACAAGCATATACATGGAAAATTAATGTATTATATTATTAGTCCTAAAGACTAAGTTATTAGTCCTAAAGATTAAGCTATTAGACCTAAAGACAAATATATTACATTCTTTTCATTATTCATAAACACTAAGCTATTAGTTTAAAAATCCAAACAAAGTTAAAAGCAAGCATATTTCAAGTAATAATGTAATAAAAATAAAAATTGTTGAAAAACTCACAACCGAAGAAGAGGAGAGGAGGTCGGGCGGTGACGCCAAGGGAGGAGGAGGCCGGGGCGACGGGCTAGGGGAGGAGGAGACCGAGGCGGTGGCGATGGAAGCTTCAACGGGGGAGAGGAGGTCGGGCAGCAGCGCTAGTGGAGTAGGAGGTTGTGGCGGAGGGCTAGGGGAGGAGGAGGTCGGGTGATGAATACTCATTCATCACTCTTTATTCTTATATTTTAGCTACAAAAAAAAACTTTACAAATGCATGTATATGTTTGTAAATACAAATAATTAACAAAAGGCATGCATTGTGTAAAAACTAATAATTAGCATGTTTTTGTGCAAAAATAAAAGAATAAAGAATAAAAAGAAAAAGAGGGAAATATTTAGAATAAATATTGAGCAACTTAATCCCAAGGGAGGGCTCAACATGGGCATGACCGCATAAAAGCCAAAGTAGAGAGAGATAGGGAGCTCATGTGTGTAAATATACCTGTAAATATAATAAAAATATTTTCCTCTAAAATTAAAATAAAATGGGCATGTATATATTTGTAAATATTTATGAATACAAAATTAAAATGAAAATAAAAAAAATTATTAAAAAGAAAATAAAAATTAATATTCCTTGTACATATCCACCATGCACATACACCCACTCATATATTTATTTTACCTTGTAAATAAATAAAATAAAACCCCATAAAAATTGTATATATTTCTTATTTCATAATGTATATAAATAAAATAAAAATCATAAAAATAAAATAAAAACAAAAGGAAATGAAAATAAAAATCAAAGCCACCTTGTATATATACCATATATGGATATAAATAAAACTATTTATTTCAACCATGTACATAATTAATAAAAATAAAATAAAAATATCATATTAGTCCAAATTTTATCCTATAGATAAATAAAATATAAAATTGGGATTATTTATATGAAAATATACAATTAAAAATTAAAAATTAAAAATACATATGTATATACATGTATATAATAATAATATTTGTAAATACCTAAATTATATTTCAAAAAAATATTTAAAAATCACAAAAAATAGGAAAAATTAAAACAAACATTTTTTATGTTTTGAGTTTTTAATAATTCGGCCATTTATTATTTCTTTTCGAATTTTTAAATCTTTTCCACATGGCAGGTCCTGGTTCGTCCACGGGTGATGTTGACCCCCCAGTCAACTCCCCCCTGTGGACCAATTCCCACGGGTCGATGACGCCCGACCCAACTTTGATGAATTATCGCGTCATGACCCGATCACCATATCCGCAAACCCCGGGCTCGCCTTCTTCCTCGTGCATCCGAGATCCACGCCCGCTCATCCGCGTGGGGATCCGCGCTTCGTTGAACCCTGCCCGACCCTCTCGTCTCGGACCTGCACTTGCATATAAGCCGAGCTCCGCCTCCATTTCATTTGATCTTTGGCTCATCCATTCTCCACCCAAGGACCTCCATCGCCTCCGCGAGAGTGACAGCGAGGAGGGAGCGTGTATACCATCGATCATGTATACCATTCTCCACCCAAGGACCTCCATCGCCTCCGCGAGAGTGACAACTCGCTTCCAGTGGTGTTGCAGCGAGGAGGGAGCATGTATACCTTCGATCCGGTAGCTTTGCGCCGTCGTGTGCCGCCTGGAGGTGACGCTCGAGACTCGGGCACCGACGGCCCTTGAGACTAGGACATGGAGCAGCCCCTGCTCTTCCACAGTCGATTGCGTCCATTAGGTAGCTCTATTTCTTTCCCTATTTCTCTAATTTCCGTTTTCGCCCAAATCGACTCGTCGTCGTTCATCGCCGATTCCGACAACCCTAGCCACCCGTTCGATCATCGGAGTCGACCCACATATCCGCCTTCTCTCTGCGCACCTTCTCCACCCACTCATCCAACTGAGTTCGCACAGGAACTGGGATTGGGGCTCCTTCGTCGTCGCTTCGCCGGAGCCCCTATGCCCCGCCGCACCGTTCACCTTCACCTCCGCTTACAGGGTCGAGGCACTTTGCCCTAGACCCGCGAGTCTGTTGCCGTGCTTTTCAGGTTCATCCGAGCCCATCTGAGGCCTCGACCATCTGGTGCAGCAGCTCGACCTCCGCCGACGTCGCCTGAGCTCCCAGGAGCTCCGTCGTGCCATCGGAGGACCCCATTAGACGTGGGAGGCCAAGGCGATTCTTCTCCAATCAGTAGCAGGCCGCGAGGAGGTCTCCAGTGCCCATACGAGCCCGGCGAACCTCGCCGGAGTCCAGTTCTTCGAGTAACCTCCGGAGCCGTTCGACCCCCCTCCAGCTCCAGACCAGATCTCAGACGTCCATCAGAGGAGCTACGCCAGCCGTTGATCTTCAGAGGGAGGATCTCGACTGCCCGATCAGCGAGGTTTAGCCACGTCGCATAGGAGGCGTCCGATCATCCACGTGGCTGAACCTCCTCCGTCTGATCTGAGCCAGGATCCTTCGCATACCCACGTCGCTTTACAGCCGTCCGATCTTCCATGTGGGAGCTTTCCAGCCGCTCGACCGCGCCGAGGGGTCTCTTTGTTGTACGCCGCGCTTCTTCGACCGTCAGATCCAACACGTGGCGAGCATCTGGCCCTCGACTTAATAAAGGGGTAAAGTTCTCTTAGGCCCCTCTAGTTTTCACATTTATTATCTAGTCCTGTAAATATTTTAAAACCTTTATTTCAGTTTGGTAATTTGCATAGAGGACCTTGTTCTTTCCTGTATTTGCTTTTATACCCTTGTTTGTAGTGGAACACGTGCTTCGACACGTGCTTTGTTGGGTTATTGCATGTATGGACTTATGGTTTCAGGGTGTTAATGAATGAAATTAACTTTTTAGTATTTGCAGAAATACCCCTGTGCGTGGTTTAATTGTGCATGTGATTAATTTCGTGGGTAATTTACACTTACGCCCCTGGACTTTTAGTACGTGTTACTAATTAGTCCAGAAACTTAAGTTTTCTTACAAATAGGTCCCTGAGTGCCCCAGGTCACGCGCTTTACACGTGACTTCTTGGAAATTTTGCACCAGACCCCCTGGAACTTGTTTTAATTGCATTTAGGTTCCTGTGTACTGTGCCCTTGTGTTTGAATTTAATAAAATAGCAAATCAACTACAAAATTGGTGAAAATTGGAAACATGGCTCCTGTCATGGTGTAAAATTTTCTCTAATTTTTGGAGACATTTTTGACACTTTTTGATATTTATAAAAATTCAAAAACACGCAATTTTCTTACTGTCTAGCTTTAAAAATCATAAAAAAATATTAAAACACTTCTAAAAATTACAAAAAAATAGAGAGTGTTTGCTCTGTGTTGTTTAATTTTCTGACCAATTTTGGTCATTTTTGGATTTATAAAAACTATACAAATTACAAAACCCCTCAAAAACTATAAAAATTCTAATAATTAAAAGAAAAATCTAAAAATAATAATTCTAGTGCCTAATTTTTTCTTGTATTTTCTACTCTACAGGAAAATTACCTTCAGACCTTGATAGGCCATTTTGCATTTTAATTTGGCCCTCCAAGTCTGACTTGACAATACCTTTGTTTTTCAGCCTTGTTTGATTTTTATAAAATTTCATAAAAATGAGAAAATCACCATAAATTAACTAAAAACAGTAAAAATAATAAAAAACATAAAATTATTTTTGTTTGAATTTTTGGAATAATTTTGAGTAGTTAAATAATTGTATATAGTTGCTTGTTTCCTTGTTTTCCTTATTTTCTTTATTATTTTAAAATCCAAAAAAATATAAACATATTAAAAATCCACCAAAAATATTTGTCTCTTGTTTATTTTCACTTTTGACTACTTCGTAGGCCGCAAGGTCATTACGTGCTCCTTATGTTCGACCCTGGTCGCTATACCAGGTTAATATAATAGCAAGACCGCTACTTGAGCTTGTTTGATTTTTATCTGATTTTGGTGGTCTATATTTTTCTCGATCGACACCTCTTGGTGACTTGGGTCACAACGACCCTTGATTACCTTTACCCGAGTCGCCAGGCGTGTCATCACCGGGGCAGCGTCGCGTAGAGGAGGTTTGAGCGAAATGAGGAAAGGACTCGGGTCGAGAGGATATAAGACAATCGAGGACGGTCGTATGATCGTCCCCTATAGTAATGATTGGGGATGTTATAAGTGAACCGTCCCCTTTCGTCACAGATATTTCTATATGTCCCGCCAGTACAAAGACATCGGCAACAGTTATGGAGCGTCCCTTATACCTACCTATAAGAGATGGTTGCAACCGTCCCTTAAAGATAGGTATACACGACGTCAACAATGGCGTATAGGGGACGGTTATGATCGTCCCCTAAAGTGCCCGGGTACAGAAGAAACAAACAAGAGCTCTACTCTTAAGGGACGATTATGTAACCGTCTCCAGTGAGTCCATTATCCGAGACGGTCAGTAGTGACCGTCTCTTATACTTACCGGAGGGGACGACTGCGCTTCAACCGTCCCCTCTGATTCTATAGGGGACTGTTATTCTCTGACCGTCCCCACTAAGCGTCCCAAAAGATCGACAAGTTTGTAGTAGATTTTGAATGGTCACTTCAACGACATGTTATACTTTTTTCGACTCTTGCGTAGATCTCGACTTTTAGACACCACAACCTAAACATACTTCCACATCTCAAGTGTGAGAGTAGTTTACAAAAAAAATGGAGAATTTCTATGCTGACTTCTTGTTGAACATTTTTTATTATTGCTAACAAGCCCAATTGAGTCCAAGCTTAACAAGTTGTTGATTTCTTTTAAAATCCTTTGGATAAAGTTTAGATATAGAACAATAGAAAACAAAATAGTACACCTCCAATCCTTGAAACAAAGGGTTGCTTTGCTACCTTTCTTATTCTTAGTCATAATTTTTGCACATGATTCGTCTCATAGCCTTAATCTTGAGGAGCAGATGTGTAATGAAATGCATATACGAAGTGGATGGATGGGTATGAAGTCTACAAAAACCTATACGATTTGTATTGTCGTCGTTTGATTTTCCCTAAAACTTTTCTGCTAAGTGCTTCTTGAACTATCAATCTTAATTTCTACAATATCAGTTATGCCCATTTTTTTGTAAAATCAGTTGTGCCCCTCACTTTTTACGAAATTCATAATTACATCCTTTTGTAACATCAATTATGCTCGTACTTTTCCTCAACGGAAGGACAAAGATGCGAATTTTACGTGAAGTTATAAAAAGTTAATAAGGGTACGTGATAAAAACACTTTTTATTGGCCCTAAAAAAGCCTTCTTTTTTTTAAATAAATAAAGATAGGATATGCGGCCAAATGATGGCATGCCAATGAAGAAAACAATACTTAATATCTCCCTTGGAATCTTATATTTTTAACGCTATATCATGTAACACACACCAAAAAAAGCCATAAAACGATCTCTCTCTCTCTCTCTCTCTCTCTCTCTCTCTCTTCCCCGACACTACTATTTCCCTCCCTTTTTCACCTCCAACGAACAAAGAAAAGAAACAACCTCCATCCAATCCATTCACCTCTCCCTCCCCCTCTGACCACCGCTCTCCCTCCCTTCCATTCCCACCCCCATAATATAAATATAAACCCAAGACACATATCCCTTACCCCCTCTCCACACCGCCACTCCCCACCCCTCTCTGCCGACACCCCCTTCTGCATTGCAGACGTCCATGGCTCGCCACTCCTGTTGCTACAAGCAGAAGCTCCGCAAGGGCCTCTGGTCTCCCGAGGAGGACGAGAAGCTCCTCAACCACATCACCCAGTTCGGCCACGGCTGCTGGAGCTCCGTCCCCAAGCTCGCAGGTACCCAACACAGTTCATTCACATGTTTACGATTTCCCACCGACCCAATAGGCATGGGATGAACTCGATCTCGTGTGTCTCCTCAGGCTTGCAGAGGTGCGGCAAGAGCTGCAGGCTCAGATGGATCAACTACCTGAGGCCTGACCTCAAGAGGGGCGCATTCTCAGACGAAGAGGAGGGTCTCATCGTCGAGCTCCATGCCGTTCTTGGCAATAGGTAGGGACGGTGACGAGATATCCGCAATCCATCGTCAATTTCGGCATTGAAAAGAAGGGATTTTTATGGGTTATGCAATTTGATTTGAATGGTTTCAGGTGGTCTCAGATCGCCGCGCAATTGCCCGGGAGGACAGACAACGAGATCAAGAACTTCTGGAACTCGAGCCTCAAGAAGAAGTTGAAGCAGAAGGGCATTGATCCCAACACCCACAAACCATTGCCCGAGTTGGTAGAAGAGAAGAAGTTGCCAACTGCAGAAGACAAGGGGCAACTATTCCCGGACGCCACCCACTACTTCCCATCCTCGGAGACACCCTTCTGCAACCCCTTCTCCTTGAATGCCCGCAAGGTCTTCGACACGAGCCCCGACCTTCTCCACATGGACACCATGGCCTCCAACCTCCCCCCTCTCCCCGGCTCCATCTTCAAGACCTTCGTCGGCGACGGCGTGTCCTATTGGGACGCGGGCAGCTCCAGTATCTCCAGCGGAAACAGCTCCAGTAGCGCCGACCTCCAGAGCAACGCCTCCTTCTTCGACAGCAATACCGGCAGCAGCAACCTCCTCTTCGACGAGTTCAAGTGGTCTGAATTGCTCCATTCCAACGCCATTCCAATGCCCCATAACGACTCTCTCTTCACGAGTGAGATCAAAGCAGAGAGCCACTTCGATATGAACGACGGGTACGTCAGGGGATGGGAATCCTACTGCGACGACGACCTCACGAGGATTTCCGCCACTTTCCGGGAGCTGTAAATGGAAGCAGTCGAAAATTTATCAATTACAGAGGTGGGTCTCTTTCTTTTCTTTTCTCTGTTTTTTTGGTGGTGGATGTAGATTTTGTTGGTGTAAATATGAAACTGGAGTGAGGGGTATAGAAAGGATCAAAGAGTTTGAGGTTTGTTCTGCAATTTGTTCATGTTTCGGAGGAAGAAGAAGAATAAGATCTTTGTTGCAGATTTCTGCTGCTGCTGTATAGCTTTAACTCTTCAATCAAAAATATATAAAATTGCTCCGCTCTTTCGACGATGCCTATGGTGTGGTGATATTTGCGTTGATTTGATAACGAGGTGTGGGGAAAGTGAAGGACAATAATGGCCGCGCACTGTTGCTCTTTCCTCATCCAATAGTGACGGACTTTGGCGTTTCTGGGAGAAGTGGAGTTGGTTTGACTTTGTTTTCTCCTCCCTCTTACTATTGGCATGTAATTTCATCGCAATTAAAACCTGCCAAAAATTCAATCAAACTATTCATCCACGCAGTAAATGAAATTGGGTACTACCTGATTCCGATCTTGTCCTGATAAACGGAAGCCTAGGCCGGGGACAAGACCAAGGCGAACACGTGTCCTCCATTCAGGTCCACGTCTCTTTCGATCAAAAAATCATGACCATATCAGTTTCAGCAGTAGAGAACCTGTTTGATTCCGAATGGATTCTTAATCGTATTTCAATGCGATCTTCAGAAACGGCTCTCCTACAAATGGAAGCTTGGAAAAGACCCTCGGGGTTGACAATCCGTAGATGGGAAAAAATGTTTGCAATCTATTGAAGCTAGATATCTCGGAGAGATAGCTGTCAGGAATAATGCTGGATAATCGCTGTCTTATTAATTTGATGCGGTGTTAGTAGAGCACTGTTTGTGATAAGCACTTTGCCAATAGTAGGCGATTGATTTAATACACCTACTATTGTCGGCTTTAGTGTTAGAATGACATTTTTATCACCCTGATGTATACTTGATAAGAAAAGGTGTACGTTGAGTAGGATTCGTTTCACATACGTGACAAGCATGCAGAAAGAGACTCCGATTTCCCGGTCGGTGATATCAAGACACGTGAAAATAGCGAGAAAAAACAACCATCACGAGGAGAAAAAAATCGTAGAAATTTATTTATTATTTCCAGTCCTCGAATTTAGCCGGCATCGATACTAATTTTTTACTTAGTTTTGCATTAGGGACGGATCAGGAAGGCTTTTAATAAAAGAGGCAAGACAACATCAGTATCACTCTTTAATGATAATCAGAAAACGAGATAAGTCAACTTTTATAATACAATCGGTAGGTGTTTTTAATTAAGTAAATTGATTTCTGTGCTCCCTAGACGATTATTAAGTACGAAAATGATAGTGTATGAATATAAGTTTAAACGAATTAGTATTTTTCCAAAAAGAGCCCTCATTACCACCTAAATATTCGACAGCCTCTTGTAGACGGCTTCAAGGTCAACTCTTTCGAAAATATGAATAATAATTATCTATAATTGAAGCATCCAACATAAATAAATAGTAGCTTAAGTTTATATTTTAAAAAGGTGGGATAATAAAAGAAATCCTTGACCACGTCTATCATATATTACATGTTGCAGTTTATCATCTGCCAACGACGAAATTATTTCGAAAGTTTCATTTGGATCAGTTGCGAAATAATTATGTTGCTGTTTAACGTTATGAGAACCGAAAATTCAAATACCAATAATTGATCTTGCTATCCTGTCTCTACAGTTGCATTGATCCATTTGCATTCATTCTCTTCTAAGACCACAAATCGTATTTTACCATATAATTCAATCCAAATTTTTAAATTCGATTTTTTACATTATAATTCATTTTAAAATTTAAAATTCAAATCGGATAACAAACCAAGTATGCATCGATTTTGATCTTTCGTGATTGGACCAATGGAACCAAACAATTTAATCGATGGTAACCTTAAGCCATTCTTAAAAGTTGAAGAAAATAAATCCATTGTATTATTGGTTAGGTTCATATGATCTAACTAGATCAAATTGAGTTTGACCAATATTAAATCACATACAAATAAAAATGGATGATACTACGTCATATATTTAATAGTTTTGGTACATTTCATATATATATTTAATATAAGCAAATTCTGAATTTAAGAATGTTTAAAAATGCTCATTAAAATAATAATCGATCGAGGAAAATGATGGCTAACTTGTTGCTTCTCGTCATTTGACGATAATAACTTCTTCCGAATGAATCGCCTATTGTTGTTGAAGAGGATACGAACATTCATAATGTAGGAAGGAAGAGCCGATGCGAGTGAGGAAGGAGGGGAGAGAGAACCGTAACATGAAAGAGAAGAGTGAAAGGAGTATCATAAATAATTGGGATCGAATTTAAACATGAATAATCTTTTAGAATTCGTTACTTAATAGTTTAGAAATAATTTTTCTAGCTATAAAAAGGATACTTGAACTAACGATTTTGTTCAACTAGTTCAACTGGCGCAAGCAGTTCAATCGGATTTTCATTACTTTTGGCTGAAATTTTATCCCTTGAAGTAAAAACATTTTGGTTTAACAATTTTTACCTTACTTTTTTAGTGCAATCGGTTGAACCGATGGATTCGATTCGGTAATTAATCACATGTTCACTTCCGTGTTCCGTCCCTTTTTCTCACACCATGTAAACCATGTATATCGATTGTTAATATTCACGTCAAATAGAAAACATAGATATTGGTTAAATAATTGCGATTAAGCACGTAACTATCATAATTACGCGTGCAAGCGGTGCGTGCATGGGGACAAAGGGCTTGGAAACTTCGCATGGCATCCATGAGAGGACGCTACAGGAGAAAAAGGACAAGGACGTCGCCAGATGGACTACATGGGATCAAAAAAGAGGCATAGTACCATCCAAATACAATATCAAAGAACTAACAACTGAGGGCCATATGATATGATATGCATGATGATCTACGTTGGATGGCAGGTTACGTGTAGCAGTTGTGAGCCCAAGCAAAAGAGAACAAGCGTGCCATCCTTCCACCGGGAATATATTCGCTGGCACAAAGGGAAGGGACTCCCCCATCCAAATTTATATATATAAATAATGCATCAGACTAATTGTGGTTATAACTTATGATTGCCAGTATGTTATCCCTGCTGCTCCTCCCCTTCTCTCTAATCTATTCCGATTCCGTTATGTCATTTTTAATGCATGTGAGCTGTATGTCATTGGACTCTTATGTCTCGTCCAAACCACGACGTCAGGGACAGCAACCATTTATTTAATGCACGTCCTATATTTCATGCTTAATGGTATTGATGCATGATATCGTATGCACACATGACCAAGTTGACTGAAGAACTAATCACCGTCCTGAGGAATTTGAAGTACAACAAGTTTTCTTGTCAGTCACGTACATGCTAACTAATCGCAAATTAGGAGATAGAAGTGCCGAGAAAATCGTCTGTTGTGGTTGCCCTACTACATGAAGCGCCATTGCGCCGCTTGCCGATCATCCAATGCCGAATGTGAGGTAAGGCTGCGGACATGTCTATACTAATAACTGTCGAAAAATTGAGAGCAATTGCTCTCGATGGTACGCTTGTACTCAAAGATTCCAGCAAAATTGACAGGCAAGATAATGCACCTAAGCTAACCCTCTCCGTCAATTCACTCTATGGCTTCAAATTGATGCATATGATTGAACCTCAAAGGAGAAGAGAGTTGATGCTTATCACTCCATCCCTTTTCAGCAATCGATTCTAACGGGAGCCGAATCTAATCATGTGCAACAAATACTTGATTCTACAGTAGTTCACAGACTAGATGATGACAAATTTTCACTGAGGCTGAGTTACCTCTAATTTGCTAGCTCGTTTAGCACTCGATTAGAGTTGTGGATAACCGACTGCTTCAATGAGGAGAAAATTCTCTAAAGTTATAAATGGGCTGAGTCCATATCCTTTAGAACACCCACCTCCTATGCACTATTAAAGCCAATCTAGATACGAAAGAATTAAGTGCTTCGTATTTATTGTACATAAAATGCACTCTGTTGTTAACATGATCATCAAAGCATACAATAAATAGTAATATTCCGGATCCATACGAATCAATATAAATGCAGTACCGAGTAAAAAGTTAACACGCATGCATTTTCGATTCATAATCCGATTACAAAATGCACGCATAAACCAATAAAATCATTTATACATCATTTTAGGACTAGATCCATGAAAGACAAAGCAATCAATAAATTGCAACAAACAAAACAGTGAAAAGATTAGATAAGAGATCACCGAAATGCCCATTAAGGACTGTCCTTAGAGAGTATCATCCTGACAATACCTATGCGAAGGGTACTAGTTATTCGCTCCAAAGATACGATCATCTTCCGCGGATACCGACGAGATCGTCCTCGAAAGTACCTCAGAGAATTACAACTGAGAGAAGAAGATTTGCAATTCGCAATTGCGGTCGAACAAAGAGCATGAGAAGGTGAGAGTTTTCTTGTGAGTGTGGAAAATAACGTACAGAGGGATGGTATAAGAAGACATTGGGCGTGGATTTTCTTCTCTCGGAAACACCCCTCAAAGGGCACCTCTTTAAATTCTGAAATAGCGACTAGATAAGAGCTGTTGGAGTCAAGTCAAATTTCCTCAATGCGGTCCAACTACAATTAATCAGTAGAATTAATTTATTCGACCCACTAATGAAACTCGTAGTAAAAGTATCAAAATCCGAATTGACTCTCTGGAGCCTAAAGATACGGAAGCAAAATGTAGTGCGCACGCGTGTTTGGTCCTCCATTCCTCTTCTATACTATTTCTACAAGAGATTTGGGGTGTGAACTCATATATAAACCCACTAAAAGTTTAGGAACACTAGATGTGGTACTAATCTTTCATCCGAAACTCACCTTATTTCAAATTTGAGAATTCCCAACTTTCCCTCCAATGTCATTTGATTTTTCAATTAAAATTAAAATGTTTCACAATGTAATTGCAGATGTTTACTAATTTAAACTAGTTACATTAGTTTAAATATGATAATCCCCCACAAATTCATCAATTTGAAAAGAGCTTGATAACTCGGATTTTGCGAGGGTCTAAAGTAGTCTACACAAGGAAAGATCACAATGTCGCAGAAGCGATCGTTGTTTATCACGAAAATCGATGGTCTTAAGTTCAACACAAGGCGGGGACTCAGTCGTTGAATCGACGACACGAAATTCGGATTAAAACAATAATTAACCCACAACAGATAAATCAAGCAATGAAAGTAAACGTGCGGAGTTAAAGTTTATTATAACTCTACAACAAGATGTGTATAGGAGCAAGTATGTGTAGAGGTCGAACACAGGGAGCAGACAGGAAGAACGGGGCAAAATGCACAAAGTGTGAATGCGAAGAAGTTGTCTATAAATGCTATTTTTTGTGGGTTTTTAATTTTATAATTTTTTATTTAATTTTTTTTGTATTTTGATTTTTAATTTACTGATTTTATATTTTATTTTTGTATTTTATATTTTTATATTTTCTTTTTTAATAATAGAATATATATACAATAGAAGAGAGAGAGGAATAGAGTATTTATAAAAATAGGTAAAAATAAGGAAAATTCAGGAAATAAAATTTTTTTGGTATTTTTATATTTTTCTAATGTTTTTGTGATTTTTCTAGATTTTTTGGTATTTTTAAAGTCAAAAATACAAGAAAACAGTGAATTAAACTACTGGCCGAAATTAAAGTGAGGATAAAAATTATCAAACAGTATCCAAAATTCCTTAAATTAATTTTAAAATAAAGGCAATAAGCTAAGGAAACTAAGGAATTGAGTTTGCATTTTTAGGATTTTTCTAGAATTTTTTAGATTTTTATGAAATTTTTAAGAGTTTTCTAATTTTTAAGGTTTTTGTTTTGAATTTTTCATGATTTTCGGATTGACAATAAAACACACTGAGATAAGCAAAATTTATTTTTGTGGGAATTTTCTGAGGTGTTTTTATAATTTTTATGTATTTTCTAATACAAACAGATCTGAAAATGTGTGTTTTTGAATTTTTATAAATAATAAAATGCAATTAAAATATAAAATAAAAATATGCCGTTAAACTAAAATGCAACAAAGACCTATGATGATTTTTGGGGTTTTTTTTTGAGTTTTATAGAGGCACGGAATAAATATTTGAAACGTAAACAAAATGCATACATGCACGACTATTTTGGTAATATGCAAAAAGCTCAGGGGCCTGGTCTCAAAATTTCCAGAAAAGATATAACGTAATATAAAAATCTCTGGACCAAATGTAAATAGCTAAAGCCGCAGATCCTTCACTATAAAATAGCCAGATCCCACGTGCCAGAGCGCGCGCCCCTTTGGGGGACCAAAACGCAATAATCGAGAAAGACAGGGGCTAAAAAGCAAAATGTACATACTTTTATAACCGTTGATAAATATTTTGGTACTAAATTATTTTATTTCTTTTCTTTATTTATTTTATTAGTTTTTTTTTTCTTTATCTTAATTCTCTACTTTTTTTTTACTCTCTTAATTTTTCTTTATTTATGTCTGAGTGTGTTGTTATGCAATTTATATAAAAATTTAAAGAGTAGATGAAAGTTTTGGCGTTAAATAGAAATTATAAAAATGCTCTCGGTTAAAAGGCAAAAAACCCAGAGCAACGGCGGCCGCGGACGGTGGATATGTCGTTACTAATACACGTGGTGCGCCCTTAGGCGCCGATGACGTTTCGCGCCAATGGCTGAGATTAGATCTCAGCGGGAAGATCTACGGTATGGGAGAAGCGTGATCGGACGGCGGCTGGCAGATCTGGCACCCCTCTTGGATCAGACGGCTGGGACCTCCCCTGAAAGAACATGGAGGAATCCAACCAGGTCCGGACTTCAATCGCACGTTTCTCCTCACTCCGGCCGGAGAAGAGACTCCCACGAAGCGTAAAAGCCTCCTAGAGGCTGTACGCACTCGCGACGGGCATGAATGAGCTCTAGCAGGTCTCCGGAGAGCCCTCGAGGTCGAAGGTAGGCGAGGTGCTCCAGGTGTCATGATATCCTCCAAAAACTGACCCCGAGTGGGGTCTTGAGCCTCCAGGTCCTGCAAGTCAAACGCAACACAAAAATGGGGGTCATGGGGTCTCAGGCGAATGGTAATGGGTAAAGGGAGCGTCTGCTTGAGGGTTCGCCAGAGAGGGGCTCCAGCGAGCTTAGATGAGCGAAAGTGAAGCAAAAATGCAGGGTAAATCGACAAGAAAATACTAGAAACCAAAGTAGAAACTACTATTAACAGAAAAATGGAGCAAAAACACCTCGAGTTGACCGGTAAACCAATGAGATAAAACCTCAACGCCAGAGGTCGACGAAGGTGGTGGAGCCGCTCCTCAGCCACGCGCGACCCTCCTAGGTGGCTGGAGGAGATCCTGTCACCATCCTCCAGTCCAGAGCACACGAGAAGAAGGGCGTTGCTAGGTCAAAAAGGGTTCAAAGGGAGGAAGGAGGCGACAAGGGGGTTTTTGAAACAATGGCCGAGTGGGTGCAAAGATCGAGGGATATCTCTCGAATCCATGATCCAATCCCCGAGGAAGCCCTTGGGCGTATATGGGAAAACATCGGGGAGAAAAAGTGTAGAAGACTGATGAATGCCCATTCATCACTCTTTATTCTTATATTTTAGCTACAAAAACCTTTGCAAATACATGTAGATAGGTGTAAATACAAATAATTAGCTAAAAGCATGCATTGTGTAAAAACTAATAATTAGCATGTTTTTGTGCTAAAATAAAAGAATAAAGAGTAAAAATAAAAAGAGGGAAATATTTAGAATAAATATTGAGCGACCTAATCCCAAGGGAGGGCTCAGCATGGGACTGACCGCATAAAAGCCAAAGTAGAGGAGATAGGGGCTGATGTGTGTAAATATATTTGTAAATATAATAAAAATATTTTCCTCTAAAACGAGACTAAATGGGCTTGTAAATACTTGTATATATTTATAAGTATAAAAATCAAAATAAAAATAGAAAACTAAAAAGAAAACAAAAACCTTCACCTTGTGCATATTCATCATGTATATAGCCACTCCTATATTTATTTTACCCTATAAATACATAAAATTAATTTCCAAAAATTTTGTAAATATTCCATCTTTTATTTTGTAAATAAATAAAATAAAAATAACAAAACTAAAAACAAAATAAAAAGAACAAAATTAAAAACCAAAAATATATTATAAATATACCTTGTACATATCTCTTTATTTCACCTATGTATATAAATAATAAAAATAAAATAAAAATATCTTTTTGTTCCTAATTTTATGATATAAATAAATGAAATATAAAATAGGGATAAAAATGTATAAAAATAACTAATTAAAAATCAAAAATCAAAACCCTATATTGTACATATACTATATATAGCATAAAGTGTAAATACCATATTTTTTATTTTGAAAAAAATTAATTAAAAATCACAAAAAATAGAAAAAAATAAATAAATATTTTTCATGTTTTAAGTTTTTATTAATTCGATCATTTACTATTTTAAAATAAATAAACAAATAAATTGAACTTGGTGGATTCTGATTGGTCCACGGGGTTTGTTGACTCCGGTCAACTTCCTCCGCGGACACTCTGCCCTTGCGGATCTGGTTAATGACCCGACTTCTCGATTTATTTCCCACTCGATCCGTCAACTGATTAACCTAACCCCGGCTCCGATTGACCCTTGATCATCCCCTGATTCTCGCCCGGGGTGGGTCTTAGGGATCTGAGTCGCGAGTGACTCGCCCGACCTTCTTCTTCTCGGACCCTTGATCATATTAAACCTCAGCTCCGGCGACCTTGTTCTGTATCTTTGGATCTCCCCCTCATCTCCTGTGACCTCCTCTGGTGAGCCTAAGTGACAGACGTGCCTGCCGGAGTAGCAGCGAACCCGGGAAGCCGGGAGCCACTGATCCGGTGGTTTTCTCCGCCGTGCGCCGCCGCTAGCGTGCTCAGCCTCGAGGAGACGACGCCCCCTTCCCAGGCAATGACCCAGGAGCTCCCCGAGCTCCAGCCCAGTCGACAGCCTCCACCAAGTAACCTTCTTATCCCGTAGATTAGCCTAGATTAAGATTTTTCAGTTGCTGGTAGTGTAGCTCCGCCGCCTCCGCCCTTCGTCTCCGGTCACCCATTCACCCATCCGACACCGCCACCACGTCCACCAGACTCCTCTCCACCTTCTCCGACCTTCCATTCCCCCTGGCTCGCCCCAGAGCAGGGACATCGGGTCTTCCCTTCTGCCGCTCGCCGGAGGACCATCATTTCGATGCATCTTCCATCCATTTCCCGCTTTGACGGGTCGAGGCAGTTTGCCCTCGACCAAGTGTTTTGCTTGTGCAGGTCAGATCGTCTTAAGGACCTCATCTGGAGGTCCAAGGTTCGAGCACAGCAGCTCCAGGTCATCCGCTTCGCCGGAGCTCTCCAGAGTTCCCCGCCATCATCGGAGCATTTCATCAGACGCGGAAGGCTCCCACGCTTCTTCTCAGCCTTGCAGCAGCCGATGAGGAGCCCACACACTCGAGTTTCGAGCCGGCGAAGCTCGCCGGCCGACAGTTCTTCCAGGCTCCCCTCGCGCCGTTAGTTCGTCCTCCCGCTCCAGTTCGCATCCAGGCCGTTCATCCAGGAGCTTCTCCTCCGTCGGGTCTGTAGGAGGATTGATCTTGACCGCACGATCGAAGGAAGAGGCACCAGCAAGTCTCCACCGTCAGATCCCCACGTGTCTTCTTCTCCTTCGTCGATCCACCGAGGGTTCAGCCACGACCTACGAGGACCGTTAGATTTCCACGTGGAGGACTCTCACCCGTTCGATCAGGCCAGCGTCTCAAGGTTAAAGGCGCCCTTACTCTCACCCGTTGGATCAGCCGCGTGGCGCTACATCAGCCGTCGACATTAATAAAAGGGGTAAATTTATCTTAGGCCCCTCTGTTTATGGTTTTTAATAGTTAGTCCTGTAAATATTTTAGCACGTTCATTTTATTCCGAACATTTTGCACTTAGTACCTCGTACTTTCTTTATTTGCATTTATACCCCTGTCTACGTAGACCATGTGCATCGTCACGTGAACTTTGTTGGGTAATTTGCATTGACGCCCTTGTAGTTTTGGATGTTACTTATCGAATGAACATTTTTAGAAAATTGCATTTATACCCCTGTGCGTGAGTTATTTGTGCATGTGCGCTTATTTTTGGGTATTTTACAACAAGCCCCCTAGACTTTTAATACTTGTTATTATTTAGTCCAGGGACCTTGTTTTTATTGCAATTAGGTCCCTGAGTGCCCCAGACACGTGCGTCGCACGTGATTTCTTGGGATTTTTGCACCGAACCCCCCAGAACTTTCATTATTTGCGTTTAGGTCCCTGTGCACTGTGTCTTGGTTTTGATTTTTAATAAGATATCAAACTTACTCCAAATTCGATGAAAATTGGACACATGGCTCCTGCCATAGTGTAAAATTTTCTAGAATTTTTGGAGACATTTTTGCTTTTATTTACTATTTTTAAAAAATTCAAAAAATACGCATTTTCTTTATTGTCTGACTTGAAAAATCACAAAAAAATTAAAACTCATCTAAAAATTCTAAAAAAATTAGCTACTTGTCTTTTGCCGTGTTTGATTTTCTGACCAATTTCGGTCATTTTTCATTATATAAAACTCATAAAAATTGAAAAACACCTAAAAACTCATAAAAATTATAATAAATAATCTAAAAATCCAAAAACAATAATTCAAGTGCCCAAATTTTTCTTAAACTTTCTAGTTTATAGGAAAATTGCCTCCAGGAACTAAATAGGCCTTTTGCATTTTAAATTAGCCTTTTACTCCTGACTAGACAATACCTTCAGTTTCTGACCTTTTTTTTAGAAAATTAAATAAAAATAAAAAAATCCCAAAAATTCACTAAAAACAGTGAAAAACATAAAATACACAAAAACATTTTTATTGGAATTTTTGCTTGATTTTTGATGCATTAAATAAATTGTTGACTTGGCTTGTTTTCTTTCTTTCTTTATTTCCTTAATTAACCAAAAATCCAAAAAATATAAAAAGACTAAAAACCCACCAAAAACACTTGTATTTTATTTTCTTCTCTCTTCTTGACTACTTCGTAGCCCGCAAGGCCATCACGTGCTCCTTGTGTTCGACTCTGGTCGCTATACCAGGTTAATAAAATAGCAAGACCGCTATTTGTGCTTGATTGATTTTTATCCGATTTTGGTGGTCTCTTTTTCTGGATTGACCGAGTCTGATTGCTTGGGTCGCAACGACCTTTGACGATCTCTTACCCGAGTGTTCAGTTTTGTGTCATCAGAATGGCGCCGTTGCCGGGGAGCACGGCTTAGTAGTCGGTTTTCGAGTTTTTCTGCGGTTTTCTTTTCGCAGCTTTTTGTATAGATTTCTGTAGATATATTTTTCTGACATTTTTTTACAATAATCTGGTCTGACACTTGTCTTCTTTCTTGCGAGGGCTCGAGGACCGTGGAGGCGACTTTCGAGGAGTCGGCGCAACCGCGGGATTCGGAGGCGTCTCCCTTCTGCACAGAGCCGCAGGAGAGAGCGAGAGAGGAGCTGAGTGAGAGAGGAGTAGATTAGTTTTATTTCCCGCATATTTGAACTGTTGTAATAATACAGGTACTCAAAGACTTGGACTTTCGGTTCTGTTTCGCCGAGCACCGGTGTGCTCGGGGGACCCTTTTGACTAGCTTAGATTTTTCGTGGCTTTTTCGCGGCTTTTAGATTTTTCGCTGCCTTTTACGGTTTTACGCGGTTTTTCTCGAGCCCCTAGACTTAGGATTTTCTACTTGACTGTGCCGTAATTAGTAGGATCCCCACACTTAATTGCTTGCCTGTTCCTATAGATCGTAATTGAACCTACTAATAATTCATTAATAAAATAGCTAAGTCGCTTTCCTGAGAGCCTACGCGCCGCGAGCCTGCCTCGTCAAGCGCTACTCCTGAACTTGACCTGTCGAGAAGAGGAGGGGTGGGTCTAGACCGGACTCTTTGGATCGAGGGCGATGACCAGCTAGACGGTTCTGTCGAGTAGAAATTGCCTAATTAGGACTCGGTTTTCACCGCTGCACCATACAGGTAGTTTCTTTTCAGTTTTTACATTTCTGCGCGGATCATCTTGCATGTAGACTGCTGGAGTCAGGTACGCATTTCTATCTCTGCATGCATCATTGATTTATCGCGCATCGGCTTTTTCGTCTTCTCCCCCCTGTTTTTGACTTAATAAACAGGAGAACCGAAAAATTCATTAGGCATTTTTGCTTGCATTAAAAATATCTAAAAACAAAAAACAATAAAATCGGGACTGCTAATTATACTTAACTTAAAAGACACTTCACTGAAAATCCGTCTTGGGGAGAGTAACCCCCTCCTTGTTTGGTTTGGATGAGCGAGAGAGTGACCCGCACATTAGGATAGAGCCTCCGATCTTTATTGACAGATTACCGGCTTTCAGTACGGGACAGTCGGTTGAGAAATATCTGGATACCTATTTACCTCACGTAATCGCTCTGATAGACTAAATGATCACCTAAAATAAAATCGACAAGATAATTGACCGATCCCTTTCGATCTTCAGCTTTGTGTGCGTAGGTGAATTGGGGGTTTGCTTGTTCATCTTGTGTGATTGCCAGATCCCTTCGATCTTTTCCCATCTTCCTCCATCTATTTCCCACCCTCCCTCCCTTCAGTCTCCCTCTTCTTCTCCTTTACCCCTGGATGATGGATCCCCCTCACTTCGAGCCGACTCTTACGACTTCTTCTCCATCTTCTGACCATCACTCCAGTTCACCTTCTAGGGAGGTCGGATCTACGACCAACCTCCCGCTCCCTCCCTCCCTTTTATCTCACTACTCTGGGCATGCTGTGCGAGACATCCGGGGATACCAGATAGAGCAGATGCGAGACCCGGACGATGGTGTTGCTGAGTTGAGAGCGCACTCCGTGGGTGATCAGAGAGAGCAGTGGAGATCAGCAGACATATCCTATTCCAGAAGGATGGAGGAGCAGATAGCACAGGGAGTTGAGTCAGCTTCTACACTTGGCCCATTCGTCTTGGATTTGGATTACATTCAGTGACTGCCGACATTTTCAGGAGAGGCGCACGAGGAGACTTATCTTCATCTGTACGCATTCGAGGAGTTTTGTAGAGTACAGAGATATTCGGATATCACTGCAGAGGAGCTGATGAGCAGGACCTTCCCATTCACACTTCACGACAGAGCCATGAGATGGCATCGCCGATTGGGGAGGACATTCGAGACGTGGGGAGAGCTACGCCGAGAGTTTCTAGAGAGATACTTCCCTCCACATAGAGCAGATTTCATGCGATCTTTGATCACCAACTTCTCAGTAAACCCCCAGGAGCCATTACACGAGGCATGGCCGAGGTTTCTTGATCTCTTGAGGAGATTTCCAGACATGGACTTCCACTGACAGACTTGATTGAGATCTCCACGCGGGGAATGACCGCGGAGCAGATAGCAATGGTGACTACCACATATGGTGGTTCACACCGCAGTTCCAACCTTTACTTACTGGACACCATCTCGAGTTTACTTTCACAGAGATCTTCTTCACGAGATGCCGTAGTCGGGACAACACATGTGGACGATGCTGTACCAGTGTGGTGTGTTACTTTACATGATGAGTCAGCTTCTACACACCAGCCCGAGGACTTGGAGCAGACAGCACCACAGACAGAGGAGATGACTGCGATAGCAGAGGTTCGGACCCAGAGTCTTCTCGAGTTCCCGTTGTTTTTACAGCTGGAGTTTGAGGCAGCCCAAGTTTCCAGTCGACGAGTCTTGGATATCAGATCTTCTGATATTCCAGGAACCGGAGGAGCCCCCGCTACTACAGCCATTGTCTTAGACACTTCAGATTCCAGTCCCGGAGGACTTAGCTTCCTTTTCTGTAGAGATACTTCTTGGATACGGACAGCTACCAGGACTCAGCTCCGCAGCCACAGCTCGATGAGGGACATCACTTTGAGAGTACAGACACAGAGAGTCCCGTCTTCGAGCCTTTTGTCCTCCACTCTAACGAGACAGATACATTTGCTGAGGACCAGTTGACAGCCAGCATAGTCGCAGAGCGAGGATTGGCCACAGACACTTTCCCGACTTCCGCACTGTTGACTAGTACCTTCTCCTGCTTCCAGATTGCCGAGAGTTACACTTCCGATGATGATGCAGCCTGGTGCACCGAGTGGATACTTGATAGCAGTGCAGATGCCCATCTAGATCTTGATCCTCTTCTTCTCATTTTTTATCATGCATCTCTCCCCGAGGATTATCTGCGGAGGATGCCACACTCGATGAGTGCTCGGTTTCACCTACTGAGTGTGTTCCCGATCTGGCGGAGCACAAAACCGAGTCTTTAGATCCTTCTGATTCTGACTCTTCTCACCTCGACGACCCTCGCGAGGATGAGCCCATTCTGAGATATTCAATGATTTATCTGATCTGCTTCTATTTCATACATCGGATATTAGTCTTCTTAAAGAATCTCCTGATCTTGACTGCACATATCTATTTGAGACACTGATTGACGTGGAGGATTCTATTACTGATCCATCCTTCTCCACGTTTGATTTCTTCGGCTCTATACTCTCACTCCAGTCTGACCCAGAGCTGCTGATTTCTTTTGTGCTACCGGACCCCAATCACTTCTTTCTATATCATTGGCCAGTAGCAGACACCCGCTTGATTGCATACCTGGGTGTCTTTGTTTACACCGTTGAGTTCGTCGCAGTTTCCATACCGAGATTGCGACGACAGTACGGCATTCGACTTACCGATGCCGTCCTGAACCTTGATACGACTTTATCCTAGGGCGTAAAATCTAGCGCTTGTTGAGAGGCACCTCAACATTGTACTCTTTTGTATATACGTGTTTTGTCTTAGTTTGATCTTTCTGTCTTCCGTTCTTGTTTTCACCCCAGGTCTCGCCTAGGATTATCTTTGCTATACTTAGGATATTCCTCATCCTAAGTATGGGGGGGTGGAAACACCGGGTTGTTCATTCGTTCTGTGTTCATTACTTCTATTGTGTTGCCTATACTTAAGGTTCTTCACCTTAAGTATAGGGGGAGTGATGCCCCCTCCACCTTGCATATATGTGTCGATTTCTTCGTGTCTTGCTACCCCTGTTTTGCAGCCTATACTTAGGGATAGTTTACCCTAATTATAGGGGGGGTAGACCCTGTATATTCTTCACTCGGATTTCCCTTTGTGTACAACCTGCTATACTTAGGATTCGTTGATCCTAAGTATAGGGGGAAACCACCGAGTTCTCCTCATTCTATTCATTCACTCATCTCTGAATCTAGCCATTCCTTTTCATTTCCCTTTACTAAGCACGAGTTATGTCTTCTTCATCGCTCTTGATCACTCTGAGGACATCGTTCGAGCTAAGTATAGGGGAGTATGTATATATTTCATATATACTTTAGCCATAACTCGTACTTTGTGTGAATGTGTTAATAAATAAAATGGCTAAAAACCCTAAAAATCACAAAATTAAATTTTTTTTCCTGTAAATAATCATTCTTTTATTGCACATACATAGCTAGTGTACAAAATTATTTTTGTAAAATATGTTCAAAAATCTTTTGTGTAAAACTTGTGTAAATAGTTTTCTTATCAAAATTATGTATATAGTACAAAATTTTTCCAAAATGTTTTGAAATCAAAAGTTTGCAAAAATCTTGTGTAAATGTTTGTAAATACTTTTGCAAAACTTGCACTTCATGCATTCATCTATTCATGATTTCAAAACATTTTCAAAAATTTTGCACGATTGTAAATATGTGTAAATATCATCTTTGTATATATGTATATAATTTTCCTGGATGATAGTTGACATTTATCTAAGCCTGGAATTAAATTGGGAAATGGAGCTTGATTAAGATCTTAATCCATCTAATTCTAAGAGGAACCTTATAGGGGCTTAGGGTTAAGGCTTTTCAGGTCCATAAGGACTTAATTCTTTGAGTCCACTAGGCTATGAGCATATGTCATCTTGATGAGCCTAAGTAGAACACTTAACAACACAGGCATGACTCTTAAGACACTTTAGACATGGCTCTCCACGGATGAGGTGGTGAGGAGGCAGTTTCTTGGCTGGGGTAGCATATGAGGGTATTACTTCTAGCGGAACCTCTCTTCTTCTTCTAGTGAAGGAAGTGCGTCTCAACGTGGTGTCTAGTGGTGATGACGTCTAAAGATAGAAGCCGTGGGTTGCAATAAAGCTTCAAAAGAGGGATAGTCTACTGGCTCAAGAGGAAAATTTCTTGTATATATGCTGCACCATGTAGATATGTTGTACAGAGGCACATGAAAAAAATGCAAAAAAACTCCAAAAAAGTGGTGGGTCGGATTGAAAATTTAATAACCCCACCGGAGTGTATATAGTCAAATAAAGCAAAAGCTTATGGTATCCATGTTACATCTCATGAAGCTTGCAGCGAGAGACTTAGCTACACTGGCTGAGCTCCCAAAAGTCTATACCTCTTATTCCCCCTCTTCTTGAGCCGGTTGCACTTGAACTTAGAAGGGAATACCCCGCTTCTCGAGGAAAGAGTTACTAGACCGAGGCATTAGAGTTACCAGGTTGGGGGAGGTTGTTTCTTTGTTACTTCTGAGGTGGGGAGCTACATATCACTTACACAGCATGGAAAGATTCATGGTCATTAGAGTTTGTATATGTAGACTTGTTCTGATCTGGTTTATTGAGGAGTCTTGTCCATAGATTGGTGGAACTTAGAGACTGTTGAGTTTTAAGCTTAAGTCCAAATAAGGTTCCGACACATTAATAATCCAAAGATCTGATCGAGCTCCATAATTCAATTTAATGAAGGAAAGTTTAAAATTCACCTTGATCCATGTACATTCTCCTCTTTTTCTTTTTCTTTTTCTTTATTTCTTTTTCACTTCTTTTTCAAATAAGTGTTTGCTAAGGGACTAGCAAAGTTAAGTATAGGGGGGAGATGAATGTCCATTCATCACTCTTTATTCTTATATTTTAGCTACAAAAACCTTTGCAAATACATGTAGATAGGTGTAAATACAAATAATTAGCAAAAAGCATGCATTATGTAAAAACTAATAATTAGCATGTTTTTGTGCTAAAATAAAAGAATAAAGAGTAAAAAGAAAAAGAGGGAAATATTTAGAATAAATATTGAGCGACCTAATCCCATGGGAGGGCTCAGCATGGGCCTGACCGCATAAAAGCCAAAGTAGAGGGAGATAGGGGCTCATGTGTGTAAATATATTTGTAAATATAATAAAAATATTTTCCTCCAAAAAGAGACTAAATGGGCTTGTAAATACTTGTATATATTTATAAATATAAAAATCAAAATAAAAATAGAAAACTAAAAAGAAAACAAAAACCTTCACCTTGTGCATATTCATCATGTACATAGCCACTCCTATATTTATTTTACTCTATAAATACATAAAATTAATTTCCAAAAATTTTGTAAATATTCCATCTTTTATTTTGTAAATAAATAAAATAAAAATAACAAAAATAAAAACAAAATAAAAAGAACAAAAATTAAAAACCAAAAATATATTGTAATATACCTTGTACATATCTCTTTATTTCACCTATATATATAAATAATAAAAATAAAATAAAAATATCTTTTTAGTCCTAATTTTATGATATAAATAAATAAAATTTAAAATAGGGATAAAATGTATAAAAATAAATAATTAAAAATAAAAAATCAAAACCCTATATTGTACATATACCTATATATATAGCATAAAGTGTAAATACCTTATTTTTATTTTGAAAAAAATTAATTAAAAATCACAAAAAATAGAAAAAAAATAAAATAAATATTTTTCATGTTTTAAGTTTTATTAATTCGATCATTTACTATTTTAAAATAATAAACAAATAGATTGAACTTGGCGGATTCTGATTGGTCCACGAGGGTTTGTTGACCCCGGTTAACTTCCCCGCGGACCCTCTACCCTTGCGGATCTGGTTGATGACCCGACTTCTCGATTTATTTCCCACTCGATCCGTCAACCGATTAACCTAACCCCGGGCTCCGATTGACCCTTGATCATCCCTGATTCTCGCCCGGGGTGGGTCTTAGGGATCCGAGTCGCGAGTGACTCGCCCGACCTTCTTCTTCTCAGACCCTTGATCATATAAAACCTCAGCTACGGCGACCTTGTTATCCATCTTTGATCTCCCCCTCGTCGCCTGTGACCTCCTCTGGTGAGCCTGAGTGACAGCCGTGCCTGCCGGAGTAGCAGTGAGGCCCGGAAGCCGGGAGCCACTGATCCGGTGGTTTTCTCCGCCGTGCGCCGCCGCTAGCCCGCTCAGCCTCGGGGAGACGATGCCCCCTTGCAGGCAATGACCCAGGAGCTCCCCGAGCTCCAGCCTAGTCGACAGCCTCCACCAGGTAACCTTCTTAGCCCGTAGATTAGCCTAGATTAAGATTTTTCAGTTGCTGGTAGTGTAGCTCCGCGCCTCCGCCCTTCGTCTCCGGTCACCCATTCACCCATCCGACACCGCACCTCGTCCACCATCCTCTCCTTCTCTCACCTCATCCCTTCCCTGGCTCGCCCCGGAGCCCGGGACCTCGGGTCTCTTCCCCTTCCGTCCGTCACCGGAGACCATCATTTCGACGCATCTTCCATCCATTTCCCGCTTTGACGGGACGAGGCAGTTTGCCCTCGACCCCGTGTTTTGCTTGTGTAGGTTAGATCGTCTTAATGACCTCATCTGGAGGCCAAGTTCGAACACAGCAGCTCCAGGTCATCCGCTTCGCCGGAGCTCTCCAGAGCTCCACAGCCATCATCAGCCTTCATCAGTTTCGAGCCGCGAAGCTCGCCGACCGACAGTTCTTCCAGGCTCTCTCGCGCCGTTAGATCGTCCTTCCGCTCCAGTTCGCATCCAGGCCGTTCATCCAGGAGCTTTCCTCCGTCGGATCTGTGGAGGATTGATCTGGACCGTACGATCGAAGGAAGAGGCACCAGCAAGTCTCCACCGTCAGATCCCACGTGTCTCTTCTCCTTTGTCGATCCACCGAGGGTTCAGCCACGACCTACGAGGACCGTAGATTTCCACGTGGAGGACTCTCACCCGTCGATCAGGCTAGCGTCTCAAGGTTAAAGGCGCCCTTACTCTCACCCGTTGGATCAGCCACGTGGCGCTACATCAGCCGTCGACATTAATAAAAGGGGTAAATTTATCTTAGGCCCCTCTGTTTATGGTTTTTAATAGTTAGTCCTATAAATATTTTAGCACGTTCATTTTATTCCGAACATTTTGCACTTAGGACCTCGTACTTGCTTTATTTGCATTTATACCCCTGTCTACGTGGACCACGTGCATCGTCACGTGAACTTTGTTGGGTAATTTGCATTGAGGCCCTTGTAGTTCTGGATGTTACTTATTGAATGAATGAACATTTTTAGAAAATTGCATTTATACCCCCTGTGCGTGAGTTATTTGTGCATGTGCGCTTATTTTTGGGTATTTTACAACAAGCCCCTAGACTTTTAATACTTGTTATTATTTAGTCCAGGGACCTTGTTTTTATTGCAATTAGGTCCCTGAGTGCCCCAGACACACGTCGCACGTGATTTGTTGGGATTTTTGCACCGGACCCCCCAGAACTTTCATTATTTGCGTTTAGGTCCCTGTGCACTGTGTCTTGTTTTTTATTTTTAATAAGATATCAAACTTACTCCAAATTCGATGAAAATTGGAAACATGGCTCCTGCCATAGTGTAAAATTTTCTAGAATTTTTGGAGACATTTTTGCTTTTATTTACTATTATACGCATTTTCTTTACTATCTGACTTGAAAAATCACAAAAAAAATTAAAACTCATCTAAAAATTCTAAAAAAATTAGCTACTGTGTCTTTTTCCGTGTTTGATTTTCTGACCAATTTTGATCATTTTTCGTTGTATAAAACTCACAAAAATTGAAAAACACCTAAAAACTCATAAACATTATAATAAATAATCTAAAAATCCAAAAACAATAATTCTAGTGCCCAAATTTTTCTTAAACTTTCTAGTTTATAGGAAAATTGCCTCCAGGAGCTAAATAGGCCTTTTTGCATTTTAAATTGGCCTTTTACTCCTGACTGGACAGTACCTTCAGTTTCTGACCTTGTTTGATTTTTAGAAAATTAAATAAAAATCAGAAAAATCCCAAAATTTATTAAAAAAACATAAAATACACAAAAACATTTTTATTGGAATTTTTTCTTGATTTTTGATGCATTAAATAAATTACTGACTTAGCTTGTTTTGTTGCTTTCTTTATTTCCTTAATTAACCAAAAATCCAAAAAAATATAAAAAGACTAAAAACCCACCAAAAACACTTGTATTTTATTTTTTTCTCTCTTCTTGACTACTTCGTAGGCCGCAAGGCCATCGCGTGCTCCTTGTGTTCGACCCTGGTCGCTTTACCAGGTTAATAAAATAGCAAGACCGCTATTTGTGCTTGATTGATTTTTATCCGATTTTGTGGTCTCTTTTTCTGGATTGACCCAATCTGATTGCTTGGGTCGCAACGACCTTTGACGATCTCTTACCCGAGTGTTCAGTTTTATGTCATCAAAGACATCGTCATGGAAAAACGCAAGACATGGCCTCCAAAAATGGGAGAAAATCGAGAAAAAACCATATCTCTGATACAACCCAGGCGTTGGGCAGAGAGTTTGCCGCCCCCTGGTTGGTCCAAATGGACCAATAATGAAAAAGGCTGGGAAAAAACTCGTAAATTCAATTAAAAATAGATAACGATTTTATTAATTTTCTATTATTAAATAGAAAATGTTTATTATTTTATAAGTTATTTTATTATGATTTTTAATTACTTTTTTGAGATTAATAATTACAGGTTACCAATTATACCCTTTATAGGTATATATACCTATATATTTTATTGTTTTATTTTTATTTTGTAAATATAATTTATTTATTTTTGTTTATTATTTTATAAATTTATAAAGTATTTATACACTTAAATATTTTTTATTTTATTTTTCTGAAGAGTTTTGTACACTTAATAAAATAAAAGTGTTAATACCATAATGTTTGTATACAGGTATTATACCTATGTATATGGTATACAAGTATTTTATTTTATATTTCTTTTATGTCTTTATTCTGATTTTAATATACAAATATATTGTAAATAATATTTATAATATTATAAAAATATAAAATTATAAAAATAATGAATAAATAATAAAATGAATATTTTAATCTGTACAAGTATACAATAGGGGTCCAAAACTCAACTTTCAAACCGTAGCTCCGCAAAATACGACACCACCGCCATTAAATAGCTTATTTTAAATTATATACAATTAAAGTCTGTTTGGTGTGTTCTGAGTTTTTATTTGGGAGATACGGGTCTGGAAAGTTTTTGATTCTGGAATCTTATTCAGGTCATAACTTTTTATCTGTACATTATTTTTGAGTGAAATCAATTTTGTATTTTTCTATATGAAATTATGTACAACTTTTATGTACAAAATTTCTTTATTTTATGTATAAAAAGTAGAACCAAAAATAGGTCCCAAAATGAATAAAGAATGAATAAAATGAAATGTATTTCTATTGTATTTTGGCCCTTATCTCCCCCTACTTTATTCCTTGTCGACCTAGTCATCGAGATGCCTAGGTCTCGGGGTTTCAGGTCATAAAATATTTACAATATTTTATTCTTTTTCTTTTCTTTTCTTTATTCTATAATTTTGGCTTTAAAAACCGCATTTTATACAATATTTACACAATGATGCATGAATGCTAAAATGCCTAAATTAAGCCTATTTACATGCATTTACTAGGGTTTTTAAGGCCAAAATGATAGAATAAAGATGATGAAAAATAGCTTCATCATCCTCCTATACTTGCCTTTGCTAGTCCCTAGCAAACACTTATGCGAAAGTGCAGAAAAGAAAAATAAAGAAAAGAAAAGGAAGAAAATTGGATTAAGTTAGTTATCAGCCTTGCCTTCACAAAATCAAAGTTTGGAGCTTAAGTCGGACCTTTGGAATTTTAGTGCGGGAGGAACCTTAATGAGAACCGGATTTGAAATCCAACAGCCTCCGAGAATCCCAACACTCTGCTCAAGTCTCCTCAATAGCCAGGTCAGAAATATTTCAACTCATACGCAAACCCTTATGACTACGAATCTGACTCGTACAATTTAAGTGATGGTAGCTCTCCCCAACTGAAATGACAAAGAGACTGACTTCTCCAATATGACAACCCAATGATTCCCCAATCCAACAACTCATTCCTCTAAGAGTAGGGTATTCCCTTCTAAGTTCAAGTGGCAACCAGCTCAAGAGGAGGGGGTGAAGAGAAGAATGGACGGTAGCCAGTGTAGCTACCTATCCTAGGATGCAAGACCAGTGTAGTCAAGTCATCCAGCTGCAGGCTCACATGATTTGATTTTGAAGCTCAAGCTTGCTTATTTTCTATACAACATATGTACATTTCGTCAGGCATTTTTATTTTGGTACATGCCTGTCCACTTTTTTGGAGTTTTTGCTTTTTGCATTTTTTTGAAATACAATATACATCAGCATTTACGTAAAGACTTTTTCCTCTTGAGACAGTATACTATCCCTTCTTTTTGAAGCTTTATTGCAACCCGCGATCTCCTATCCTCGAAACTCATCATCACTGGACGGGTTGGGATGCACTTCCCTCCCTAGAGGAGGACAAGTGTTTCCACCTATGTGTGTCTCATACTGGCAAATCCAACCCCCTCACCACTCCAACAGAATTGAGCCATGTGAAAGGTGCAAGTGTCCCAAGTTAGGTCATTATCAACAAGAGTCGTGCGTGTGCTCCGAAATACTCTACTTAGGCAGTCAAGAATCCATTGAACAAGTCTCATGATCCCCAAAGAATTAAGTCAACTAGACCTGAAGTACCTCAATTCCAGTTCCTATAAGGTTCCTGTTAATTAGATAGATTTGAGGTCCAATCAAGCTCCAATCTTCGTATTTTACTTAGACTCGTTCAACTATTAAACTCAAACCGAAAAATGCTCATGCCATGCAAATGCAGAAAAATATTTTTGTGATGCAATTTTCAAAGATTTTGAATCATTTTTTTATTTTTCAAAAAGATTTTTCAAATGTTTTTGGATTTTAATTTTGCAAATGTTTTTAGGATTTTTGAAAACAAAAGATTTTGACTAAAAATTAGGTACAAATATTTAGACGGGGATGCATCTTGTATTTACAAGAAGTAGATTTTAAGAATTTACAAGGGGTAAGTAGTCAATTTTATAAATATATATAGTGAATTTTGGTGAGATGTATGTATTCTTCAAACTTATTTGACACAGGTTTTTTAAACAATTTTGAAAATTATAGTCCAAAATAGTTTTTACAAACAGTTTTTACAAACATTTGCACACATTCGAAAATCATTTTGCAAAGGTTTTCCAAACAGCATATATAGATTTTTCACATATTTTTGAAACCATTTTCAAACCATTTGCAAATCGTTTTTCAAACCTTTTATTTTACACAAAGAAAATAATCTTTTACAATCAAAATGTTTTTACAAAGGTTGAAAACTTGTAACAAAACGTTTTCCAAATAGTTTTCAAAAGATTTTCACAATGTTTTTCAAACTATTTTTCAAACAAAAAAACATTTTCACCTGATTTATTAATCAGTAAAAACAAAAACTATTTGAGGAATAATCACATCTTTAAGGTTTTTAATGAATTTTATAAGTATAACTAGCCATAATTATTAGTAAAAATACAAAAGTATGAGTTATGGCTAAAGTATATACGCAGTATATACGACCCCACTATACTTAGCTTGAGTTATGTCCTCATAGATCAGAGAGAAGAAAGAGAAGTCGTATTGAGTATAGGAAAATCTAAAGAATAAATGAATAAGGGATGGAGGAATGAATGAATGAGAAGTTGACCGTCCCCCCTATACTTAAGATCAAATAATCCTAAGTATATCGGACTGTACATAAAGCAGGGAGGGTCAAGGGTTGGAATGAACAGATCATACTCAGACTGTCTCCCCCTATACTTAGGGTAAGATATCCCTAAGTATAGACAAGAAGAGGAGACAGTGGAGAGGATCAAAGAATAGAAGTACTCGGGGTGCACACCCCCCCTATACTTAGGACAAAGTACGTCCTAAGTATAGAAAAATGTCTACAAGGGGACGCCACCTTTTCAGTAGATAAAGAAGATAAAAGAGGAAAAGAATAAAAGAAGAAAAGAAGAAAAGATATCAACAGATGGAAGAAGATAGAGAAGAATATACACACCATTCCCCCTATACTTAGGGTAAAAGAAGCCCTAAGTATAGGCAACAACAGGAGTGATGAAACGGAACGATGAATGAACACTCGGCTCGTTCACTCCCCTATACTTAGGATAAAGTACGTCCTAAGCAAGGCAACACAAGAATGGGTGGACGAGCAATACGGTAGAGGGACAGAGATATAAAAAAGAGAATATACAACAGAGTGGATATACAGATGGTCAAGAAGGTCGAAAGCAAACCTTCTTGCGGGACCGCTGAGGAATGGATCTAGTGTGGTGTAGGTCGACATCGGGGTCCTCAGATGATGCAAACTGATCATGGTCGACAGAGTGAAGATCCTCAGGGGCCCTAGGGTGTGAAGGCACAGACGGGTGAGTGAAAGAAGTACGACTAGGTCCGGCCTTGGAGTCTCGTTAGTATTAAAGTGAAAAGGGACAAACTCATCCTCATCGGAAGAAGTGTACTCAGTGTCGTCCTGCGAGGTTTCGTCCAGGTCAAAACCAAAAGCAACAAAATTCTCTGATAGTCTCATCAAAGTCATGATCCAAAGGGTCAGCCAAGATAGGTAAAGTTTCATCAGGTGCAAGTCTCTGGTCGGTAGTGGGTGCGGTGATCAACACTTCGCTCTCATCAGTAGGACGGAAGAGAATCTCTCCTGATCCGTAATCAATAACGACCCTCACAGAGGCCAGGAATGGTTGTCCCAGGATGATTGGAGAGTGCTCCCCTGTGGAGGTCTCTATGGGCAATACGACAAAATCAACATTGTAGCTCGTGCCCTGAATCGAAATGATGGCTTTTTCAAGGATACACTTCGGCCTCTTGGTAGATCCATCAGCAAACTGTACGATCATACTGGTTTTCTTGAGAGGCCCTAAGTAAAGAGACTGTACCAGCGAGAAGGGTAACATGCTAATCAAAGCACCGCCGTCTAGGAGAGTGTGATCACATGTGTGGTCAGAGATGGTGCAGCTAATGAAAGGTGTGCCAGTGTTCCTCTTCCTAGGAATGGGACGGTGTGTGATGGAGTAGGCAGTGGCCATGGTCAGAATATGGCGCTCAGATCTGCTCCTCCGCTTTCTCTTCTTGGGAAGAGGAGCAGATAAATCAGTCATGACCTGTTGAAGTGGGGCACGGATGATCTCATTAATGGTAGCCACAACTTCAGGTTCAGTCAACATTTTTTTTGAATTTTTGGACCTCCTCCATACAAGGGAGGAAGTAGGATCAACATCTACACGAGGCATGCCAAAAGCAGTCTGTACAGAGGCATCCTCAGGGTCAAAGGTGGGACAAGGTGTGAAAGGCTGTGTCAAATGATCTGACAAGTGGGCACTCTCCTCGTAGTATGAATCGATCACGTGTCTCTGAAACTCTTTTTGGATTTTTAAAATTTTCTCATTTTTTTGTATTTTGGGCGATTGCAAACTCTCATAGAAATCCTCATCTGAATCCAAATCCTGAAATAATGGAGCTTCGTTCTGGATCTTATTTATGCTAACTATATCGCCCATCCTCGAGTTCATATGCTCCATCATCTGATTCAAGGTCTCAAGTGTGGATATCATGAAAGGTGACTCCAAAATCTTAGGATCGGGTGTGTCGAATGTGGGCGGTGGGTGACAAAAATCACATTCCGTATCAGGATACTCAAGGAAGAGCGGGTTGTCGAAATGTGAGGGTGATGGTGGTGGAAATGATTGGTGAAGGTCAAAGTCCGAATCCTGAAATAGTGGGTTGGTTGGATATGTACAAAAATCAGGAGCAAAGTCCTCCTGGAAAAAAGGAAGTGGACCGACTGGAGTGAACGAGGGATCCACAAAGTCCAGATAAAATACGCTCCAGTCGGCCATCTCGAAACAAAAGGAGATGATAGTCGGGAGAACACGAAGGTCAAGTCAAGAGAGTGAAGAAGAAGGCGCAAATGCGCAGAGGCGATCTATAAATGCACACAAACAATCACAAGCAAAACTCTCACAAATACAAACCCTCAATTCACCTACTCAACTCGGTAGAGACCGAAAAGTCGGTCTTTTTATCTTGTCTATTTTAGAGTTAGGTGAGAAGTCAAAATTGCACACTCTTAGGGGGCCGAAATGGGATTTGGGCACTAATTCTTAGGGTGTGCGCGAGCTAGTAAAAGCGAAGACAATGAGGGAATTACTCGTCACAATACAAGATTTTCTTTTTGGTTGATTTTAGGGTCAATTAATATTAGCAGTCCCAATTTTATTGGTTATCATCTTTTAAATTTTTTAATGAGAATGCACGAGCCTATCGGGGAATCAATTCCTTTAAGCACCTAGGTTGGCAAAATCAGAGGGAGAGGCAGAAAAGCAATGCAAGCGGCAAATCAATGATGTACGCTAAAGAGAAATGCTCACCTTGCCTCCAACACTCTTCATGCAAAGAAGCTCCGCAGAATTGAAACCTAAACTATATGCAAATGCAAACCGATGAAATCGCCCTAGGGTGAGAAGCTGCTATTAGCGTGAAGAAACGATGCTAATGACTTAGAATAGAACCGAAGTGTCCGATCTTGGGGGCCGATCGGTGTCCACCACAATGGATCCTGCACGCGCTGTATACAACCCCTTCTGGCGCGGTGGTTCCGAGACTAAGTGAGAAGCAGTTTAAAATTTGACCAAGTCCAAACGTTTTCTATAGGAACATGTAATTGTAATTAATGTGTTTGGATTTAATGCTATCGACAAGCAACTCCTAAATCTAAGGGCTTAATCAAACAAAATCGGAAAACAAAATGAAAAAGGCAATAAAAGCCGATAAAACCGTGGTGAGCCCCCAAGTGAACAATCACTTGGAAATTGGGCCCGAATGCCCAAGTCCGAATGTACCTGTATTATTACAAATAATGTTTCTCTCTCTCATAAAAATTATACTAATAAATGCAATAAATAAATAAAATTGTCTTCAAAATCCTCTCTGAGCCCGCTTTCTTGCTAAGGCAAGTCGCCTCACGTGGGTGCGCAGGTGCTCCTGGAAGAGAGCTCCTCCCTCGATCTGCGTTCCTCGCAAGAAGTCAAACAAGAGAGGGGGGGGGGGTTAGACAATTCAAACAAGAGATATCAAAAGTAATATAATAAACGAATAAAAGCCGCAAAAATAGACAAATAATCACAATCACAAACAAAAAGCCAAACTACGCGCTGTTGCTCCCCGGCAACGACGCTTTGTTTATCACGAAAATCGGTGGTCTTAAGTTCCACACAAGGTGGGAACTCAGTCGCTGAATCGACCACTTGAAATTCGGATTAAAACAACTTAATCCACAACAGATAAATCAAGCAATGAAAGTAAGTGTGCAGAGTTAAAATTTATTATAATCTACAACAAGATTTGTATAGGAGCAAGTATGTGTAGAGGTCGAACACATGGAGCAGACAGGTAGAACGAGGTAAAATGCACAAAGTGTGAATGCGAAGAAGTTGTCTATAAATATTATTTCTTTGTGGGTTTTTAATCTTATACATTTTTTATTTAATTTTTTTTATATTTTTGTATTTTGATTTTTAATTTACTGATTTTATATTTTATTTTTGTATTTTATATTTTTATATTTTCTTTTTCAATAATAGAATATATATACAATATAAGAGAGAGAGGAATAGAGTATTTATAAAAATAGGTAAAAACAAGGAAAAATCAGGAAATAAAGTATTTTTGGTCTTTTTATGTGTTTCCAATGTTTTAGTGATTTTCAAGATTTTTCCTATTTTTTGGTATTTTTAAAGTAAAAAATACAAGAAAACAGTGAATTAAACTACTGGCCGAAATTAAAATGAGGATAAAAATCATCAAACAGTATCTAAAATTCCTAAAATTAATTTTAAAATAAAGCCAATAAGCTAAAGAAACTACAGGAACTGAGTTTGCATTTTTAGGATTTTTCTAGAATTTTTTAGATTTTTATGAAATTTTTAATAGTTTTCTAATTTTTAAGATTTTCATTTCGAAATTTTTAATGATTTTTGGACTGACACTAAAACATACTGAGATAAGCAAAATATATTTTTGTGCGAATTTTCTGAGGTATTTTTATAATTTTTATGTATTTTCTAATGCAAATTGTGCTGAAAATGCATGTTTTTGAATTTTTATAAATAATAAAATGCAGTGAAAATATAAAATAAAAATATGTCGTTAAACTACTATGCAACATAGTCCTATGATGATTTTTGGGGATTTTTTTCGAGTTTTATAGAGGCACGGAATAAATACTAGAAACATAAAGAAAATGCATACATGCGGGGCTATTTTGGTAATATGCAAAAAGCTCAGAGGCCTGGTCGCAAAATTTCCAGAAAAGATATAACACAATATAAAAATCTCTGGACCAAATTTAAATAGCTAAAGCCGTAGGTCCTTCACTATAAAATAGCCAGATCCCACGTGCCAGAGCACGTGCCCCTCTGAGGACCAAAACGGAATAATCGACAAAGATATGGGCTAAAGCAAAATGATCGGACTTTTATAAGTGTTAATAAATGTTTTGGTACTAAACTTAAATTCAAAAATATCTCGGGTTGCGTCTGCAAAAATGCCAAGTCACGTATGCGGGACACGTGACCTGGCAGGGATCAAAAAGGGAATAATCCAAAACCCGGGGGTGCGATGCAATTTATACAAAAATTTTAAAGCATAGATGAAAGTTTTGGCTTTAAATAGAAATTACAAACATGCTCTTGGTTAAATGGCAAAATACCCAGAGCAACGGCGACCGCGGATGGTGGATATGTCGTTACTAATACGCGTGGCTCGCCCTTAGGCACCGATGACGTTTCGTGCCAATGGTTGAGATTAGATCTCAGCGGGAAGATCTACGGTGCAGGCGAAGCGTGATCGGACGGCTGCTGGAAGATCTGGCACCCCTCTTGCATCGGACGGCTGGGACCTCCCCTGAAAGAACAAAGAGGAATCCAACCAGGTCCGGACATCAATCACGCGTTTCTCCTCACTCCGGCCGGAGAAGAGACTCCCACGAAGCGCAAAAGCCTCCTGGAGGCCGTACGCACCTGCGACGGGCACGAATGAGCTCCAGCAGGTCTCCGGAGAGCCCTTGAGGTCGAAGGTAGGCGGGGTGCTTCAGGTGTTGTGATATCCTCCAAAAATCGACCCCGAGTGGGGTCTTGAGCCTCCAGGTCCTGCAACTCAAACGCAAACAATAAAATGGGGGTTTTGGGGGCTCAGACGAGTGGTAATGGGTAAAGGGAGCATCTGGTTGAGGGTTCTCCAGAGCGGGGCTCCGACGAGCTTAGATGAGCGAAAGTGAAGCGAAAAATGCAGGGTAAATCGACAAGAAAATACCATAAACCAACGTAGAAACTACGATTAACAGAAAAATGGAGCTCGAGTTGGCCGGTAAACCAACTAGATAAAAACTCAACGCCGGAGGCCGGCGAAGGTGGTGGAGCCGCTCCTCAGCTACGCGCAACCCTCCTAGGTGGCTGGAGGAGATCCTGTCACCTTTTCCAGTCCAAAGCACACGAGAAGAAAGGCCTTGCTAGGTCAAAAAGGGTTCAAAGGGAGGAAGGAGGTGACAAGGGGTTTTTGAAACAATGGCCGAGTGGGTGCAAAGATCGAGGGATATCTCTCGAATCCATGATCCAATCCCCGAGGAAGCCCTTGGGCGTGTATGGTCAAACATCGTGGAGAAAAAGTGTAGAAGACATCGTCATGGAAAAACGCAAGACATCGCCTCCATAAATAGGAGAAAATCGAGAAAAAACATATCTCTGACACAACCCAGGCGTTGGGCAGAGAGTTGACCGAAGGTCAACTCTTGCCGCCCCCCTGGTTGGTCCACATGGACCAACCAGGAAAAAGCCTGGGGAAAAAACTCGTAAGTTCAATTAAAAATAGATAACAATTTTATTAATTTTAGATTATTAAATTTAAAATGTTAATTATTTTATAAGGTATTTTTTTTATGATTTTTAATTATTTTTTCAAGATTAATAATTACAAGTTACCAATTATACCCTTTATAGGTATATATACCTCTATATTTTATTGTTTTATTTTTATTTTGTATATTTAATTTATTTTTTTTATTATTTTAGAAACTTATGAAGTATTTTTATACATTTAAATATATTTTTATATTATTTTTCTGAAGAGTTTTGTACACTTAATAAAATAAAAGTGTTAATACTATAGGTATGTATACAGGTATTATACCTATGTATATGGTATACAAGTATTTTATTTGATGTTTATTTTATGTTTTTTTCTTATTTTAATATATAAATATATTTTAAATAATATTTATAAGATTATAAAAATATAAAATTATAAAAATAATGAATAAATAATAAAATGAATATTTTAATATGTACAAGTATACAATAGGGGTCCAAAACTCAACTTTCAAACCGTAGCTCCGCAAAATATGAAACCACATCCATTAAATAGCTTATTTTAAATTATATACTATTAAAGGTGAGTTTGGTGTGTTCTGAGTTTTTATTTGGGAGATACGGGTCTGGAAAGTTGGGATTCTGGAATCTTATTCAGATCATAACTTTTTATCTGTACATTATTTTTGAGTGAAATCAATTTTGTATTTTTCTATATGAAATTATCTACAACTTTTATGTACAAAGTTTCTTTATTTGTGTATAAAAAGTGAAACAAAAAATAGGTCCCAAAATGAATAAAGAATGAATAGAATGAAATGTATTTCTATTGTATTTTGGCCCTTATCTCCCCCTACATTATTCCTTGTCGACCTAGTCATCGAGATGCCTAGGTCTCGGGGTTTCGGGTCATAAAATATTTACAATATTTTATCCATTTTCTTTTATTTTCTTTATTATATAATTTTGGCTTTAAGAACCGCATTTTATACAATATTTACACAATGATGCATGAATGCTAAAATGCATAAATTAAGACTATTTACATGCATTTACTAGGGTTTTTAAGGCCAAAATGATAGAATAAAGATGATGAAACGTAGCTTCATCACCGCTCACAAAATCCTAGTTAATCAACAATTAACCCACAATGATAATTAAACAATGAAAAGTAAAATTTGTGGATTAAAATTTATTATAACTCTACATCAAGTATGTGTATAGGCACATGTATGTAGAGGTCGAACACATGGAAGAAACAGGATAAATCATGTAAAAAATGCTCAAAATGATTGTAAAGTATTTATCTATATGTTTTCTTTTTGTGGTTTTCAATTTTAAACTTTTTCAATTTTGTTTTTGCTTTTTATATTTTTGTATTTTTGTTTTTAATTTTCTGTTTTTATATTTTCTTTTTATATTTCCTATTTTTCTATTTTCTTTTAATTTATATGTAAGGCTATATATAGGCTAGATATACAATATAGGCTATACTAGATATAAATACTAATAAAAATAATAATAAATAAGGGAAATAAACTATTTTTTTTACTATATTTATGATTTTTTATGAACTTTTACTATTTTTATAGATTTTTTAAGTCAAAAATACCCAAAATCGTGGTTTAAATAAATGAGGGAAAATAAAATGGAGAGATATAATAGAAAACATAGTCAAATATTATCCAAAATAATTTTAATATAAAGATATTAATATAGAGAAAAATATAAAATAGAAAATAGATCTTGGGGGATTTTTATAAATTTTTAAAAGTGTTTTAGGGGTTTTCTATTTTATTGAGTTTTCTTTTACAATTTTTAGTTATTTTTGGACTGAAGTTTAAAATAAAAACGTAAAAAATAAAAACATTTTTTGGAATTTTCCAAAAGGCTTTTATGCTTTTTATGTATTTCTAGTGTAGATAGGGATAAAAAGGATTGTTTTTTAATAAATACTTAAACATCCTAAATTTACAAAGTAATTTTATAGCGTGAAAGTGTGTAAAATCAGGAATCTACACCTATTTTTGTGGATTTTTTGAGTAATGTAGCTATATGAATTAAATACAAGAAATAAAGATAAATTACAATGTTGGCAGGGGCATTAATGTAAAAAAAGAAAGGTCAAGGGCCTCATTGCAAATTATCAAAAAAGTTACAACTAATATTCAGAATTAAGGACCCGATGTAAAATAACAGACTCGCAAGGGCCTCCTTGCAAAAATCCCGCACCTTACGTGCAAAGGGCATGTTAGGTGATGTGACAAAAATTTTAAACTACTTAATTAATTACAGAAGCTAAAAATAAAAGCACAAAAATGCAGGGGTACATGTGCAATTTACCACCACTTAGCGGCTAATCAATGGCTGTTATCGTCCACTTAACACGTGGCCGCTCCACAATGCTCAATGCCCCTTCGCGACAAGCGGCTGAGATTAGATCTGAGGCACGGATCCTAGGGTGCTTGCTTGGTTTAATCAGATGCCATCTGTGCCTTGTGAAGACCACCAGATCGACAATACGAAAGGTCTCTAGAAGATCACCGAGGAACAGGGCCTGGTGCACCTTTGACTGGCTCGATTTCGCTGCTCCAACCTCCAACCAAGCAACTGAGATGCTCGGATGAACGATGGGGTGAACCCGCATCAGCACGGGTCCGAGGCCCAGTAGTGGAGCCCTGGATCTTCAACGCACTTGAAACTGCTTCAGGTGGCACCCCAACCCTTAGATGGGTTCTATAAGACCTGCAAAAAGGATCTAAGGCACGACTATGCACAAACGTCAAGGTCAAGGGTGCTAGATGGTGGGATTGAAGGGTGGACGATGTGGGCGGATGTGCTCCAGCGAAGGCGGAGGCAGGATCACCGATTCTCCTTTCAAGAGTAGATCTGGGTGGTTATGTGGTGGAACATGATCAAGAAGCTACGAGGAAGGGTATGAAGTTATAGTGGGGCGGAGATAAAGTGGGGTTTTGCAATGGTCTGCTAATCAAACTCAATTAGCATACATAATGTGACCACTCAACAAAACCCAACTTTAATCAACAATTAACCCACAATAATTAATGAAATAATTAAAAGCAAAAATGTGGAATCAAAATTTATTTCTCAACCATAAAATGCATAGTAGGAAAGCATGTAGAGGTCGAACCACAGAGAACAAAATGGTAGCCCAATGTTATTTATGTACAACCAAGTCATTTACTTATATAAGTCTTTTTGTGGTTTTTTGGATTTTATATATTTTTTATTTTATTTTTTGCTTTATAATTTTGTATTTTCTTTTTATCTATTTAATTTTTATACGTTCTTTTTAATTTAAATATAATATTAAGACATATATACATGTATATAGATATGTACGTATATGTATAAATGTAATCGAAAGTATATATAAATACTATAAGTATATAAATATGTAAAAATAGACAACATATAGTAAAAATACTGTTTTTACGATTTTTAGATTTTTCTAATTTTTCGTTATTTTTCTGGAAATGTTTCCAATTTTTATGTATTTTCAAAGTAAAAAATATCCCAAAGAAGGGGTTAATATATATTCCGAAAATGATTTGGGTTTTAAAAATACGAAATAAGTCCTAAAATTATCCAAATAATTTTTAATATATAAACAATAATAACGAGATATTTATCAAGTAGAAGAACATATTTTTGGTGTCTTTGTAGAATTTTTATATATTTTTATTGGATTTTGGAGCTTTATGATTTTTATCATTTTCTTTTTCTATTTTAGGGGTTTTTGTTTTTTGGACTCAATAAATGCCAAAATATTCACATATAATTTTTTGTAATTTTTCAAAAAAAATGTATTTTTTTGGAATTTTTATATGTAAACATGGCAAAAAGAGGCTCATTTTATTTTTTAATAAGTAGATAAATGCAAAAAATGGCAGTTAAAAATCATAGCATGAAAGTACAAAGCATTAAGAATTTATCCCTATTTTTATGGATTTGTAGGAACACATTAGGTATTTTTAATAATTAGATCTAACACACCAAAAATACATGTCCTAGCAAGGGGATTTTCGCAATAAAAATAAAGTGAAGGGGTCTTTGTTCAAAAACACTAAAACCATATAAAATTTCTTATATTTTTAAAGACTAATTTTCAATTACAAAACCCGCTAGGGTACTCATGGAATTTCCCCATCACGTGGGACTACACGTGATTTACACTGTGAGGGACCAAAATGAAAATTTGATAAACTACAGAGGCCTTCCAGAATTTTTTACAAAAATATATAACATGAATTTCATTTTATTGGACTAATCATAAATATAAAAACTACATGGGTTTATATGCAATTTTGCCACCATACGTGGGACGTCACGTGAGGTGATGTGGAGTGGACCTATTTGCAATTACAGAAAGATCAGGGTCCTTTATGCAAAACTTCCATATTTTACATGTTATATTTTATTTACAAGACTAGATAATAAATACAAAAATACGGGGTTCAAATGTGCAATTTACCTCATATATGCGCGCCATCCAACAATGCTGGTCTTCTCACTTGCCATGTGTCGCCCATCCAACATCCATGACCCTTTGCAGATCAACGCCTGAGATTAGATCAGCTGGGCCGATCGGATGGTGACGATTTGGTGTGATCCGACGGCTCTGCTGTGACCTGGCATCTGCATCTCATCCGACGGTGCTGAAGATTCGAGGAAGAACTTGCTTGGGGCGAACTTCGATCCTTCGTCCCTCGTGCCTTCAGCAAACTTTGAAGCTCGAAAATGGTCGAAGAGTTGCCTGTGTTGGTCCTCTACGTACTCGTGGAGGCGGAGCGCCTCGATGATAACCGGAGGTCTTCCATAAAGACAATGAAGCTTGAGAGTCCCAAGTGGATGATCCAGCAAAATTCGACTCCATCCGGAGTTGTTTGACCCTCCAGACCTGCAAGGAACATTCTCAAGGCAAAAAGGCAGGTCCAGGAGCCTTATTGGGCAAGGTTGGACGGTCGATGGAGTGGGTGGCACTTCTCCGATGAACGACGGAGATGGAGAAGTGGATCTCCAGATTCACCAAGGACCTGGGGGAATGAGAGTGCCTGGGGCAAAGGGAAGCGAAGAGGGAACGAAGTGGGGGTGAAATAGATGACAGAGTAGTGGTCATGGCATGCGGAGGAGCTTGCCGGAGCTCAACTCCAGTGAAGTACATGCAGATTAAATTACACTATCTAACTATCTAGAAGCTAAACTAACTATTGGAAATAGAATCTAAGATCAATATTAAGCAAGGTAAATGAAAAAGACGCAGCGCTTATACCAGGGCTGACCAGGGAGCAGGGTCGCCGGTGACGGCGGCCGTGGGTGCACCCCCTTGCTCCTGGAGCTCGGCCAAGCGTGGTAATTGATCCCTCTGTCACGAGGAACAATCCAAGGTGCTCAAAGGGCTTGCAAGGCTTTAATGGTGACCAAATTTGAAGAAGGAGGTGGAGGGGTTTATTTATAGACCTAATCGAGCACCCTTATTGATCGGGGAAAAACAAGGATTTAGGCGTATGTACACGCGATTAGATGGTATGGTGTGTATGTACAATGATGGTAGATCAGATCGTATGAAGTACGTAATCGCGATTGAGTGATAAATCCAACAGGAATTAAGGAAGAAAATCACGGGACGAGACATGCCCATCAAATTTGAAGCAGACACAGGTCAACTCGTGACACTTTGTGATTGGTCCAGCTAAGACCGCTACAGGACAAAATAGCAGATTTATTCAAAAATAATTAATTTAAAATAGTAATTAATTTTATTATTTTTTGTGTATAAAATAAAAAATGTTTATTATTTTATGTACTATTTTATTATAATTTTTTTATTTATTGGTATATTTTATTACAAATTTTTTATTAATGTTTTTATAGGTATATTCATCTATATTTTATCCATTTTTATTTTTATTTTGTATATTTTAATATTATTCTATTATTTTATTTTATATATTTATAACTTATTTTTGTTTGTATAAATATATTTTTATTTTATTTTTGTGACGTAATTTGTATACTTGAATAAATAGATAAGTAAATTATGTAGGTATATTTATATGTATTTTACCTATGTTTTATAAACATCTTTTTATTTTAACGTATTTTAATGAGTTTTATTTTGGTTTGTATTTTTAATATAATATAGGAAATATTTCTAATATTAAAAAAATATGCATTAATATAGAATAAAAGAATATTTTCCCTTTTATTTCTTTACAAGTAGAAACATAAGTATATTATCTATGTTTTATCATAGATTTATTTCATTTTGCATTTTCCTTTTGGATTTATTATAATTTTAATATGCACATATGTTATAAATAGTATTTGTAAAATTATAAAAATATAAATTTGTAAAAATAATAAAGAATGGATAAAATGAATATTTTAATCGGTAGAATGTACAATAGGGGTTAAAAAACTAACTTTTACACAATAACTCCAAAATATATAAAACCACCACCATTAAGTAGCTTATAAAAAGTTATATAGAATTAGAGTGATTTTGATATGTTTTGAGTTTTTATTTGAAGATATGTGTATGTGAAGTTTGGTTTTTGGATTTTTATTTTGGGTATAAAAGGTACATTGTGTATTATTTTTGCACAAACTCAATTTTGTATTTTTGTTTACATTATTATCTACAACTTTAATGTACAAAGTTTCTTTATTTGATGGATAAATAATAAAGAATAAATTAGGTGTCAAAAATGCATAATTAAAGAATGAATAAATGGGATTTGTATTTTATTTGTGGCCCTTATCTCCATACTTTATTCTTTGTCGACCAACTTAATTCTTGACTTGGTCTCGGGGTTTAAGATCATAAAATATTTTCTATATTTTATTCCTTTTTCTTTTCTTCTATTTATTTTATAATTTTGGCATTAAAAACAATATTATTTACACAATAAATGTCATAAATGATGGATGCTATTTTGTATAAATTAATGCTATTTTCATGCCTTAGCTAGATTTTTTAAAGCCAAAATGATAGAATAAAGGTGATGAAATGGGGATACGTCACCCCCTATATTTTCCTTTGCTAGTCCCTAGCAAAAACTTACGCAATATATACAAAAAGAATAAAGAAGAAAATAAAAAGAAAGAATGAATAAAATTGCTTTCAATTATTAACTTGTCTTTACAAAATCAAAGTTTGGAGCTCAGGTTAGTCCTTGATATGAGAATGTGTGTGGAACCTAGTCGGAAACTAAATTTAAAACACAACAGCCTTTGAGAGTCACAGAACTCGGTTCAACCCACCTCAATAGCAAGGTCATAACTAGCCTACATTATACGCAAACCTTTATGACTATGAAGCTGACTTTTATAGAGTAAGTGATAGTGGCTCTCCCCAATTGAAATGGAAAAGGAACTGACTTCTCCAGAGTGACAAGCCAATGATTCCCCAATCCAGCACTCTGTCCTCGAGGAGCGGGGTATTCCCTTTTAAGATCAAGTGGCATCCAACTCAAGAGGAGGAGGTGAAGAAAAGAATGGATGGTAGTCAATGTAGCTACCTATCATGGGATGCAAGACCAGTGTAGTCAAGTCATCCAGTTGCATGCTCACATGGTATAACTTTGATGCTGAAGCTTGCTTATTTTCTATACAACGTATATACATACTCCTGCAAGCACTTTCTTTTTATTTTCAAGCCTGACCACTTTTTTGGAGTTTTTTTGTTTTGAAATACTATTTACAACATCAATTACAAAAGGACTTTTTCCTCTTGATCCAGAAGACTATCCCTCTTTTGAAGCTTTATCGCAACCCACACTCTCCTGTCATTCGACTTCATTGAAACTAGATCAGGTTGGGGTGCACTTCCCTCCCTAGACGAGGACGAATGTTTCCACACGTGTGCGTCTCAAACCGACAAATCCAACCCCCTCACCACTTCAACTGAGTTGAGCCAAGTGAAAGGTGCAAGTGTCCAAGTTAGGTCACGACCAATAAGAGTCATGTGCTTGTCTCAAAAAGTTCTAGTTAGTCGGTTGAGGTGACTTGAACCCATCCCTGAGTCCCAAAGAATTAAGTCTCAATGGACCTGAAGTACCTTAAACCTAGTTGTCATAAGGTTCCGGTGCAGTTAGGTGCATCAAGGTCCAACCAAGCTCCAATCTTCGGTTTTATTTGGATTTGTTCAATCATCAAGCTCAATGGAAAAGGGATATACATGCTATGAAAATGTTATGTACAATGAAGAAAGAATGAGGCAATTTTCAAAGAATTTTTACACAAAGGATTTTGCAAATAAAAAGAATTTTGTAAAAATAAATTTGGCAAATGAAAGAACTTTTTAGAAAAAGAATTTTGGTAAAGAAAAACAGATCTCAGCACTCGAAGTATATAAAAAATATACAGCTATCTACACATGCATGCTTATCTTTATTTATTAAGAATTATCAAGAATTGAGAGGTTTTAACAAGTTATTTTATAGGTATATATACAATTGGTAAAGAATTTTATGTATTGTATATACATTTTATTGATGCATTTATTCCTCAAATTTATTTGAAAACAATTTTGAAAACTATAGTACCAAATATTTTTTGCAAATGTTTACAAACATTTGAAAGCCATTTTGCAAAGATTTTTCAAACAACATATATACATTTTCCAAAATATTTTTACAAATATTTTCACGATCATTTGCAAATAGATTTTCAATCCTTTATTTCACACAGAGAAAAAGAATTTTGTAATCAAAATATCTTTACAAAGGATGAAAACATTTCACAAAATGTTTTCCAAATGGGTCACACCATTTTTCATTTCATTTTGCAAAAATATTTTTAACCTGGCTTATTAATCAATATATGCAAAGATGATTTGAGGAATAAAAATGTCATTTGTGAATAAAATGTTTTTTGGTGTTTTTGAATGAGAAGGTTTGAGTTAAGAAATGATGATGTATTTTATATTTACAAAAGTTTTGGTTCTTAATAGATACATATATATATACAGAGTTTTTGAGTATGGTGTGTATACTCCACAAACTTATTTGAAAATTATTTTTCAACAAATTTGAAAACTAGAGTCAAACATAATTTTCACAAATGGTTTTTACAAACATTTACACGTATTTGAAAATTGTTTGGCAAATGTTTTTCAAATAGTATATATAGATTTTTCAAATATTTTTGCAGCCATTTTTCAAACCATTTGCAAATAGTTTTTCAAAAAATTTTATTTCACGCAAAAAGAATAATTTTTTGCAAACAAAAAGATTTTTACAAAGGTCAAATACTCTTTACAAAATATTTTCCAAACAGTTTCCAAAAGATTTTTCAAACGGGTTTTCAAACTATTTTTCAAACATTTTGCAAATAATTTTGCCCGATTTATTAATTAGTATGTAAAAAAGAGTTTGAGGAGCTATAAATATCTTTTTATTAGATGATTGTAATGAATTTAGCATTACTTTTTACCATAAATGTTATTTATAATACAAAAGTACGAGTTATGGCTTGAAGTATATACATAGTACATACGACCTCCCTATACTTAGTTCAAGCTACGTTCTCATAGATCAGAAAGAAAAAGAGAAGACATAACTTGGACTGAGTATAGAAAAGTCTAAAGAACAAATGAATTAGGAGATAAATAAATGAATAGGAAGTTGACTGTCCCCCCTATACTTAGGATCAAATAATCCAAAGTATAGCTGGTTGTACACAAGGCATGGATGGTCAAGGATGAGAATGAACATATCGTACTCGGATTGTCTCCCCCCTATACTTAGGGTAGGGGAACCCTAAGTATAGGCGAGAAGTGGAGACAATCGAGAGGATCAAGGAATGAAGGCAATTGGGGTGTACACCTCCCTACACTCAGGACAAAGTACATCCTAGGTATAGAAGATTGACAAAAAAGGGCGATACACCTAATGATTTTTTTAATATATATATATATATATGTATGTGTGTGTGTATATATATATATATATATATAGAACGAATGAGGGAACTGGAAAAGAGAAAAGAAGAAAAGACAAGAGATTAGAGGAAAAGTTTTTGTGGTGCATTATTTGAATCTTTTGATGCTTCTAGCATTGTGGATGTACCTTTAGAGCACAATACTTGTATTGAATCGACAACGACCAAGAAAATATCAGGCTCGAGGTAAGGCTTCAGTAGCTGACCGTTGATAACAAATGGCTGTGCATCATCAGACGATCCTAATATTGCAATTCTGCCATTGTCACGCACTTCTCGTACTAGAAATGTCCTCGTCCATTTGCTCTTTAATATGTTTGGGAAGATCCTCAACTTTGGATGAAATAGCCACACTTTCTGTCCAACTTTGAAGGTCTTTCATTTGATGTGTCGTTCATGCTAGCATTTCACCTTCTCTTTGTACATCAATGTGTTATCGTATGCATAGTCTCAAAACTCCAAGAGTTTGTTCAGATCATCTTTTCTTTTCTGACCACTTTTCTGTGAGTCCTAATTGCACATATTGATTACCCATAAGGATTTGTGAATGAGTTCCATGGGCAGATGCAATGGCTTTCCATTTACAAGATGGTAGGACATGCCTAAAGGAGACTTGTAAGCGGTTCTGTATGCCCACAGGACAGATTCCAAGAGTTGGGACCAATTCTTTCTGTCTGGCTTCACAAGCTTCTGCAGGATCGTCTTGATTTCTCTGTTTGATAATTCTGCCATGCCATTGGTCTGCGGATGATAAAGAGATGTGACCCGATGATGGATGTCGTATTCCTTCGTTAATTTCTTGATCTCTTTGAATGAAGTGGATAGCCTATCTAACATGAGCGTCTTCGGAATCCCAAACCGCAAAATGATATTTTCTTTAAGAATCGACAAACAGTGCGGCTGTCAGTGACTTGAGCAGGGATAGCTTCAACCCAGCGACTCACATAGTCAACGGCAAGAAAGATGTACTCATATCCCTGATTGTTTGAAAAAGGTCCCATGAATTTTATCCCCCAAGCATCGAAGACGTCTGTTATTTGAATTATCTTTAGGGGCATTAAATCTTTTGTGGTGAGGATGCCATTAAACCTTTGACAGTCAGTGCATCATTTCACGAAAGCTGCTGCATCCTTAAATAGTGTGGGCCACCAGAAGCCACAATGAAGTACTTTAGCTACCGTTCTGTCTCCAGAGTGGTGTCCACCATATTCGAGTGAGTGACATTGCTCGAGGACACTATGATGCTCCTCTTGAGGGATACACCTGCTCTAAATGCATTCTGCTCCTTCCCTGAATAAAAGAGGATCTTCCCATTGGTAGAAGCGGATTGTCGACAAGAATTTGTCCTTCTGAATCTTCATCCAATCTGACGGTACTACCCCCGAAACGAGGTAGTTGACAATATCATCATACCACGGGAGTGAATCCATGACCAAAATCGACTCGTCAGGAAAGTTTTTTGTGATGGGTGCAACGCTCAACGGAGGCTCTTGCTGCTCAATTCTGGAGAGATGATCTGCTACCACATTCTGAACTTCAGTCTTGTCCTTGATTTCCAAATCGAATTCTTGGAGGAGAGGGATCCATTTAATTAGTCTGGGCTTGGCATCCTTCTTCTGCTGTAAATATCGGATAGTAGAGTGGTCTGTGAAGATGGTAACTTTTGATCCAAGCAAATAAGATCCGAACTTTTCCAAGGCAAATATCAAAACCAGCAACTCTTTCTTAGTTACAGTATAATTTCTTTAAGCTTTATCTTATGTCTTGCTGGCATAATGAATGGCATAGGGCACCTTGCCTTTCTTCCATCCTAGACAATCCCAACTGCAAATTCTGACGCATCCAACATGATCTCAAAGGGAGGAGACCAATCGGGCAGCTGAAGGACTGGAGCTTGAGTTATAAGCTCCTTCAATTGGTTGAATGATAGGAGAACCTGCTGATCAATATTAAACTCGGTCTCCATGCATAGAAGTTCTGTGAGAGGTCGGGCATGCAGATGAAATCATGGATGAATATTCTGTAGAAACCAACATGCCCCAGGAATGCCCTTACATTCTTCATTGTCTGAGGTGGCTCTAGATTGGCAATCACATCCACCTTTGCTGGGTCGACTTCCATGCCACGTTTGGAAACGACTTGTCCCAGCACAATTCCCTCTGTGAACATGAAGTGGCTCTTTTCCCATGATAGCACTAGATTGACTTCACGACATTTCTGAAGTACTCTGTCTAGGTGCTCAAGAGAAGAATAAAAAATGTCACCATAGACAGGGAATTCGTCCATAAACACCTCAAGAAAACTGCCTACCATCTCTGTGAAGATTGCACGCATGCATCTCTGGAATGTTGCTGGTGCATTGGATAATCCAAAGGGCATTCTCCTGAAAGCATAGGTGCTGAACAGGAAAGCGAAGGTAGTCTTCTCTTGGTCCTCAGGGGCGATTGCCACTTGGTTGTACACAGAGTACCCATCCAAAAAGCAGAATAACTCCTTACCCACTAGTCTTTCCAAAACCTGATTAATAATGGGAAAGGGAAGTGGTCCTTCTTAGTTGCAGCATTAAGCCGACGATAGTCAACACACACCCGCCAGGATGCTGGTACCCGAGTAGATATCTCCTCTCCTTTGTCATTTATAATCACGGTAAACCCCAACTTCTTTAGAATGACGTGCAAGGGGCTCACCCATTTTGAGTCGGAGATGGGATAAATGAAGACTGCATCACATCATTTCATGATTTCTTTCATGATGACATCCTTGAGATTTGGACTCAGTCTTCTTTGGAATTTGTGGGACGGCTTGGCATATTAATCCAAGTAAATTTGGTGTGAACACAAGGCAAGATTTATCCCGCAGAGATCTGATATGTGCCAACCAAGCGCCTTGCGGTTCTTCTCTAGAACCTCGAGAAGTCGAGATTCCTACTCCGGAGTCAGCCTACTACTGGTGATGATCGGATATATGTTTTCTTCACCCGCAAGGAATGCATACTTCAGGTCTGCTGGAAGTGGCTTGAGTTCTAGTTCCGATCTGGCCAACTTATCAGTCACTTTGGAAAATGCACTGGTGATGGGTGGTACTGCTTGAACTTTGGTAGAGTGATGAATCCTCATTCATCACTCTTTATTCTATTTTTTTAGCTAAAATTCTTTGCAAAACACCATGTAGATACTTGTAAAAATAATAAATTATCAAATTGCATGCTTTGTGTAAATACCAATAATTAGCATGTTTTTGTGTAAAAATAAAAGAATAAAGAAATAAAGAAAAAGAGGGAAATATTTAGAATAAATATTGAGTGACCTGAACCCAAGGGAGGGCCAAGCATTGGCCTGACTGCAAAATAAAACAAGTAGAGAGAGATAGGGTCATTGAGCACATTTCCTTCTTGGTGTATATATCTTATTTTATTTTCATAATATATATGTTCCTCATAATTTGTATAAATATATTTATAAAAATAAAAATGAAAATAAAAACAAAAAAATAAAATAAAAACAAAAAGAAATAATTTCTCTCTCTCACCCTTGTATATACCATGTACACATGTACCTATATCTATTTATTTTACCTTTGTAAACAAACAATAACAAATAAAAATTATTTTATATCTCAAATTTTGTGTTGTAAATAAATAAAATATAATATTGGGGTAATTGTACAAAAAACTAATAAAAATAAAAATTGAAAATACATAGGTAATGTATTGTATATAATAATATATTATGTATATACATTAATTTATTTTCCAAAAAAATAAATAAAAATCACAAAAAAAATAATTTGAAAAATAATAAATATTTTTAATCTTATAAATATTTTTAAATAAATTCCTTTTCTATTTTATTTTGAATTTACAAATAATTTTTGGCCTGGAATTATTTGATTGGTCCATGGGGGATTGTTGACCCCTGGTCAACTCCCCCCCCGGAACACATTTCGCCCGGATCCGGTTCCTGCCCGACTTCGCCAAATATTCCCGAATCGATCCGAACTCCATCTTCTTAAACCCAGGGCTCCGATTGTCGAGGAATGACCCATGATTCACGTCCGATTTCCTCTTTAGGTATCCATGCCTCGATCTACGTTCCCGACTCCAATCTTCTCGGACCCTTCACCGTATAAAGCTTGACCTGTAGCCGCCTTTTCTCGCATCTTTGGCCATCGTCTTCGACCCCCGTGACCTGCGTTCTTCTCCTTGAGTGATAGCAAGCGTAGGAGACTGTAACAGTGAGGGCTTGAAGCCCTTAGCCTCAGATCTGACGACCCAACCTCGCTGTGCTCCGCCACTTGTGAGCCAGAGCCTCTAGAGACATCGCTCCATTGAGGCGAAGATACCAGGAGGACCAGCACCTCCAGCACGGACGTCTTTGATCATCAGGTACCTTCGATAGCACCTAGATTGCCCTAATCTTCCATTCTTAGATATCTGACCGCCGACGTTCACCGGACCATCCCACACATTTTGGTCACCCGTTTTCCATTCCGACTGCACATCGCTAGACTCCTCTCCACGTTCTACACCCATTCACTCCCCCAGGTTCTCCTCGGAACCAGGTATCAACTCTCCTCTACCGTCGCTCACCGGAGAGCTACACTCCGCTGCACCCATCCATCTATTTCGCCCGTAACTGGGTCGAGGCAATTTGCCGTCAACCCAGTGAGCTTCCTGTGTAGGGTTGAAGGCCAACGGACCTCATCTGGAGGTCCAACCGTCGAAGAACAGGAGCTCCAGGTCTTCCAAGTCGGAGCACATAGTGGCTGCCGGCCTCATCGGAGACCTCCATCAGTTGCGAACGACCGAGAGCTTCGATTCACCCATCAGAGCAGCACCGGAGGAACCCTCCGGCGCGTGTAACGGTTGGACAAAGTTCGCCGGCAACATGTTCTTCCAGAGTCCTCCTTCGCCGTTCGATCGAGCTCCTCCGTCAGGTCCGATCTCCACCGTCCATCATCCAAGGGGCTCGTAACTGTCCGATCCATCTGATGATCTGATCAGGGGCATTGATCATCGAAGGGGTATCCGCGAACCACAACCGTCCGATCATGAGTGGATCTCCTTCAGCCGTCGGATCTTAATAATAAGGGTAAAATTCACTTAGGCCCTTCCTGCTTTAGCTTTTACCTCTCAGTCCTGTAATTATTTGTCGTAGTTGTTTTTAATTTGGATAAATAACACTTTGGACTTCAGACTTTTAGATTTTGCATTTCAGCCCCTCTGTTTGTGGTGCACGTGCTTCGTCACGTGATTTTTTGGGATATTTGCATGTATAGGGCTTGGGTTTAATGAATGTTAAGGTTTGAATTTTTTTTTTCAATATTTGCATTTATACCCTTGTGCGTGCTGGATTAGAACATGTGCCGAATTTAACATCAAAATTGCATCGGACCCCCTATATTCTTCGCACGTGTTATAGTTAAGCCCCTGGAACTTGTTTTTTTTGCACTTTTGTCCCTGTGTGCTGTGCCTCTTTTATTGGTTGAATAAAATAGCGAATCAACTCCAAATCTCTTGAAATTTGTACATGTGGCCCCTGCCACTGTGTAAAAATTTCATTGATTTTTTGGACATTTTTATTATGATTTTCTATTTTTAAAAATTCAAAAACCCTCATTTTTTTATACTGTTTCATTTAAAAATCAACTAAAAATATTAAAAACTCTCTAAATATTCTAAAAAAATAGTTTGTATGTGTTTTGTTGTGTTTTTATTTCTGTTCTATTTTTGCTGCATTAGGACTTATAAAAACTCTAAAAATTAAAAACCCTAAAAACCTTATAAAAATCATTAAAAATTCTAAAAATGCAATTTCTTTTCTTCTAGTTCAGTTTTTACTTGTAGTTTTTCATAAAATTGTTGTTAGATTTTTAGAGGCTATTTTTATATTTTTAAATAGCCTTTCAAATCTGGCTGCACATTAGTTTCCATTTTTAGCTTTATTTTATTTTTATAAAATCAACTAAAAAATATAAAAATCTGAAAAAATTACCGAAAACACTTGAAAAATTATAAAACTCAAAAATATTTTTATTTCAATTTTCTGGCTTGATTTGTGTTACTAAATAATTAGTTGATTGTGACTTTTTGGCCTTGTTTCACATTTTTTTCATAATTAAAAATCACAAAAAATTGAAAACCTATAAAATCCACCAAAAACATTTTCTTCTGATTTTTGACTACTTTGTAGGCTTTTAGCCAGTCCGTGCTCCTTGAGTTTGACCCTGGTCGCTATACCTGGTTAAATAAAATAACGAGAATGCTATTTGGTTTTATTAATTGATTTCTTTGATTTGGTGGTCTTGATTTCTAGTTGAGTCCGACTCGAGAGGGTACGGTCACAATGACCCTTGATACCTATATCCCTTAGCTACTACCCTCAGTACTCTGTTGAGATTCTGGTAATGTGCCGAACAGTTCTGCACTAGGCTCTTCGTGTTCGGGCTGGAGTGAATTATTGGAGTCAAAAAGGTGCATCAACAAATTGGATTCTATCTCCCAAGTATCATCGGAGCATGTGTCGATTGTGCTTTCCAAGTCCTCCTCTAGAGAGAGGATTTCTTGGGTCCATGGATCATCCAAAGAGAGTGGCGTATCTCCGATTTCTGCAATAAAGTCACAGTCTGCTTCTGGTGCTGCTCATCTCTTATCAATCATGACTTTTGGCTCACTGATCATGTCTATAGTGATTTTCTTTCTGCCCGAGCTGAAAGTGATCTTATCATACCTGTAATCAACCATGACTTTTAAGGTACGTAGGAATGGCCTGCCAAGGATGATAGGAGTCTGGAGTAAGGGTGCGGAGGAGTCCATATCAAGGACTAGAAAATCAACTGGGAACTGCATTTCCCGCACCAATACCACAACGTCTTCCAAAAGACCTCTAGGTAGCTTGATGGATTGGTCAGCAAACTGAATGATCATTTGTGTTTGCTTGAGCGTACCTTGCCCAAATTCTTGCAGTAGTGACGAGGGCAGAAGGTTAATGGAAGAACCGCTGTCAAGCATAGTGCGTTCGAAGACTTGATAAAAAATATCACAACTGATAAAAGGTGCTTTTTTGTCCTACTTCTTCTGTGGGAGATTGTTGATGGTTGCTACAGTGGCAATGCTGAAGACGTGCTTCTCAACCTATCTGGGTTTGTTCTTTCGTGTTGGGTGACGCTTGCTTGTACATGCCTCCTTCAAACCTTTCTTCACAACTAGAATGTACTCCATGGCCTTCATCAGATGAATCTCAACAATCAAATTATTGATGGTATCCACAACTCCACGATCAGATAATGCACCTTTTCTTTTTGCAATTATTTGGATTTTTCTACTGCACCAGGAAAGAGAATATGTACATTACTGGAGTCCATAAATAGAGTTCTTATTTACAACAAAATCATCGTCCACAGAATATTGAACATCCAGATAACAAAAAGGAGTAAAAGCGGGAAGCTAAAATGCTGTTGCTGGTGGACAGGCAAAAAGTGAGGCCTCTGCTCCATCAGCTGGAAAGGGATCGGCTGTTGCTGGCAGCTCCTCCAAGGCTGGCGCGGCTTCACTTTCGTGAATATCTTCTTTTTGTTATTTTTATTTTTTTGCTGATTTATTTATTCTTTTTGATGACAGTGGTGAGTGGCAACTGGCATGGCTCCTCCTCCTTCTTCTTCCTCACCTCTCCCTGTAGCTGGCACAGTTGATGCAGAATATGACGATTCACCTAAAGCTTTATTTTATTCTTCCCCTTGGTGGTGGCAGGCGGAGGCAAGGCCCTACCACTCTTGAGAGTGATATCATTAGACAAAACAATAGTACAATTATCTGACTCTACAGGCATAGATGGGACATCACATTCTACCTGCTCCTTTCTCTTGAAGCTATTAAGGTTAGCTTCGACCTGTACCGGGATGGTGGTTTTTGTGGAGGTCAGGTCATCCAATTTGTTGGTAAGATCTGCTAGGCCTTTCACAAGCCGGGCCAAGCAATCTAGGGTCAGGTTCACAAGATTCACCTCAGAAGATTCAACGTGCAGACCACGTTATTGCTACATATGCGAGAGATGAGGCGACGACTGATGGTGGTGCTGCGGTGGGGCAGGAAGCTGAAGTTGATTGTAGGAGGGAGGAGGATACTGCTGGTATTACTGAGGTGGGGCAGCCACATACTAGTGGTATGGCGATGGCTGATAGTACTACGACTGTTGATTCTGCCTCCACTAATTGGCATATTGGGGAAGTCGGTGATACTGTGGCGATGGTTGTGAGGACTGACCAAAACGACCACCTTGTGGTTGGTGGTACTATCTGCTGGCTGGAAGCTGGCCCTAAGGGTGTCCGGTAGGACGAGCCGGTTGTGCATCATTACTCCAAATCCCATTGACTTCTTGAACTAGGGGTTGTGGTGGGAAGGCTGGATTGGATGTTGAAAGAAATCCGAGTGGTAAACAACCATCTCCTACTGCGGCTGGCCCTGATCGGGTGCATGTACGTAATATACGTGCCGGACTGCTGGTGGCTACTGGCTTGGTTGAGGCTGATTTGGCAGTGTTGGATCACTCTTATTATCAGCTGGAGTATCTGGGGATGGTTTTTCCAACTGGACAGAGCTGAGGGTGCCCACCAGCAGTTCCAATTGCTTGGTGATCTGATCCAGTTTATCGAGATTCTACATTCTCTTCTCGATCATAGTGAGTTTCTCAAGGTTCTGTGATCGCTTCTCAATGATACCAACCTTTGAGAGATGGAACCTGATAATGCTAAGGTTGGAGCTCTCATCTCTCTCTGCCTCTCAGCACGCTGCCATGTGTACTTGCTTCTGGAGGATCTGGGGCTGCTTCTGATACACCTTGGATGAAGAGAGGACAGCCTCTCCTTTGGCCATTTCCTCGAAGATCTCCTAGATGGCATATTCATCTTTGTTAAAGTGTGAGCACCCACATGCAACATCAATGAGCCTTTGACTCTCTACGTTCAGGACCCCAAAAAAGTGTTGGACCAAGCCGGTCCTTGGAATCTCATGTTGAGGGCATTTCTCCTACAGATCGATGAACCTCTCCCAGGGTTCATGGATGGATTTGTGGGCTCCCTGATAGAAGTTTCTAATTCTTGCTCGCATCTGGTTGGTCTGCCCGAGAGGATAAAACTTGTGCAGGAAAGCGGACTTCAATTCCTCCCAAGTCGTCACAACCTTTCCCAAATGGTTAACCCAGTAGAGGGCCTTCTCTTGTAGACTGAAGGGGAAAGCCATCATCTTGACAACATCCAATGGAACATTAGGATATTGAGTCGTGCAAAAGATGCATGAAAATTACTGCAGATGAATGTAATCTCTTCATTAGTATTTCCATGGAAAGAAGGAAGAAGAGAGAGGAACTGGGACTTCAGCTCAAAGTGAGAATGCATCGGTGGAATGAGGATCCACTCGGTCATCTGGCTGTCTCAAGGATTGTATGTTTCTTTTAGCGTAGGTTTGGGCCTCCCTTGTTCAGGCTCTTTCTTGTCATCTAGGAGTCCACCACCTCCTCTTCCATGTCTGTCTCCTCCTCCCTCTGATATGTTCATTATATCATTCAACATTTCCTGGAATGCAGTATGTGTTAGGGCTTGCTCGGTCAACTGCTGCTGGATAGCTTGGATTGATGCCCATAACTATGCATTCACCTAATTCTGATCAGGCATATCTCCTTGCTCAAGCTGGGGTTGCTGCTGACCCTTTCCTCTTCCTTGAGGTGCCATTTTAGGGTCTGAATCTGAGGTGATGAATTCTGGATTGGGATTTAGGGCTTGGTTTGGCTTTTATCTGCAAGAGGAGAGAATCCCAATCAGACCACTTCTAAATAGATTCCCAGCTGCCAAGATGAATTCTAGAATTAAGGTCAATTCCAGAACGTTGTGAATGAATAAGGATATGGATTGTAATCGACTTTCATTCACAACAACGAACGTGGGACTAGAGTGGTCCTGGTTTATTAGCTGGTCAAAAGGAAGGGTAGAAGACGAGGAGTCTGGTGATCAACCTGCACGGTCCGGTTCGGGTTCTTGAGAATCGCCTCGAATTATTGACAAGGCTGAGTCCATGGAATCGATGTGGGTATCGATGGGGTCCCGCCTAAGCCATCCATGGAAGGACTTCTTGAAGCAAGAGGGATATCGATGTAGGAAGAAAGATACGGTTGTCGACAAGGAATAAAATGGAGTGCAAAATAATAGAAAGGCTCAAACTGAGCGAGGGACAAAGGGAGAAACACATTACAAAATTTTCACAAATGCATGGGACTCGATCTTTGAACCTTAATCTAGATCCATACAAACACAATACAAAATTAGGTTCACCAACTCACGCCATGCAAAGCCGTAAGGGTTCGGCTATTTATTATCTTTTCAGTTTTAGAGTTGTTATTTCAGACATATCTTGTAACAAGTCCTTAGCACGCTAACCCTATAGGAGAGAGTATTTCCAAAAGAGTATCCCATACTTGTCCTCCTCCTTTGTAACCTGTAGTCTGCACTTTTTAAGGTCCTTGTAACCCTTCCCGGATCCCTACTCAGCCAAAGAAATAGAGAGAGGAAACCAATAGGCGAAACCAATACTTCAGTTCTCGCATGGAACTGAATCAACCGTGAGCGTGCAAGAACCTACTCGGACGCAAACCGATGAGACAGACACCCCTGTGAAGGCGTGGACTAAGCTCAGTACTTCAGACCATCGTTGTTGTTCCACATAAGGTGGGAACTATCATCGCTGACAAGGTCCTACTCAGTCACGTACGATAGAATCACCAATACTTTGGAAATCCATGCGATACACAAGGCAATTACAGACTGGGATTTGGGTTCTAATCCTTAGCGGGTCATGCCTCGCTCATGGGAGGGGTTTTGGTCCCCTCCTAAGTTACCTAAAAACAATGAGGGCTTTACGAAACCCAAACAATGATGGTCAATTATGAATTTTAATTAAGGTCAAATTTTATTTAGCAGTCCCCTTGTTTTAATTTTTGGGTTTTCACTTTTTTTGGATTTGTTTCATAGCAACGCTCCCGTTTTTTTGTAGATTTTCATTTAAGTCCTAGGTGCTCACAATTAGAGGTAGATAGTGAAAAAACCATGCAAGTTGATTCAATGATGGATATCTCACCATTGAGTCTAATGATGCAAGCTTAGTTGGAGGACTTACAGTGCTTCCCAGCTCTCTCCATGCAGTATGCAAAACATATTTTTTAAACCTATCTACATGGCGGTGTGCAATCGACAAAATCACCCTAAACAGTAGATGATATT